>CM067858.1:57913581-58513468 GCA_034642435.1 Megalocaria dilatata
AAACCGACTTATATATATATATATATATATATATATATATATATATATATATAATTTCCAAACTTTCTAAAAGGTTCACTCTTCTGCTTTTATTAACTACGTGTAAAATCTCAGTTCTACTGATAGCTATGAAATGGTTGTTATTTATGCAATGTTCCGAAAAACTAGTGTTATTTCGTTATGTAATATAATTATTTATGTTCCTCTACCCTTATGTTTATAGATCGTCCTGTCTGACCTATGTAAAATGCAAGGCATTTAATTTGTATATACCCCTTTTTTTCACACGTTTCACGTCAGTCTTTGCTATTTAATAAGAGTGCACCTAAGATTTTCTTATTTGTACGAATAATATTAATCTTATTCTGTTTCAGTATATTGCAAATTTTATCACTTATTTGTGGTATGAAATTTATCCTATAGAATTTTTCTTTTATTTGTACTGAAGAATAGGGTAAAGAGAATCTAGAGCTTTTTTATGCTGTTTTTTAAAAATTAATTTATCGATTACGTTCGTATTGTAAACATTGTTTGACGCTAATGACTTCAAAACTTCAATTTCTTTGTTGAAATTTTCTATTGAGAGAGGGGTTGATAGTAATCTATGTACAAAGGCGTGAAAAGGAGCCATTTTTATTTTATGAGAGTGGGAACTGTTATTGTGTATTAATGGATCTGTGTACGTGGATTTTCTAAATATGTTATATACAAATTATATTGTAATGAATGCCCTGCATTTTACATAGCTCTGACAGAAAGACCTATAAACATAAGGGTAGAAGAACATAAAAAAAAATATTAGTAACAAAATAACATCTGGTTTTTCGGAACATTATATAAATAACACCCATTTCATAGATTTCAGTAGAACTGAGATTTTACGAGTGGGTAATAAAAGCAGAAGAATGGACCTTTCAGAAAGTTTGGAAATTTGTTTAGCACCATGGTAAGAAGCTACCAATTACAAATGAACAACTTCAATTTAATTTATCACCATTTCTCTTATCTGTAAAAGAATTAGGACCCCACTAACACCATATTTTTCCACTGTTCAAAATTGTACCTGCGATCTACCACACCATTATAAATAGGATTTTAAGTTTTGTTCTCTTCAGTTTTGAAAATGGGCTAAAAACCCGAAACATATATGTCAACAGACATCAAATAAACGGTGAAACTTAAGCTCGGTTGTTTTTATTTACTTTATTAATTTGAAAATGTTTTACCAAGTGATATGCGAGAAATAGATATCAAATATGCAGAGGTTGTATAAAGTAGTTTTCAGGACTCAGTTATATATAAAAATACCGTGTGTGCGAATGATAGGCGTTAAAAAACCATTTGAGTTCTATCTTCTATCTAATTTTTGAAAAGACCACGATGTCGTCGAGTATGATATATATTTTTATTGATTGTTTCTATTTTATGGACATAAAGACGGACTGAAGATTATAGTTTGTAATCTCAAATCGCCTTTCTGAAATCAACATTTTCTCCTATTTGAATATCAAAACAGATTTAATCTGTTAGTCTTCTACAATTTTAATTTCAAAAGAATTGTCACTCAAAAAACTTTTAGAATTAAATTACTGTCTAGAATAAGCACCGTTTATATTTTATAGACGTATATAATCAAAACTCAATATATAATGTCAAATGGAATAAAAAGACCAACAGATTAAGTCATTAAAATTAATAGATAAATGTTTAAGGGAGACAAAATTCTGTTTCTGATCTTACCTTTAAGAACACAAATTGCCTTTTAAAAACATGAATACAACTTGAGGACTTCTCAAAAAATATAATTTATTTGAAATATTCAATATATTTAAATATTCGAATAAGTTAATTCAGAAATCTCTCAAAACATGCACTATATCTTCAAAAAACAAATATAATTCTAGGTAATCTCTTCATCGGTCCAAAATAATATTCCAAATATCAAAATCAAATAACTATCACTATATCTCACCTCCCACGTGTTTACAGGATGATTGCTTCAAACAGACTAACTTTAAAATTCAAGATGGTCTGTGTTCTAACAAATTCACAGAAAAGTGTAAGGTATTTTTAAGGTTACATTTAAATCATTGACATTTCATAATGAGATTTATTGAAGCCTAAATTTAATTATAAATTATATATAAAATAAAATAGAAAAAGGCTTTTTAAAAGCATTTTTCTATTTTATTTTCTCCTATGATAATAGGCGTACAAGAAATTTCGTTTTTCGTTGTATCCAAGTTGTCAAAGACGGTTCGCCATTTCTTTCTTCAAATATCGTTACATAAATTCCGGAGTTTAAATATTTATTCGGATTTTTGAGATATTCTGGGTAAATTTATGGCCAACATGGTCCTTCAACGTTAAATATGGAAAAATAATGACAATTCCCATCCTGCTTTATCCTATTGAAGTTGAGAAACACATATTATATGCCCGTGGTGTTACGAATAATAATAATAATAATAATAATATTGTTTATTTCCCAAAACTACATAAATGAAAGAGTTCTCACAATTAATATAATAATAATAATAACAACAATAATGTGATTTACTTCAAAATAAATTTAGAAAAATTTTATACTAAATTATAACAATCTAAATTAATACAATAAAAAATATATTTGCATAAATACTTAAACAAAGCAATATGATCCAAAAAAAAAATAAATAATAATGATAATAAGAAACAAGATCCACGTGCTGAAAACAAGCAATCTTCACCACTCCAATGCGTCTTCAAGTAGAAACCGCGGCCACCCTGTCAATTTCATCAAGAAGCAAATTTTTCAACCAGATTTTCAACTTTTTTTTTGAAGGATATTGAATTTCTTACAACTTTGCCTAGCAAAACTATCAGATTTCTTCATCCCTGGCATACACGTTATTTTTGATACATTCGTCTTTATCCAAACAATCTGAATGTTTTATCCATCTGTCGGTTTGTTACCGCTAATATGCGAAACTTCTCAATGGATTTTTTTGCGTTTCTACAGGTAGAACACGAAACGCCTAGAACAACATTAAGGCATTTCATCGAAATCAGATGACGGAAGAAAGATATAGTTATATATAAATTTGTCCATCTCTTCGTAACCGCTAATCTACGAAACTTTTTGATGAATTTTCAAATGGTTTTCACATGTATATCACGAAACGCGTAGATAAACAGTAGGCTTTATTTCGTCGAAATAGATCACGGAAAAAAGAATTTAGTCATTAGAAAATAAGGAGAGATATATTTCACTGTAATTGCTTCATAGTATACAGAAAACTAGTTCTGAAATTTCAGGTCCTCTTCAGTTTGAATAATCAAATAATTAAATAATAATTATGCTTCACAGAACTATATTGTTTAAAGTTTAAGTTGTTACAATTACAGAGAGTAAGAATAATAGTGTTTCCAGATTTTCATCAAAAGTATTTAGGTTTCTTCAGATTATCCATACATCTTCTGCAAATACATCAACAGTGAATAGGACCCCTTCATTACCTGAAATAATAGATTTTAATATTCGGACATACACGCATGTTTCTGTTAACCAAACAACTCATCTAAAAATTATGATGACGGTTACACAATAGGGCAGTGACTGATGTAAATTTTCCTTAATCTGGTTCAATCGATAAATATGAACCAAATCAGAGCCGGCGCAAACTCATTTTAATTAATTTCAACGAAGTAACTATCTTCTCGTCAACATAGTCATAGAATTTCTGGTCATTATCAGCAAAGAAGGGATGCACAATAAAAATTCTTTTGCTGTTTTTTGAGGTGGTCACTGAACTGTACCCTGCGGAATGCCCATATTTAGAACTCTTTGATCGCTCATTTGCCCGTTCAATGGACTATGTTATGTGAATAATTTTTCAACAATTGCGAACAGTTGCCTGTAGTATCTACTATTTTTAATCTTTTTAGTAATTTCCAGGCGATCTGGCGTTTGCAAGATCTAAGAACAAGGCCATAATTTTGCCTATTCATTAATCGGTTTCGTGAATAAAGTAATGAACTGCATTCCATTGCATTTTTGGTTGATTTATCTTATCGAAATCCGAATGGTTTTAGTTGTTATTTAAAAATTTCACGTATTTTCTTATGAACGATTCGCCTGAAATGCTGTCAGAATAAAATCAGTATTACAGGCAACTTTTTAAAGGTGCAAAGTTAGTTTTTTTCAGGAATAATCTCCCATGTTATGATCGATATATCAACAGTTGAAAAACATAACCTCTCAAAACATCCTGCTCAGAATAATGCTGTTGGTATATGTTTACGAAGTTCTGAACTCCAAAACAGATTCGAAAGGAGAAGTTAATTAATCCGTCGTCCATACCGGATAGAAACTTTAAATATGCATTTAGTTTGCGATTCACACCAATAAGGGTAGTCTGTCCGAAGTTTATTACGGTGTCATTTCAGTACATATCACCGAGATTTATTAACTTCAACTGAAGTTTTTGAATGAATATTCACTCTAATATATGGATAATTAACTTAAATACAAATAATTGACCTAATGCATCACGAATCATTCGAAGAAAATAATACGTTAAATCATGAATAATAAAAATAGGAAGTAGAATTGTTTGTTCGTACATATATGTAACGGAAGTTTTTTTTGTAGAGCGATAGAACTAGAAATTTAACTAAAACACATTTAAATTAAGATTGAAGCAATTTTTTTTTCTTTGAAAGATAATTTTAAGACATTTATGTTTTAAAAATAATTTCCGACATATGTCCACCACGACTAGCTCTGAGGAACCGCATTCGACCAGTACCATCACTTTTTCGAGTAACTCAGGCCTTATTTCATCAATAACACGATTTATGTTGGCTTCCAAAGCATCTATTGTTTCTAGTTCATTAGCATGAAATAATGACTAGACAAAACCCCAAAGAAAATAATCCAGTGGAGTTATGTCGCATGATTTGGGAGGCCAATTAATTGGACCATTTCTCTAAATAATGTTATCGCTAAAACTTTCTTTCAATGAATCAATTGCTACGCTAGCAGCATGAGGTGTAGCACAATCTTTTTGGAACCAAAACACTCTAACATAAGCTCCAGCATTGTTTTTAAAGAAATATGGACCGATGATGCCTCCAGCATGTAAAGCACACCATACAGTGCATTTTCAGAATGCAATGGAACCTGCAGAACTTCTTGAGGATTGTTTTCACTCCACATACGGCAATTTTGCTTGTTTACATAGCCGTTCAACCAGAAATAAGCTTCATCACTTAGCACAATTTTACGATAAAAAAGTGGATCAACTTAAAGCTGTTCTAGAACCCAATCAGCAAACAAACGACGCTTATTATGGTCAAGTGGCTTTAGTTCTTGAACCAGTTGGATCTTGGGTGTAGATCTGTACGCAAAATTTTCCATGTGGTGGATGCTCAGAGTCCAACTTGTGAACGTCGACGAATAGACAAATCTGGATCATCATTAACACTATGACTTACAGCAGCGATATTTTCTTCTGTACTTACAGTTCTCTGTCTTGTTGTTGTTGCATCGAGTAGAGAAAATGTTGTCCGAAATCTATCGATAGTTCGACGAATAAGCTGCTCTGATGGGCGATTATGTAAACCATAAATTTCACAACGTGCTCTATAAGTTTGGCGAATAGAACACTGATTTTGAAAATAAATTTCAACAATTTGTAAACGCTGTTGGGGCGTGAGTTTTTCCATGATAATTTGTCAATGCTTACTGAACAAAAATGTAAAAACAACATTGCTTCTACCTTCTGTAAAATCACAGTTATTTCTATCGAAAGTTCTATCACTCTTAAAAAAACACCCGATAGATGATATAATCGCATACATTGAAGGTAGCAGCAGAAGGCTTGATAGTTCGCCATTACCTACATTCATTACTCAGAAGTAATTATAATAATACACAATGGAAGAAGGTGCTGATGACTGCTTATCAATTATAATGTAATTTGTAGTGTCAATAATAATCATAATTTCTCCATTTTGAAAGATTATGAGAATGTTACATAGGAAGTTTTTCGAATCGGAACAGTGTAACTTATATCTGTGTAACAGTTCGAAACTTAAATCAAGCCGAATAGGTTCTGTTGATCGTCAGGCATAAGTAGCAGACTCTGTAAATTTGTAATGAGTTTATTGCAAATGGAATTTCTGTGTGATCGAAATTGCCTAAGATTTGCAGCTGGTTAGAAATATTGCCAGTATATCAAAGAATCAACGTAGGATTTGATTCCCTAAGATATACTCAATATAAGTAGTCTGTGTGTAGAATTGGTGTTGGAATTATTATAACATATAACTAATAATATAGAGCAACAAACTAGATAGGAATTAAGTGGACTGTATTTAATGATTGTATTGAAATATTTGAACCTGGTTTCAGGGATTGAAAGAATACTACAAGTACAAAAAACATATTGAAGTATAAAAATGTTGAAGTATAAAATATGTGTCATAAAATGATAATGTATACAAAATTAACTTATTGTACTTCTTCTGTGTGTGCTATGTTCCATAGTTCCTGGAAGACTGTGTGTGTTGGAATACTGAATTCTCAATGGTGGTGAGTTGTGTGTGAATTGTGTAGTGTGAATAGTATTTGACTTGGTACATCAAGAACTACATGAAATATCGTCTATGGTTTCTGTAGTTATTCTTCTTTCATAGAGAAATTAAGTTAAATTGGAAGCAACCACGGTAGAAAGATTATGCTTCATACAACAATATTGAAATACTATAAAATGTACATGCGCAAACACTTTGCGCATGAGATTACATGTTGTGGCGGCAGTTTGTGCCTTAACAGACGCTATGCCAATATTAGCAGTTCAATCCAAATGAATTATATGAATCGGCGAATATTTATTACGAATATAATAATATAATATATAATACAAAATAATACAATAAAATGAATAATAACTATCCGCAGATTCAATGAATTCATCTGGAGAGAAATGCGAATATTGGCATGTTACTCAAGCATGAGGAAGTAGTGTTACGCTAACCAGCCCAAATCGACTGATGCCTTGAAACCCGCTTCCCTTGACATTGTAGCTTGACGCGCTGGGGGCGCCTGTCTTGACTAGGATCCTAGTTTCACTCCGGTGAAATGGAGGATTAAGTCCTGATGCCTAAAGCAATGTCACTCGCGCCTGTCACTAGAGCCGTGTGGTGGAATGTCGACCGAATGGTGCCTTAGTTTCACCGTCAAGGATATTGCATCTATCTATTCACAGAAACTCATGATCAGGATATCTCGAGAAATGCTTCAGGGTTTAGCGCGACCTGACAGTTCAACTGGCCTCGTTCTGAACCTGGATCGATTGTGAGACGTTTCTGGGGTTTGTGGATCTCAACGATATGGCTAGACCGTTGGTGCTTGAAGTCAGGATCGATTGAAGGACTTCAAAAGAGTTCTTGGGTCTTGAAGTACAGGCTAGATTGACAGTGCTCGTACCAGGATCAATTGAGGCATTAAATCTTGAGACTATCTTCGTAGATAGGATTGCATTCAGATGGTTGAATAAGAAGCCGCTTCAGCTGAGTGCGTCCCAAACAACTCTGTAGTGACACTGCAAAGCCAGTAGGGGTTGGATAGTGCTTCGCTGCTTCCTGAGAAGATTGTGGAGACTGCTGGGTAGTCACCTGGTGAAATAGCCACGCTTACATGCCAGTAACCTAACCGGTAGAATTCACGATGCCTTGAAACACAAAATTTAAGTAGCCATTCATGACATTGAGCCGCAAACAATCTATAATGTGCTGATAAAATAGGTTGTTTTTATGCGATACTCTAGCCAGTTGTGGCGGTAATTTGAATGCTATTGTTTTCCATTCGTAAATATCAAAGTTCAAACTGTCTAATAAATTCAAAACTCTGGAAAAATACTCTTTAGTTTTTTATTTATAGGCGATCAAAAATGAAAATTTCAAATGGCTCACGATTCATATTGTATCAACAAACCTCGTAAAAGAAGGCAAGGTTAATCGTTATCATCGGCGGACACTTCAACTGTAGAGTAATTCGGACCTGACCATAAAATATTTTATAAATGCTTCTTGCAGATGGATCCAAATCATACCAAGGAAATTCATAAACTTGTTCTGCCAGTGAAACACTCTGAAAATGAAAACTGGGATTAATGACTCCGCTGAAAAGAGAAATGACTTTAATTTACTGCATCCTCTAGGCTCTGTCCCTTCCAGCATGTCAGAGATTCGAAAAGAAACCAAAAAAAGAATGTCGGGATGGAAGTTCCCTTTTTCTCCTGGAAAATTAGAATTATTAAGTAAGGTTCAGGCGGTCGCTGGAATCTTGATGGGATATTTTGGGAATACTTCTTTTGAATATTCAGGGAATAAGGCAACAAGAGTCTGCCATTCTTTCGATAAAAGGTAGGCAAATGGAGTATTACAAAAGTATTGATTTTGAGTTCTCAGATATTTTCATGAATTTCAGAAAAATTAAAGGTGAAATGCTTCTGCGTGCGTTTGAACCAATTGCCGAAGCACGTTGGCCACTCTTGAGGTATCTCTAAAACATGCATTCTGAACGCATCAACCGCTTCTTCAGATGTCGAAAAACGTTGACCTCTTAGTTTATTACGTACGGGAAAAAAGAAGTCACTCAGTGCCATATCACGACTATATGGCGGATGACTCATCAAATTGACGTTGTCAATGCCCAAAAATGTAGTTCCTTCAGCCGATGTGTGAGAGTGATTGCGTTTGTCGTGGTCCGTCTTGGGCGGTTGGTTTTCCTCAATTCTTGGAAGACAACTGGCAAACAAATTGTTTTGTACCACTCAGAATTCACTGTTCTGCATTGTTCCAGTGGTACGGTTGCGACAGGTCCAGGTTTTCCGAAAAAACTTGCTTCCGATCACTTGCTTGGAAGTGATTCGTACGCGAACAACATTTGTTGGATTTAGCTTATTTTGAAACACCGATACAGTCACGATGTCACAGACGTGTTTCGAAGCACCGAGCTCGTATTTTTTGTGCATTTCTTTCGACCAATCGACTCGAGCCTTTTTTTGGACGATTGACAAATTGTATGGGATCCAACGCGAACAAATTTTTTTGACAGTCGAATATTCATGCAATATTGAATGTAGGCTGGTACCACTTATGCCTAATGTTGTGAAAATTGTGAAAGATGCAATGTGGAGTTTGTCTCGAGAATATTATTCATATCCGACACATTTCAAAGGTATTTAGTAGTTATGTTGTTAATTTTTTGTCCGAAAAAGTATTAGTTTCTTGTCTGAAGAAGTAGATGGACCATGTTTTTGATTTACCTTAGTCGGTCGTGAATTTTTAAGAACGTTACAAGAGTATCAAAACGATTGTAAATTTGTAGTAGAAATATAATGGTGTATTCTGTAGAAGACAGGGTGGAAATGATAAAATTATTTCTTAGAAATAACAACAGCGGCTTGATCTAACGAACGATATCCTGGAAAAAATGTATCCGCCGCTTAAGTTGTATGACTGGTTGCCAAATTTGACGGTACTGGTTCAGTCGGAAACAAAAAGAGGATGCATGAAAGAAATGAGGCAAAGACGTGGCTGTCTTAGGTCATGTAGCAATGGATCTGACCTTGAGTACTAGGAAATTGTCCGATGTATCTGGTATTTCACACACAACAATCATGAGAATCCTGAAACAACACAAATTCCATCCTTATAAGATACGATTGGTTCAGGAACTGAATGAGGATGATCCCGATCGAAGACTCCAATTCTGTGACGTGGTTAGTGAAATGATTAACGGTAATCAAAACTACATGTTCGATATCTGTTTTTCGGACAAGTGTTCATTTTACCTTAACGGCATTGTAAACCGGCATAACTGTCGGCATTGGTCAGATGAAAATCCAAGATTATTTCGTGAAGTGCATACTCAGCGTCCCCACAAATTAAATGTTTTGGGAGGGTATTTATGGAAATCACATAATCGGTCCTTTTTTATACCCGGTAGTCTCACAAGCCAAATTCATTCAGATTTATTGTAGAACGCTATTTATCCAGCCCTCGTGCAAGTATTGAAGAATGCAGAAGACCATAAAACGATCATTTTCCAACAAGATAGCGCACCAGCTCATTTCGTTCAGCCAGTGCGTCAGTTCTAAGATGAAAATTTTCCTCACACCTAGATTGGAAGAAGGGGACATACTGAGTCGCCACCCAGATCACCTGATCTGGTTCCACTGGACTTTTTTGTATGGGGTCACCTGAAATCCAAGATTAACGCTAACCAACCTGAATCACTGGATGATTTGCAACTCTGATCATTAACGTACGCCGTCAAATTACACTAGAAATCTTGAGTAACGTACGTGAACGTTTCCAGCAAAACTTACATTTCTGCATGGAAGTGAATAGTGCCCAATTCCAGCATTTAATAAACTAATCACAAAAGAAAGTACTCTGCCACCTTTTTACCTGTCATTTCGTTATCGATGGAAATTTTGAAGCGATATTTTAGGATCGGATAGTACTCGATAAGATCTTTAAGATGAGGTATCGCAACAACCTTCATCCCTACTTAAAACCAAGGTGTTGTACTTACCCTCGTTAGGGGGTTGCAATTACGGGAATGCGAAGAGCGGAAAAGTCGTTCTCCCTCGAATCACAAATTGATGGGTCCGAGTTTTCCGCATTTTCATTTTAAAGCCGGAAAATCGAGGTGTTAAGTTTTCGTTGAACCACACTGTATCTAAATGTTGGACATTTACAACAGTTCGAATAACTTTCAAGTATTGAACTGTTTCAGCTGATTTTTTTTTTGATATTTATTAAAACTGAAGCATGTTTTTGGAAATAATAATGCTTCATTACCAAGAATTAAATTAAACGTGTGAATAATTATAAAAGTTTCCATAAATTTCATGAAGTTCCTAAATAATTTTGAGTTTCATTCGATGAAGGTTGAAATAACAAAGTGAAAATCAGTGAATTCCGGAAACATTAACAAAATTATTTGATTCATTCATTGCAAATTGTAAATTTTTTAATCAAATTTTCATAAAAAGAAGTAACTTCCAAAGCTTTCATCTAATCCAACTAGAGTTTTTAATTTCTCGAATTTTGTTAATTCCGATTCAAGAAGAAAATTTTCCTTGACATATCATTCAGTGCTGTAGAAATACTCTTGTGAAAGTTTTCAGAATATTACGTTGATATATGCATTTCTATAGAATTCACCCGCATATGTTCCAAAAAATTTCAGCACATCGATAGATTTAATACTAAGATCTTTGTTGTTATCACCATCAAAGAAATAATAGCGTAACTGAAGTTGAAACTTCAAAACCAAGAGCTCCTAATAACGGTTTCAGTAATAATATGCAGTTTATTGAAACGAAAACAGTTTCAAAAAATCCAACGAAACATGAACTACATAAAACCCGGTCGGAAAATCTGTGAAAATTATAAAATACTTCTTCGTTATCATAAGTGAAAAAGTGGCCAAAAGTCATTCAAAATCATTTCATTTTGAATAACATCAGTTTTTTTTATATCTTTTGAACTGAATTATCATAAGCATTTCTAATATGGATCACAATCATATCTAATATTTGAAGACTATCAAATTATGTATTTACCACAACAGCTTGAAATTCCAATAATGAAATCATAAGCCCCAAGAGGATATGTTGCGATGGAGCAAATATACTTCCAATAGTTGAGTTGATATCCTTCACCAATCTAAAAAAATCAAGAAACCTTCAGTATACAGTTTTAAAAATGGAAATAACATGTTGCTGAAGAGATTCCTTCGCTCAAAATGAGCTAACCTGTTCAGTTAAATGGTGAAAACAGGAATTCCAACAGGAAACCTAATAACAGGGGTATAATACAAAAATTCGAACTTCATCCTCAACACTTTCAAATTTTATCTGCACAATATCTTGACAAAAAAAAACAGAAATATAGTCCGTGTAGAAAGTATTCGGAAAAAACAAAGCTCAATTTCAATTATTCCGTACATATTTTTAATTCTTTGAATTGGAAAATTATAACAAAATATTCATCTAATCTTCTTATACCACCTCCATTTCAATATAAATACTTGACTAAACGTCAAGGTATACCCGAAACTAGATCACCTCCATAATTTTCGGTGATAATATATATAATTACATTATCCGAACCCCATATTCTAGACATTGGCCCATAATCTTATCCTCATATACCATGAATATAACTCTGTTACTTTTTGCTTGCTTTGTAAATTCTACTACGTAGTTGCACCGCCACGTGCGCTGAGTAATATTTTATTGAGATAAGACAATATTATAAATAGTGGATTCATTGTATCTAACAGGGATTTTTGCATTAGAATTGAAGCTCATAGTTACTGTATGATTTTCCTAATAAATAGTTTTATTTTTTAAAAACAAGGTTTCCTAATCAAAATACATATTTGGCGACGAGTACGGGATTGTGCCGGTCTTGTTAGAAAAATAATTGCATCATTGTGTCCAGCCCCAGAAGAGGTTCCACTGGTCAACATAGCAGCAAAATCTTTCCAGGCCGTTGGTTTCAACCATTAAGCACAACAGAACGATCAGAAAACCTACCCGAAGCCCGATCATCTGAGTAGCGCCCCGTGATGACTTCGTTGGAAAATTCTACATTCTAGTAAGTGAGCAAATTCCTTTCTTTTTGTGAAATCCCCAGTAATCAACCTGGTCCAAAGTTGAAATCATTCTTTTTTCGCAGTTTTGTTTGTAAAACTTGTGTTAGTTTTTCTAGGTTCGCTTTAAAACCGACTTAATAAGTTTTTCCTAGGTTTCTTCAATCAAAAACCGAATAATAATAATTTTTATTAATAAGTATCAATTAATTTAATAATATCGATTGATTTGTTTTATTGTTCAATTTTTACTATATTTAAAAAGTCAATATTACTTCAATTGAACAATTTGTTGGAAAGAAAGCCAAAAAACTTAATAAAGTGAAAATGGCGAATGAGGGTATTAATTTAACTACTGCTGAAAAATTTGGATTACTTCTACCAAAATTTTCGGGAATTGAAAATGAGTTACATTCCTTTATTAGAAGTGCTGAACAGTATCTTGGCATGTACACAAATGAAAATGAATTGATTAAAACATATTGTTTCGCTGTAGTAAAATCAAAATTGACAGATAGGGCACTAGCTGAAGTTTCAACGTCAGATTTACCTAACAATTGGGAAATATTGAAAAACTTTTTGTATTCAAAATTTGGTGATCAAATTAATTTGGATGTTTTAATACATTAGTTACAATTCTTATCTAAAAAACCAAATGAAGATTTAATAAATTTCATTGATAGGATTATGAAAATTAGAATTAATTATAGAATTGATGCACATAGAATGGATGCTGCAGAAAAACAATTGTATAAATCTAATATACCCAAAATTTGTAAAACTCTTTTGATATCGAACTCTCCTATTGAATTAAGGACCTATCTGATAACCAACAATGCTTTCTCATTTGAGGATACAGTGAAAGCCGTGAAAGATTACCTTTCCAATATGGCACAATACGAATTGTTAGATAGAAGTAGAAAGAATAGAAATCCCCAAGTAAATTCTGATTATAAAAATTATTCGTACTTTAATCTTAGAAATAATTCTCAAAATCCGAGAATGAATTACTTTTCCCATTTCAATCAGCGTTCTCATCAAGAATCCAGGAATTTTCCCTCTCAACACATAAATTTTCAACAAAGAAAAGTGTATACGCATTATCCAACAAATGAACAAGTGTTTGGTCCGAGTACATCGAGACAAACAAATGTATTCAAACCCAATCCGAATCAAAAGAATCGAACTCCTCCAGAAAGAATGTCTATTCAAATTAGGAATTATCCTCAAAAAAGAAATACATATTCGACCCAATATCAAAATAATCCCCAGAAAAAATATTATTTCAATAATCAACCCAATCAAAACTATACATTTGAAGAATTGACGAATTTACAGTCAACTTCTAATTTCGAAATGAATCCAAATGATGATTCCCAACAAAATTTTCGGGAAACTGTCTACAAAGACAAATTAACTTGAATTCAACTCTAGATCATACCAATAATCCTACAAAGATACCAGTAAATCTCAGTTATTTAGAACCAAAATTAAGTAGAATCATTACAGAACCAACTAAAGAGTTAATAGTTGAAAATTTCTCAACTATGTATGAAAATAATGCTATTGAAATTAATCCAAATATTAAAGAAGAAAATGGTGATCTATTTGAATCTCCCAAAAATTATGCGTTAGCGCATTGCGTGTCACAAGATTTCAAAATGAGTGGAGGTATAGCGTTAGAATTCAAAAATAAATATAGTAATATTGAAGAATTGAAAAAACAAAATATATTAATTGGCGAAGTCGCCTCAATCCGAAGAGACAGTAGGAATATTTATTATTTAATTACTAAAGAATTTTATTTTGAGAAACCCGACTATAAAACGGTGTTTCTTAGAAAAATATGCGATATTATAATATTTAGCTTTACCACGAATTGCATGTGGATTAGACCGATTAGAATGGTCAATTATACTGAATATGTTGAGATATATTTTCAGAGGATCAAATATCAACGTAATTTTTATCATTTGTCAACAAATAGTGACAATTTAATAGAGTTTAATGGTATTAAAGACGATCTTATTTCGATTGCAAATCAAATAACTGTTAAAGAATTAGATGAATGCTTAAATCTTTTGAATTCCCAGGATGAAAATAATGAACAAATAGAAAATTATGTCGAGAATTATGTAGATAATCTTAATGAAATTTCAAAACATTTGGAAACTCGTAATCAGAAGAATGTAAATCGTTTAGAGAAAACTAATCAGAAGAGATCAGCAAAAAAGGACCATCCTTTGAATAATAACCCAACTTATATAAAAAACCCATTAACTCGAAAATTAGATCCTGCTTTCAAAAGGATAAATACACGTGAAATCGATAAAATTCATATACAAGATAATAAAAACAAGCATCTTTACCACAAAAAGATTTTGAAACAGAGAAAAAAGTAGTATTTTCTTTTGTTATAGATCCGAAATGGATTTGCCTATCATCATATTAATATTATTCAAGATGATGACATTAGTTAGGAGTTTAGAAATCATACCCCTAGAAAGTTAGGAAAAGCATACGTAACGAATAAGAATTTACAATTTATTTATCACATAGATTTGAATTGGTTCAAAGATTTGATTCTGAATTATCAGAAAGAAATAGATAACTTTAAAAACTCAAAATTGAGTTTTGCCCAAACAGCAAACTATAGATATTTAAAGCAAAGGAACGAAATAAATAAAAGCATATAGAAAAATGAAAAAGCATTGATGAGAAATCAGAAGCAAATTGCTATAATTGTAAATGACTTGAAAAATAAGTACATTGAAAATTTCCATAAATTGTCAGATAATCTCAAGTTATTTCAGATAGTACTCCAATTGGAGGAAGTAGAACAGATGCACTTTTTAACTTTTCAACTGAAATATGTAAAAAATCTATTAGACGAAATCCAAACAGCTGTAAGCTTTGCTAGACTACATTTATTATATGAGTCAATTCTACCTTATTCTAAGTTTTCAAAATTGGTTGAAAATTCAAGTATTATTCCATTACACCACATAAAAGATTATTATCAACTATGTAACACGAAAATAATTATCAGAAGCAAAGTATTATTATTCATAATATCAATTCCTTTAGTTCATAAAAATAATTTTGACTTGCATAAGTTTTACTATTAACCTCAAAACAATTAAACCCTTTCATACACCGATCCCTATTTGCTCTCTGAAAGAGAAGTTCTGAAATGGTCGACAAGACAATGTTATCAAGTGGAAGAAGACTACCTGTGTGATCAAGATTCTTTAGTTGAACCTCCTACATGTATGCTAAATGTTTTAGAAAACCATATTGAAAATTGTTCTAGAAGTATTTCAACCCCCAGACCTCAAACTACTAGAAGATGGAAATATTCTTTCAATGGAAAATCAAAAACTTATGGAAATCTGTCCTCAACAAACAAAATATTATTTTGTTCCTTCGATGGCTATTCTTCGTACAAGATGTGCTGTTAGTAATGGCAGAAAAGACATCTTCCCAACCACTACAGTAGATATTCTAGACATTGGCCCATAATCTTATCCTCATATACCATGAATATAACTCTGTTACTTTTTGCTTGCTTTGTAAATTTTACTACGTAGTTGCACCGCCACGTGCGCTGAGTAATATTTTATTGAGATAAGACAATATTATAAATAGTTGATTCATTGTATCTAACAGAGATTTTTGCATTAGAATTGAAGCTCATAGTTACTGTATGATTTTCCTAATAAATAGTTTTATTTTTTAAAAACAAGGTTTCCTAATCAAAATACATATTTATTTACATAAAAAAAGTAAAGATCGAACAAATAAAGAAAATAAATCCGGAGTCTACAAGTTAAATTGCAAAGATTACCCTTTAGTATACTACTCTGTCAAGAAAGTACCGGGAATTTTCAATTAAAACAACATTTTTACATTTAATCGTCAAAATTTATTGGGTCGCCTTCAAAATAGGCTCCATTTGCTCCAATACATCTATGCCAACGGCATTTCCAATTATCGAAACATTTTTTATAGGCGCTTTCCGGGATGGACTTTAGCTCTCGCGCCGAATTTTGTTTTATGGCTTCAATCGACTCAAAACGGGTGCCACGAAGGGGTAATTTTAGTTTTGGGAAGAGGAAAAAGTCGCAGGGAGCCAAATCCGGCGAATACGGTGGTTGCTGAAGCACGTTTGTTGAGTTTTTGGCGAGAAAGTCAGTCACAATCGTAGCTCGGTGAGAAGGCGCGTTATCGTCATGCAAAATCCATGAGTTGTTCGCCCACAAATTTGGCCGCTTTTACGGATACGCTCACGCAAACGTTTCATAACGCCTAGGTAATACTCCTTGTTTACCGTCTGACCCTCTGGAACGAATTCGTAGTACACCACGCCACGGATATCGAAGAAAACAATGAGCATCACCTTCATTTTCGAGCGGCTTGGGCGTGGTTTTTTCGGTTTCGGCTCATTTTTTGCCACCCATTCCGATGATTGCTAGCTTGTTTGCATATCGTACTCGTAGACCCAGGTCTCATCACCAGTTATAATGCGTTCCATGAATGTAGAATCGGAATTACAGCTATCCAGCATGTCTGAAGCAACCTGTTCGCGATGACGTTTTTGAAGAAAATTCAGGTCTTTCGGTACGAGTCGTGCGGCCACCTTTCTCATGCCCAAAATATCAATCAAAATCGTACGTGCGGACTCGTGGGATATCTTAAGATGTAAAGCTGGTACGACGGTTTTCCAGCTCTCAAGCTGGTACGATGGTTTTCCAGCAGCCTTTCCTTAATTTTATCGACGTTATTTTCGATCGAAGCCGTCGATGGGCGACCACTTCATGACCGTCCTTGAAGGCTCTGTACCACTGATATGCACGAGTTTTCGATAGAGCATTATCACCAAAGGCCTTTTGCAACATTTTCAATGCATCGGCACACGAAAATTCATTTGCAACACAAAATTTAAACAAATTCTTTCCTCAACGTAATCACCCATAGTAAAAATCGGCACGCACTCTGACATCGACTGACTTAATCAGTTGTTGCAAACACACTAGTTGACAGATCCCGCTCAAGCTTGGCATAGTAATTAAGGACAGTGGTACCAACCTAGGAAAAAAATTTTTTACCTGCCTCATTGCCCCGCCAGATTTAAATCGATAATTCCCCGTACTTTCTTGACAGAATGTACGTTGGCTAGACTAGTAGATCATTCAAGAAACGTGTCATCTTAGGGCATTCAGGGATAATTTCAACAATAATTATGGAATTATCCACGTTGAAAGCAAAAGTTCTAGATTAACACTTGAAATCAACAGGTATAATGCCCGTAAAATCCTTTTGAACGAACAAACAGATGTTAATAAGTCTCCATTATTGAATATCTTTCCTTGATGGCATTTTTAGCGCCAAACTCCAATAAACACCTAGAGTTTTTATGACTTGTGCTTCCATTATTCACGTACCTAACAATGTATTTAAACTCGGTTACACTGAATACCATGTGATACCTGAAGAAGCCACATCGTTGGGAAACAATTGTTGTAGTAGTACAAACATTTGTGTGGAAATGGAGATTACTATCTCATATATATTTTTTTAATAAAAATAATAAATTCCCCGGATACTTTCTAGACAGACTATTCATTCAGTAATTCCTACATAAATATACATGATGAATGAAATCTTACTTATTGATATCGGAATAGCTTTTTGCAGCCTCCTTCAATTTTTTTGTCACCTCCTGAACATTAGACTCAGTCAGTTCTATATTCTTCAGGAAGTTTTTCAAGGTCAAGATCCTCTCCTCAGTAAGCACGATGCATCCATAAAATAAAAAACAAGCGCAGGCCACTTTGGGAACTAAATATATGATTTCAATGAATTCATTTAAGTGAATCATTTGCTTCCAAGGAGTATAATCCAGTTCAAGAGGATACCAAGCTGGAAAAAGTGCACCACAGATATACCCATGTCGAGCTCCGACTTTCTTCATCTCAAAACACTCTCTGTCAAAAACATAGGTAAGGATGAAGAAAAATATATTGCTAATGACTGAATAGAAGTAAAATATTTTTGTCATTCTTTCCACTTGGTTGATAACTCTTTCGGCATTTTCAGTATACACATTTTTATGATGCTGACTCATTTCCATCACCAGCTGAATCGCTTCCTTTCCCTTTATATGAAATATCCAAGCACTCGAACATACGAGGATGGTCACAAGAAAGAAGAAGAGATCATTAATGAAGTCCGACATTCGATTACCTGAGAATAGAAGAACTTTGTGTGGATTTATGCAGCACCAACTAACAATAATCGAGTAACAAGTACTTACATCTAACACAATAATAAGTTAACTAGTTTCTAAACTTTTGGCGTAATTCAATTATTAGGATAAAACAATAGGTAAACAACAAAATAAATAATATACACTGTGGAAACCACTTATGGAATAAGATTATTTGTTAAATGAATGGAGTATGCGGTTGGCTCTAGGTGAAATATTATAACAATTTTTTTTGAAAATTCACACAGTTTATTCAGAATCCTGACACGTCTTTCGGTCTTTCAACCATCTTCAAAGGAGTATAAAAATTAACTAAACAAAATTGAAAAAATGTCCACTTAGGACATCTGTGTATCTTTATGTCGCATGGAAAGAGGGGTGTTCCCAAAGAGTATGTTACGTACCACGGTTAGTTTACCGCAGTACCTTGCCTATTAATTTCAGTATTTTGCAATAACAGACAAATGCAAATTAATAAATCTCGCTGATTAATTTCGATTGTTTTAGTGGACTGTATGTTTTGACGTAGTTTAACGAAAAGTTTTAGTTCAAGGGCACTTGTATGTAGTTATCTCGATGTTGAACTAGCTTTGTTTATACAATAAGATAAACCAACAAATATTGCAATGAATTAAAGTAAAACACTCGTAATACACTATGATAACAACGGACTATAATTCTTGGTTTACTGTAGAAAAATTAAGTCAAAAGATATGATTATTACACTGAAAACAAATGTAATGAATTTGCGAATACTTTGGCAATCGACTGTATTACTATATTAACAATAATAACCGCGATAGCTTGGACCGAAATGTCACAAGCTGACTATCTGTATGATAGTGCTTAATTTAGCAAAGGCTACATGTGACAAGTTTGACTATTACTGTCGGGTGTTCTTTTTAGAGTGTTAGAACTTTCGATAGGGATAACTGTGATTTGACAGAAGGTAGAAGCCATGTTGTTTTGACATTTCTGTTCAGTAAGCATTGACCTATTATCATGGAAAGACTCACGCCGCAACAACGTTCACAAATTGTTGAAATTTATTTTCAAAATCAGTGTTCTATTCGCCAAACTTATAGAGCACTTAGTAATCACTTCGTGCGATTTATGGTTTACATAATCGTCTATCAGAGGAGCTTATTCGTCGAATTATCGATAGATTTCGGACAACAATTTCTCTACTCGATGTAACAAGACAAAGAATTGTACGTACAGAAGGAAATATCGCTGCTGTAAGTCATAGTGTTAATGAGTTGTCTATTCGTCGACGTTCACAACAAGTTGGACATTCTTGAGTGTACACCCATACAAGATCCAACTGGTTCAAGAACTAAAGCAACTTGACCATAAAAAGCGTCGTTTGTTTGCTGATTGGGCCCTATAACAGCTAGAAGTTGATCCACTTTTTTATCGTAAAATTGTGTTTAGTGATGAAGCTCATTTCTGATTGAACTGCTATGTAAACAAGCAAAATTGCCGTATATGGAGTGAAAACAATCTTCAAAAAGTTCTGCAGGTTCCATTGCATCCTGAAAAATGCAATGTATGATGTGCTTTACACGCTGGAGGCATCATCGTTCCATATTTCTTCAAAAAGGAGGCTGGAGCTAATGTTACAGTGAATGGTGCTCGTTACAGATCGATGATCAATGATTATTTGTTTCATAATTTTAATTGTATCGACCCAGAAGTGTTTTGGTTCCAACAAGAGGGTGCTACACCTCATGCTGCTACCGTAACTATTGATTTATTGAAAGAAATATTTGGCGATAACATTACTTCGAGAAATGGTCCACTTAATTGGCCTTCAAGATCATGCGACATAACTCCATTGAATTATATTCTTTGGGGTTATGTCAAGTCATTGGTTTCTGCTGATGAACCAGATACAATAGATGCTTTGGAAGCCATCATAACTCATGTTATTGATGAAATAAGGCCTGAATTACTCGAAAAAGTGGTCCAAAATTGGTATGGTCGAATGCGGTTCCTCAGAGCTAGTCGTGGTGGACATATGCCGGAAATTATTTTTAAAACATAAATGTCATAAAATTATCTCTCAAATAAAAAAAAATTGGCTTGAATCTTAATTTAAATGTGTTTTATTTCAATTTAAAGTTCTATCACTCTAAAAAAACATCCGATATTTGGATGATATTCTGCTGAATAGAAAATTTCCTTCGAATAACTTTCCTTTTATCTAGAATAAATTGGTGTCAGATTCTTTTTAGCAATGGTAAAAAACTACTTCAAGATGAAAAACAGAATCATATCAAAAACTCTTCTCTTCGAGAAAAGACATTTCTTTCAATTAGTACCGGAAAATATAGCATTCTGAGAGAACGAGTAATATAAGAAATAATAATTGAAGTCTTCCTTCCAATACTAAGAGTATTAGAATCGCAGTTCATAGGTCTCTCTGAAGTGGAAGTTTGAATCTCATTAAAGATTCCTCTGGGTCTCACATTCTTCTACTTGTTATGATTTCGGAGAATTGTATTCCATTCCTTATTTACTATTTATTTGGAGAGATCGTTTTTATGTGGAAGTATTTGCTAGTTAATATACATGAGAATATTTTCCTTCTATTCTGTCCTCTGTTTAACAATAAAACAAACTCTATAGAATTTTTTGAATATTTTGAAAGGGTTTTTTTACATTCATTTTTACAAGGTTATTAGGGTGAATTATAACTGTTGGGACAGCTTAAGAACAGATTATAATGGCCGACAAAAAAATTCTTTGGTTGTAACATAAAGCTGAATGTGGTAGCATGGACGTATCCCAATACGAGAATTAGAAGACAAAAGTTATAACACGTAAGGTTTCTTCTTACATTCATAGAAGCACATTTAATGTTACAGTATCTGATGTGTATTGAAAAAAATGATTTAAGAATTTTTTAATTGTTCTTTAGTTTTACACCTACTAAACGAACCTCACATTTAAGAAAGGAAAAGGCTTGTTTAAGTATTTGAATCCATCACCATATTTATTCATAGCCTTCCCAAAGCTTTTCATCAGCCCAAGTTTAATGTGAGGAGGAGGCAGAAGGACAGTTTCGGGGTCTTCAAGAGGTCAACATTTAACATTTTGAGATCACTTGAAATACACTTCTTTCAGGCCAAATTTTTGTTAAATAAAACTGATTAACTGCACAAATGTCCCCTAGTCAAAGAAAACAGCAATATTTTGTTAATCCACCCTGAAGTCCCACTTAGATTCCTATAACTTTTAAGTCCCTTATATCTGCCATTTATAAGTGTTCTACTTTATTTTATTCAAAGCACATTTTCATAACTTTTTTTCATCGTCACTGAATGGGCAACTGGTATAGTGGATTTTAAATATCCATCATGCAATCACACAGCTTTTAAACTGTTTTCAGACGAATCTATAAATAAACGCCACTCAGAGGAGGGATGCTAAATATCAAGTTCCTGCATTGAATCATCAATATCAGTACCCGCACACAACAAATTTTCAATACTGTGGAATGCAGAAAACGGAGCATTTCTTTTTCTGAAATTCGTAATTTTCGTTGATCCGTTCCTTAAGACGGGAACCAAGAAGTACTGACTGTTGCTTTGATAACCTGAAATCACTAAATCATTTAATTCACTTTTAACAATTAAATGTGACTCGCCAGATCTGGAACCTGAAGTAATAGTAGGGGCAGTGCACTGTTCTTCCATAAAAAAAAATTAAGATCTGCTTTGTGTTACAAAAATCTTGTGTATTTGAACCAAAATACTATATGATGATTAGACCAAATATGTCTTAATAAAATGTTGCTGTGGAAAAATATACAGAGCGTTGAATTTGAATTCTTGTTTGTTTTTTGTTGATAATTTCACTGTTTATTTCTCAGTTGTTATCAAAATCTGTCCATGAACGAGAAATATTATTTTACGTATCACTTTACTTATCCTTATAGGGGGCGCCAGGCAAATCATTCCTAATGCTGAAATTAAGTGGCAGCTTTTTTGGGTAAAATTGATAGTGATCTTGATTATAGAATACGAAGTAAAAGTCATCTTTACGTAATATTTATACTCTTGTTTGAACACTATAATTTCACAAATTTTCGATAAAAAAGCAATTAAATATTTCATTGTTTATTGTTGCATTGTTCGAAGTTTGTTCGATGGAAATGCCTTGTGACAACCATTTCACGAATGAAGAAATGAGAGACATGATTTGCATATACATTCTGTCAAGAAAGTACCGGGAATTATCGATTTAAATCTGGCGGGGCAATGAGGCAGGTAAAAATTTTTTTTCCTAGGTTGGTACCACTGTCCTTAATTACTATGCCAAGCTTGAGCGGGATCTGTCAACTAGTGTGTTTGCAACAGCTGATTAAGTCAGTCGATGTCAGAGTGCGTGCCGATTTTTACTATGGGTGATTACGTTGAGCAAAGAATTTGTTTAAAGTTTTATGTTGCAAATGAATTTTCGTGTGCCGATGCATTGAAAATGTTGCAAAAGGCCTTTGGTGATAATGCTCTATCGAAAACTCGTGCAAATCAGTGGTACAGAGCCTTCAAGGACGGTCGTGAAGTGGTCGCCCATCGACGGCTTCGATCGAAGATAACGTCGATAAAATTAAGGAAAGGGTGCTGGAAAACCGTCGTACCAGCTTGAGAGATATAGCACATGATCTTAAGATATCCCACGAGTCCGCATGTACGATTTTGATTGATATTTTGGCCATGAGAAAGGTGGCCGCACGACTCGTACCGAAAGACCTGAATTTTCTTCAAAAACGTCATCGCGAACAGGTTGCTTCAGACATGCTGGATCGCTGTAATTCCGATTCTACATTCATGGAACGCATTATAACTGGTGATGAGACCTGGGTCTACGAGTACGATATGCAAACAAGCCAGCAATCATCGGAATGGGTGGCAAAAAATGAGCCGAAACCGAAAAAACCACGCCAAAGCCGCTCGAAAATGAAGGTGATGCTCATTGTTTTCTTCGATATCCGTGGCGTGGTGCACTACGAATTCGTTCCAGAGGGTCAGACGGTAAACAAGGAGTATTACCTAGGCGTTATGAAACGTTTGCGTGAGCGTATCCGTAAGAAGCGGCCAAATTTGTGGGCGAACAACTCATGGATTTTGAAATCAAAACAGATTTAATCTGTTGTCTTCTACAATTTTAATTTCAAAAAATTCTTTGAAGAAACTTTGTGAATTAAATTAATGTCTGATCTTATCGTAACTTTAATTATTTCTTGAGAATGTGCTACATGTTTTGAGATTTTTTGAAGTAATTTATTTAAATATATTGAATATTTCAAATAAATTAGTTTTTGAGAAGTTCTTGAAATTATGTTTTATATTTTTGAGAAAGAGTTATTTTTCATTCATATGGGATCGGAAAACAATACATATTGTAACATTTTTGTAACAAACAGGGCTTCGTAAGTTTGTCTGAAGAGTTCATTACGCATGCCTGGAACGAAACAAAAAATGTTTGCTTATTTATATTTTAATTTTAATTGACAGTTTATGTTCGTTGGTTTTTCTTAATTCCGTTTGATATTGTATGATGAATTTTGACGTCTATTAAATATGAGCAGTGCTTATAAAGACATTAATTTAATTCTTAAAGTTTCTTCAAAGAATTTTTTGAAATTAAAATTGTAGAAGACAACAGATTAAATCTGTTTTGATTTTCAAATTTGTAATAATCCTTCTATCAAGTAAAAAACCGTTCCTCCTTATTTCATGGATTTTGCATGACGATAACGCGCCTTCTCACCGAGCTACGATTGTGACTGACTTTCTCGCCAAAAACTCAACAAACGTGCTTCAGCAACCACCGTATTCGCCGGATTTGGCTCCCTGCGACTTTTTCCTCTTCCCAAAACTAAAATTGCCCCTTCGTGGCACCCGTTTTGAGTCGATTGAAGCCATAAAACAAAATTCGGCGCGAGAGCTAAAGTCCATCCCGGAAAGCGCCTATAAAAAATGTTTCGATAATTGGAAGTGCCGTTGGCATAGATGTATTGGAGCAAATGGAGCCTATTTTGAAGGCGACCCAATAAATTTTGACGATTAAATGTAAAAATGTTGTTTCAATTGAAAATTCCCGGTACTTTCTTAACAGAGTAGTATGCACAAGAAAACTTTTGCAGCTACAAGGTAAGAATTTTTATATCCATGCAGAAGGCGACCCAATCATAAAACTTTTGCAAATTTATTTCATCTTTTGGGTGATACTGAGTCATTTCGTAGTAAAAATCTGGGTGGTCGTCCGACACAAATGAAACTTAATGAAGAAGATGAAATTTTGGTCCGAGTAGGTTAAAATTCTTGACTTCACGTCAACACGTGAACCACATTTCACGTCGTAGCTTAAGAGGTAAATCATCCAATAACAAGGGCAAATCTTTTTCTAAGAAATGTCTGTCTGATTGATCAGTAAGTCGATCTGGCAAGAAGAGAGTACCAATCAATTAATCGCCAATATTACCACCCCACATATTTAATGAAAATTACTCTTGAAAATGAGTTGCTACAATTTCATGTGAATCTTCCTCAGCCCATGTGTGTTCTTTAGGAAAAGGTATAATTGAAGTTCTTGAGAAACTGGCTTCATCAGTGAATAGTCAATCAAAATGAGGATCAAAATAGGAAACGGTTTTCTACTTGATAGAAGGAATATAACAAAATTTGAATATCAAAACAGATTTAATCTGTCAGTCTTCTATAATTTTAATTTCAAAAAATTTTTATTCAAAAAACTTTTAGAATTAAATTAATGTCTTATAAACACGGCTTATATTTAATGGACGTATAACATCAAAACTCAATATACAATATCAAATGGAAGAAATAAACCAACAAATATAAATTGTCAATTAAAGTTAGAGACAAGGACACAAGATTTTTTTAAATATGATTTAGGACCGAATATTAGGCTTGAATAAAAATTTCATTATGGAATATCAATGGTTTGAAGAAAACCTTATAATACCTTACAGATTTCTGTGATTTTTGAGACGAACATAGAATATCTAGATTTTAAAGTAAGTTGTTCAAGCGATGATCCAGGACGACTTTTTGGTAAGTTTTATTTATTGTTGGTTGATTTTGATGTTTTTAATGTCATTTAGGATCGAGGAAGAGATTATCGGAGTTCTAATTATTTCTTGCAGATATTAATGCATGTTTTGGGAGATTTTTGAATTAACTTATTTAAATATTTAAATATATTGAATATTTTAAATAAATCATATTTTTTGACTAGTCCTTAAATAATGTTTTGTATTTTGGAAATGGAATTAGTTTTCATAATGGTAAGATCAGAAACAAAATTTTGTCTCCTTCAAATATTTATTCATTAATTTCAATTGACAATTTATATTTGTTGGTTTATTTATTCCATTTGATATTGTATATTGAGTTTTGATTTTATACGTCTATTAAATAAAAGCCGTGCTTATAAGACATTAATTTAATTCTAAAAGATTTTTGAATAAAATTTTTTTTAAATTTAAATTTTAGAAGACTGACAGATTAAATCTGTTTTGATATTATTCAAAAAATGAGGATTGTTTAATTATCTATTGAGGTACCACTGACAAGAAATCATCCTGGGATGCAAATTTCGAAGCAGGAGCGCCTGCATCCTCTGAACGTGATAAGGATATCAAATAATCCTGCAAGATCCGTTAAACAACTTGATCACTACTAACTCTTTTTTCTGAGGATTTCGAGAGAATGGAATTTTCTTGAAATCGGTAGCAGAGTCGACAAAACTACAAGAGACCATAAAGTTTAGTATAACAACAGAGCTTCCTTTGCAATTTTTCAAACTAACAGTGGCTCACAAGAAAAAAGTTTTGGTGTAAAACAGGGGGCATGTGACTTGGTGTGAACTCTTAATTGTAACATGTATGCCTAATTCAAGTTGATTTTTTTGTGAAATGCAGATAATGATATGATAATGCAGAGAAAAAACTTGAAAAAAATTAAAATTTCAACACCCTGTATCTCGAAATCGAAACGTTTGTGGTCCCATGTTTACGGGATATTTTTCCTTAAAATTATTCAAGAAATCTCCCCTTTTCGTTTGTAACTTCAATTTAGGAACACCTGGTATGGTAAATCACTTTGGGTAGACATTACAACTAATAAATTAAACTCAAAATAACTGGTGGACAACTTACTTTCAAAACTTTTGTACATATGTCCCAGTAGACCAAGAACCATGAAAGATCCAAGAATAGCGAACCAGGAGAAAAAGAAGGATGGTATTTTTTCTCCATCATGTTTCGGCCAAAATTCTGCATCACGTAAATGTCTTCTTACTTCGAAAAATGGTTCTCTTTTATTTTTTTCAATATTCATTTCGTCAAAGTTATACCCACAAGATCTTTGGTAGAATGGCTGTTCTCTTCGAGAAGAATGTATTTATCACAAAATCGGTTTTAATTATTTTAATGAGTATATTCTGGAACTGAATTCATTTCAATTTTCACAATGAGTCCTATCAATTGTTTTAATTGTCTTGGAATTCAAAATGAAATTAGTTTCATTAATCCGTTAAAGTATTATTAAATGGGAGGACTTCAGAATATTCAAATGAAATTTTTTCATTTTTCTAATTATTTCCATCTGCATTTGCTGATTGTTTCCCAGGAATTCTTCCGAACGGAAGAATTGTGCCATTCATTTAAGGGTTAGGCTATTTAAAATTTGTATTTTTGATCGGCTACAGTAAGGCGCATAGTGGCCCTTTTCCTGGAAACCGGCAGCGTTGGCCGGAGACCGGTGCCTGGTCGATCCAGAGTAACATCTGCAAGGGAAGACCATAACATCGTAAATTTTACTCGAAGGAATCGAAGGATATCTGTAGCAGCCCTTCGAAGCAATTTTTTTGGGGACCTATAGACGGATAGTATCAACCAGTACCATAAGGAGACGGTTGCATTCCTCAAATTCAAGGGCAAGAAGACCTTTAAGAGTACCTCGGCTATCACCTGGACATAGAGCTACCCGTTGGCAATGGTCAGAACACCACCAAGACAATGGCGCAACGTCCTTTTTTCGGAGGAGTCACGATTCGGTTTACAGAGTGATAGTCGACGTGAAAGGGCTTGGAGAGGTTCAGGCAGGCTAGAGCGACCTCATTTCGGCCAGGAAGTTGTGCCCTTTCATGGTGGATCAATAATGTGCTGAGAAGGTATAATGGTCGGTCGCCATACCCCTCTTATTATCGTTGAAGAACAATGACTGGTGCCATCTACATAGAAAACATCATTGAACCAATCATTGTTCCTCTGCGCAACGAATTTGGGGATAATTTCATTTATCAGGATGTTAACGCCCCACCACACCGTACAAGAAGGGTTCAAAACATTCTCCAAGAGAACAATATCCAGAGACTGAATTGGCCACCAAATTCACCAGACATGAATCCATTCGAGGACGTATGTTTTTAAGCCTTCATACCAAGGTCTTCATGCAAAATTCTTTTCAGGGAAGAGCAAGACATATTTAGTTCTTGAGCAACAAGCTACAGCAGCAATGTTTTCAGGTGTAGTCACTGGACGTTGTTTCATCAAATAACGATCCAGGTTTCACGAGAAAATAGTCTAAAAATTGCCTCAAATGCTTATAATCTGAACTTGGTGACATACTGTATGTAAATGGTTTCTGTTGTGTGATGCTTCAGAAACAGGGTTCCCATTTATACACATATTGAAATTGAACTATCGTACAATGTTCTGAATATGAAAAAACTCTGAAGATTGACAAAGATATACGTCAAGTATAGACAGGACAAGGTTGTTTCATCGAAACATAAAACTGTAGCTTTCTCCTTAAATTTGTACGGTTTTAAACAAGGATTCATTCCATAATTCACAAAGTAAATTCCATAAAGATAAAATCTATGTTCAACAATAGAGATAGATTTTTAACTAATGTTATGCCCAAGAACATTCATATATTCAAAAATTAAAAAATAAGTTGAACTTGATCAAATTTATTGTTTATATGAAAAAAATTATGAAACATAACAAACATTCAATTATGGTTTAATTTTAAGTGTTGCATAGTTGTATAATAAGTGAAACTCTTGGAACATAACCTGAAATGTCAACGTGTTATTATTGTTGGCGTATAATGTATCTTTGTCGAATTTTCTTTGTGGATCATAGAGTGAGTTCAGTTCAAACATCTTCAATGATAGACTCAATTCAAATAGAAATGCGACAGGGTCATATTAGGGAAGTTACATGTTCGAATCCTGCAAGATCAAACTTTTCCATCGAAATGATGGATCATATATTTGAAACAAATTATTCTGCCAAAATCGTCCATATGAGTTTGTAATACAGGTAATATTTTTCGGAAAATTACCATACTGCTGGAAAATGCATCAATATCCAAAGAAGAAAACGTCCATATTCCACTATTTTCTATACACGAAATAAATGTTTTTCTTCATTCTCAAATGAATCAGATCTTTTATGCAAGAGGAATTTAACGCAAAGCAGTATAATTTATTATACGTGGAAACTATATAGCCTTCTGCCAAGGGAAATTAGCCAATTGACGCCTTTTATGTCTTCTGAGGTACTGTTGAGGGATTTTATCAATGCAGACAGAGAATCATTATGAACAAGTTTTATGTTGATGGCGATGTATATATTACGTTCAATTGCTCCCGTAGCTTTGACTTATTCGTTAGGTATTGCGCTTCTTTCTTCAACGTAGCCTATTTAATATCTCATTTCATTTGCTTAGTGACAATAATGCTAAGTTATATTGATTTCTACCTTAGTTGGTACTTGCTATCAACCTGGATTACGGAATTAAGAGTTTAGTTTCCTAGACGTAAAATGAGTGCGAATGAAATCATTAAAATAGAGTTATTACGTCTTCAGAAGATACAGACATCTTTTTCTGGTTAGTGAGAGCGTGATTTCGAGACTCATTCGATTGTGAAACAGGAGATGACCGAGTCTGAACCGAAAGTCGGTTCCCTCTAGGTAAAAGAGAGAAGTCGAAAATCAAAAGTGCTGAGTCTAAGGTGGCGTAACAATTTCTAACCAGCACAGAACTGAATTCCCAATTCGCACAAGCTAAACATTCAGAGAGATCTTCACACAAGATCTGGAGTATCAGGATAACATTATATCTATTTCAATAACTGAATTTCTGCTTCTTTGGCTCAAAATCATTGAATTTTTCGGCAAACAGAGTTGATTATGGCATTCGAAACTTTCTCTATTAGATAGTAAGTATTTAAGGCATTAGTCCAGGAGTTTTCAAAGTCCGTCTTCTATACAAGGGACAAGCAGAAAAATGTGAAAAATCCCAAATAAACAATTAAAGATGTAAAATAGAAAGGCCTTTTACTTGATAGAAGAAATATAACAAAATTTGAATATTAAAACAAATTGAAATATGTTTATCTTCTACAATTTTAATTTCAAAAAATTTTTTATTCAAAAAACTTTTAGAATTAAATTTATGTCTACAACAAGCACCGCTTACATTTAATATTTATTATTATTTATTCCATTTGACATTATATATTGAGTGTTGATTATATACGTCTATTAAATGTAAGCGGTGCTTGTTGTAGACATAAATTTAATTCTAAAAGTTTTTTGAATAAAAAATTTTTTGAAATTAAAATTGTAGAAGATAAACATATTCCAATTTGTTTTAATATTCAAATTTTGTTATATTTTTTCTATCAAGTAAAAGGCCTTTCTATTTTATTTTATATATAATATATAATTATATTTTAGCTTGAATAAATCTCATTATGGAATGTCAATGAATTTAAATAAACCTTAAAATAACTCATACTGTTCTTTGATTTTGTTAGAACATAGATCAATCTTGAATTATATAGTTGATCTGTGTTTCGAAGCTTTAGTCTTTTAACACGTGAAGAGATATAGGTTAGTTTTTTGATTTTGATATTTCGAATATTAAATGAGGGCTGAAGACGGGATTGCTTAGAATTATATTTGTTTTTTGAAGATATAGTGCACACTGTTTTAGAGATTTTTGAAATAATTTATTCGAATATTTAAATATATTAAATATTTCAAATAAAATATATTCTTTGAGAAGTCCTTTAAGTGTGTTCATGTTTTTAAAAGGCAATTGGTGTTCTTAAAGGTAAGACCAGAAACAAAATTTTGTCTCCTTTAAATATTTATTTATTAATTTAAATTTCTTTCGTATATCTGTTGGGTTATTTATTCCATTTGACATTATATATTGAGTTTTGATTATATACGTCTATTAAATGTAAGCGGTGCTTGTTGTAGACATAAATTCAATTCTAAAAGTTTTTTGAATAAAAAATTTTTTGAAATTAAAATTGTAGAAGATAAACATATTCCAATTTGTTTTAATATTCAAATTTTGTTATATTTCTTCTATCAAGTAAAATACCTTTCTATTTTATTTTATATATAATATATAATTACATTTTGGCTTCAATAAATCTCATTATGGAATGTCAATGAATTTAAATAAACCTTAAAATAACTCACAGCTTTCTTTGATTTTGTTAGAACATAGATCAATCTTGAATTATATAGTTGATCTGTGTTTCGAAGCTTTAGTCTTTTAACACGTGGAGAGATATAGGTTAGTTTTTCGATTTTGATATTTGTAATATTAAATGAGGGCTGAAGACGGAATTGCTTAGAATTATATTTGTTTTTTGAAGATATAGTGCACATTTTTTAGAGATTTTTGAATTAACTTATTCGAATATTTAAATATGTTAAATATTTCAAATAAATTATATTCTTTGAGAAGTCCTTCAAGTGTGTTCATGTTTTTAAAAGGCAATTGGTGTTTTTAAAGGTAAGACCAGAAACAAAATTTTGTCTCCTTTAAATATTTATTTATTAATTTTAATTTCTTTCGTATATCTGTTGGGTTATTTATTCCATTTGACATTATATATTGAGTTTTGATTATATACGTCTATTAAATGTCAGCGGTGCTTGTTGTAGACATAAATTTAATTCTATAAGTTTTTCGAATAAAAAATTTTTTGAAATTAAAATTGTAGAAGATAAACATATTTCAATTTGTTTTAATATTCAAATTTTAATTAAAGATGTAATCCGGAAAAAATATCCTCTATAATTCTTCGAATTGATTATTACCTGAAATCACGATAAATATTAAATAAAACATACCGAATGTTCTCCTGTCAATCACCATACAAGTAACTCCATGGGAATAATCCAATTCGTTCAAGAAATTCTCTAGAAACTTTTCTCATGCTGTTTTGAATTGAGTGAGTTCCATTAAAATTCAATTTGTTTCCTCACTGACGAAGGAACTTCATAAAAAGCAGTGTTTTCTTGATTCGAAAAGTGAATGTGTTATAGTTTGGCTGAGAAAAATGTTCTCATTACATTTCAATTTATTCATTCAGTCATGCAGTGAAAAGCACTTGTTTCTTCAGTGGAAAACTGAATGTGTTTTTTCATTTTTCTCGTCTCGCATCCTATTCAATTATTCCATATTTCAATAGTCGGGATGTATCAAAGTGTTCTTCTCATTCAATCAAGAGGGCCGTTCCTACTTTATTTCCTCCATCTTGAATTTTTTATCGATGCCTTCGATATCCTGAACTGTCAACCCAATTTCATTCGAGAGACCGAGTTTCTGGAAATTTTCAAATGGACTCTCTCACGAATTGATTTAAGATAAAAAGATGAATTCTTGTGTCACGAGATTTCGACTGAGAACGAATTCGTTAGTTTAATTCTTCTAGTACATCGGATTCGAATGTTAAAATGCGTTACTAGGCTGTGACGTGGAAAATGTACTAGATGATTTATTTTTCGGTTTTCTGTTCAAGAAGGTTGTTATTTGATATTCAGAAATAATTTTGATAAGATTTACACTTGAGACGTTTTCAGGTCATTTGGTTTACGATCTGAAGAGTTTTACAAAGCGTGAGCGACAAATTGGAAAGAATGAACATGCGCAAGTGCTCAAAATCTAAGAATATTGAAAATAATGCAGTGTTTTACCCCAGTTTTTATTCTGAAACTACTGCTCCGATCGTTCAACTTCAATCTTCATTAGTCCCCATATGATTGCAATGGGACTAAGATCTGGTGAAGCTGCTGGCCATGAAATGGTTTGTCACTTTGTGTTCTTGCATCCAACCTTGAGTATAGGTCAAAGTATGGCATCTTCGACATTTAAATTATCATCTTGAATTGTTGACTAAATTCTATCCTTCTTTCCTTTTGTGAAGGTATCACTATAGAGATTTTTTTTCGTTTTCTTGATTTGTATCCTTGTCTTTTCAGTGACATACGGACGGTTTCTGGACATACTTTCATATTTCGTTGATTTCAAAATCTGTTAGCCAATTTGCGAAACCACAGGCGCGGATACTGTTATCCTTAGGAAAATAAAGCGTTTAAATTGTTTCCTTTAATCTTATGCGATCTTCCTTAAACTGGTCAATGGCACTAATTTTGCAACTTTTCGAAAACCTTTCCTATGCGGATATCCTACCTGCTTTCTTTTTTCTAGTTGCGACATTTTTTCATGAATTGTATACCTGTTGACAATCAACAATATTTGATAAATAGTTTTGCCATCCAACTTTGTACATAGCCGACTATCTGCACAACCTACCCTTTTATACATTACTTTTGTCTCAGAATGTTAGAAAAAAGAAGTATATTAAAATTATGAAAAATAATAAATTCCGGATACTTTCTAGCGGGACTATACAAATCTCACTGAGTTTAAATTTAGTATTTTGATATGAAATACCGAAACGAAGATTTGCTCTTTATTTCGTGAAGATAAAACATGCGCATTTTTGAAACCTACGGATATATCTATAAAAAAACGAACAAAGTCAAATATCTCAGGTATCCAGATGGCCGTGCTTCGAGATTTAGAACTAGTGCTCGAATCTACACGTGGCGAGATTTATTGATTTTATCTATCTAATTTCGACAAAAATTATGGAAAGTATATGAAAGTTTGTTTAATGTTACTCTTTGTTCTTCTTGTTGATATGTAAAGGTGAAAATCGAAGGGAGAAGGACTACGCATTTTACATTTTCATGGGATTTTCCGTTTCTTCAAGGAAACAGTTCTAAAATTAGAGAAAATAGCATTCATTCTACTTTCGGAACACAGAATGCTGTGTGTTTCAGGTTCAGATAATTAGACCTCAATAGAATTCATAGATAGATGGCACGAATTGTATCAATTTGGAGAATATTTGATTAAATCTCCCAGCATATGTATTGAAAAAAAATTTCAATTAGTTTAGATTTTTCCATCCCCAAATAATTTTTGTTTAATTCTCATTTCGTATGATAATTTGAGTTAGCAAGAATATTTTCGTTTATTTTAGCATTTAATATAGTTAAATAGGAAGAAGCTTTTTACTTGATTAACTTGATTAAATCTGTGTTGAAATTCAAATTTTGTAATAATCCTTCTATCAAGTAGAAAACCTCTTCTCATTATTCAATTTTATATATAATATATGATTATATCAGGTTTAAAAAAATCTCATTATATAAATATCATGTGGTTTAATTAAGACCATAATATATCGGGTGTTTTTTTTAGAGTGATAGAACTTTCGATAGGGATAACTGTGATTTGACAGAAGGCAGAAGTCATGTTATTTTGACATTTCTGTTCAGTAAGCATTGACAAATTATCATGGAAAGACTCATGCCGCAACAACGTTTGAAAATTGTTGAAATTTATTTTCAAAATCAGTGTTCTATTCGCTAAAGTTATAGAGCATGAAATTTATGGTTTATATAATCGTCCATCAGAGCAGCTTATTCGTCGAACTATCGATAGATTCCGGACAACATTTTCTCTACTCGATGCAACAACAAAAACAAGACCAAGAACTGTACATACAGAAAAAAATATCGCTGCTGGAAGTCATAGTGTTAATGATGATTTAGATTTGTCTATTCGTCGACGTTCACAACGAGTTGGACTCTGTGCATCCACCACATGGAAAATTTTGCGTGAAGATCTAGGTCGACACCCATAAAATATCTAACTGGTTCAAGAACTAAAACCGCTTGACCATAATAAGCGTCGTTTATTTGCTGATTGGGACTTAGAACAGCTTGAAGTTGGTCCACTTTTTTATCGTAAAATTGTGTTAAGTGATGAAGCTCATTTCTGCTTGAACGGCTATGTAAACAAGCAAAATTGCCGTATATGGAGTGAAAAAAATCGTCAAGAAGTTCTGCAGGTTCCATTGCATCCTGAAAAATGCACTGTATGGTGTGCTTTACACGCTGGAGGCATGATCGGTCCATATTTCTTTAAAAACGATGCTGGAGCTAATGTTACAGTGAATGGTGCTCGTTACAGATCGATGATCAATGATTATTTGTTTCAAAGATTGAATGGTATTGACCCTGAAGTGCTTTGGTTCCAACAAGATGGTGCTATACCTCATGCTGCTACCGTGACAATTGATTCATTGAAATAAATATTTGGCGATAACATTATTTCGAGAAATGGTCCAATTAATTCGCCTCCAAGATCATGCGACATAATTCCACTGGATTATTTTCTTTGGAGTTATGTCAAGTCATTGGTTTATGCTGAATTCGAAAAAGTGGTACAAAATTGGTCTGGTCGAACGTGGTTCCTCAGAGCTAGTCGTGGTGGACATATGTCGGAAATTATTTTTAAAGCATAAATGTCATATAATTATCTTTCAAATAAAAAAAAATTTGGCCCCAATCTTGATTTAATTGTGGTTAATTTCAATTTAAAATATTATCACCCAAAAAAAAAGCACCGGTTACCTTACAATCTTCGTGTGATATTTGTGGACATAGAAAGTTTGGGTTTTAAAGTTAGTGTGTTCAAACGAGGATACCACGAGGTCTTAGAGGTAGGTTAATTATTGTTAATTGATTTTATTTTTTAAATTTGAAGTAGGACCGATGAAGAACTTATCTGAATTCTATTCGTTTTTTGAGGATGTGATACATGTTTTGAGAGATTGTTGAAGTAACTAATTTGAATATTTAAATATATTAAATATTTCGAATGAGAAGTTTTTAAAATTATGTTTTGTATTTTTGAAAAGGATTTAGTTTTCATAATTGTTAGACCAGATGAAAAATTTTGTCTCCTTCGAAGATTTATTTATTAATTTAAATTGACAATTTATATTTTCACGTTATTAATTCCATTTGATAATATATAATGTGTTTTAATTTTATATGTCTAATAAATATGAGCTGCGCTTATAAGACATTAATTTAATTTTAAAAGTGTTTTAATAGAAAAAAATTTTTTGGAATTAAAATTATAGGAGTCTAACAGATTAAATCTGATTTGATATTCAAATTTTGATACAGTGTAAGCGTCCCAGTGTTACAGTGTTAAGAACATTAAAAACTTCTCTGACAAGAACCAGGTGGGCAAGAAGTTTTTCTAACTTTCCAGATCTTTTAAAGGAAGACACGTAGGTGCATTCTGGAAGATCTATCATGTGAGGTTGAGGTTTTTTGCTTACTTGGTTCTTGCCCCTTAAAAAAGGAGGTTGTAGTATGATATGATATATTATCCTGATACTCCTAGATATTCTGCGAAGATACCTCATAAGTTTCTCCAGCTTGTGCGAGTTAAGAGTTCACTTATTTTCTGGTTAGGCTAAGTTACTGCGATCTTACGCAACTGGTCAGCACTGTTAATATTCAACCTAACAGTGAAATGGTAGCCGAAATTTGTTTAAATGGAAAATTTCTTTCCTACTTGAGCAAGTTCTGAACCCAGAACCTTTCGGTTCCCAGGTAGGCATATGAAACGCATGATATAATCAATACTCTAGTCCACCAAACTTTTCTCAGTTTCTATGGAATGGAAAATTTTAATAAAGCAAAATAGTTCGGAAATCGAAAGAACTCTGTGGTCTCAAATTGGTCTTGTTGAAAACCAAACCAAGGAAACTGAGAACGGAAAGTTTGTTATACAGAATTTATTATTCATAATACTCATCAGAACTCAACTCTCTTTTATAAATTTCCCAATCAAAAGGAGCAGCTGTGTAAAGTTTATCTAGTAATTCAGCTTAATTATTCTGAGAACACTGAGGATCTGGCATGTTTTCTCGGCGAATAGCTTATATAGTCATTGGTTCCCCATATATTCTTGCGAACTTAGCTTATTGCATGATTTATTGTATATTGTTGTTTTAGGACCTAAACTGTGAACTTTGGATGTGTTGTGTCTTCAGCGGGACCGCAATTAGAGTCCCTTGTTCTGGTTATGTCGTTAGATGAACTTTTTGTTCTCCAAGTGCTGCGTTATTATTTCAAATAACGGACCGCAAGAATGGAACAAGGAAAAATGTTTGATTTAGCAGAAATTTGAATTTTCAGCCGGCCTTAATCCCACCAAAAACCCGTTCGTGCAGAGAATATAGTGTTTCTCTTCGAAGCATGTGGGTGGGTAATTTGAAATTTGCAATTTTGATCGGCTATAAAAAAAGCTATAATAATATTTTCAAAGTTGTAAATTTATTTGAGAGGTGGAACCTTGACATTTACGAAGGAACCCAATTTTTCATTACATTTTTCTCTTTATGCAAAATCCTTCTCAGAGAAGAGCCAGAAATTTACATTTCTTGGATGAAATCAAATGATTTCTTTCGAAATAATTTCACAAAATGGAATATATACAGAAGGGACAAGATATTGAGTGAACCTTCATTTTTTCGAATGTATCATTCTTATTTTTAGCTTGCTTTTTCCCTCCTGATTACGAACATATCGGGTGTTTTTTTTTGGGGTGGTAGAAAATTCGATAGGGATAACTGTGATTTGACAGAAGGTAGAAGTCATGTTATTTTGACATTTCTGTTCAGTAAGTATTGACAAATTATCATGGAAAGACTCACGCCGCAACAACGTTTACTCGTCGAACTATCGATAGATTTCGGACAACATTTTCTCTACTCGGTGCAACAACAACAAGAAAAAGAATTGTACGTACAAAAGAAAATATCGCTGCTGTAAGTCATAGTGTTAATGATGATCCAGATTTGTCTATTTGATAATTTGTTTTGTGTTTTGAAGGCAATATTGATATCTGATTTTGAAAAACTATTGACACAAAACAAATTATCATCGGTATTATTTAAGGCAAAGGACCCTACTCCAAACATACACAAATCAGGAGTTTATGAGTTATCTTGTTCTACGTGCAGTAATAAATATATAGGACAAACAGGACGTTCTTTCCAGACGAGGTTCAACGCATATAAAATGAGTTTCATAAAAAATAAACAAAATTCTACTTTTGTTACTCATTGTCTAAAAAAATGTCATTCCTTTCCCACAATAGATAATCATAAAATTTTACATGTAGAATCGAAAGGGAAGAAACTCTATTATCTAGAATCTGTGGAAATTTTCAAATTAGTTCATAATAACAATAATGTAAAAATAACGAATGACTGTACGGAGCTATCTAAATCGAAAATATTTGAGATATTTAAAAAGTAACATCTGTTTAAAACCTTTTTCAACGAATATTAAATGAATTTAATGAAAAGTAAACAAAAATTCAACTTTTGCCACTCATTCTTTAGAAAACAGTATTTCCTTTCGACAAAAAAAAATCTTAAGAAAATGTCACATGTAGATTCAAAAGAAAAGAAACTTGATTATTGAAATTTTCAAATTCGTTCACAATAAAAATAATGTATTATAAAAAATAATGAATGACTGTATGGAGCTATCTAAATCCAAATATTTGAGATATACAACAAAATAATGTAAAAATAATGAATGACTGTACGGAGCTATGTAACCCCAAAAATTATTTGAGATATTTAAATGGGTACCATCTGTTTAACAACCTTCTTTGTCGATTGCCGACATTCCGATATCTGTTAGAAGGCCCCTGTTTTTTAACCCGGTTTTTTATCACGTTCCGCTTGTAAACCTCTGTACCACTATTAGGTGTTATCTAGAACCTATTGAAATATTCAAAATATTTATCACTTTTGTTGAAATACCTCTGTATCACTGTTAGGTCTTCAGTTGTCTGATGATGGGATAGTTCATTTCCCGAAACTCGAGTCACAAGAAAATGTGTAATATATATTTTTATTGGTAGTAAAACATAGTAATTTCTAAAATTTGTTTTAATTATGATCAACTACCAAATAGTAACGGCTGAAACAATTCAGTATCTGAAAGGTGAAAATATTTCAAAATTTTCCGTTTCTACGTAATGCATGCTTCAGAAATAATTTTATAAAATATCAACGTATAATCATACTGTTAGCAATAAATAAACATATTTTAATTTGTTTTGATATTCAAATTTTGTTATATTTCTTCTATCAAGTAAAAGGCCTTTCTATTTTATTTTATATATAATATATAATTATATTTTGGCTTCAATAAATCTCATTATGGAATGTCAATGAATTTAAATAAGCCTTAAAAATAACTCACACTGTTCTCTGATTTTGTTAGAACATAGATCAATCTTGAATTATAAATTTGATCTGTGTTTCGAAACATGATTCCTTTACACGTGGTGCGTTGTTGATATAGGTTAGTTTTTTTATTTTGATATTTGGAAAATTATTCAGGACCGAAGAAGGGGATTGCTTAGAATTATAATTGTTTTTTGAAGATATAGTGCATGTTTTGAGAGATTTCTGAATTAACTTATTCGAATATTTAAATATATTAAATATTTCAAATAAATTATATTCTTTGAGAAGTCCTTTAAGTGTGTTCATGTTTTTAAAAGGCAATTGGTGTTCTTAAAGGTAAGACCAGAAACAAAATTTTGTCTCCTTTAAATATTTATTTATTAATTTTAATGACTTTCGTATATCTGTTGGTTTATTTATTCCATTCGACATTATATATTGAGTTTTGATTATATACGTCTATTAAATGTAAGCGGTGCTTGTTTTAGACATTAATTTCATTCTAAAAGTTTTTTGAATAAAAAATTTTCTTGAATTGTAGAAGATAAACATATTTTAATTTGTTTTGATATTCAAATTTTGTTAGCAATTTCGTTTGTTGCCAGGTGTTTCTTCGAATTTGAGCTACAGTTCTCAAAATAAGAGAGAAAGAGGAACACATGCATATATATTTGTATTGAGGAGAGAAACAGCTAACCAATAGAAAGAAAATATATAGGATGATCCCTTTGGAAAAAATGAAGTTGCACCCAATATCTTGTCCAACCTGTAAATACTCCAATTTGTGGAATCATTTTGAAAAAATGCAGTTGACTTCGAATAACTTTTTTTGTATCTCCACAAAAAGGTGAAGAGGGGTCAAATTATAGTGAAAACCCGGTACATGAAAGCCATTCCCTGGGGTTACGAAGCCATGATATTCTGCGCCTTCCCTCACTTCTTTTGCCCTGAATTTTTCCCTGGATGATCAACTAAAGCATGGTATTTCTAGAGCTATGGGTAATGTGCGCGAGGTTCCGCAGTTTCCATATTTTAATGATATCTAGGATTTCCATTCTTTTGTTCATCCTCCCAATGACTTCGATGTTTGTCTCATGTTCCGTCCAAGATATCTTAAGAGATCTCCTATTCAGCCACATCTCGAATGATGCAAGCCGCTTGATGATCGCTGTATTCAAGATCCAAGCCTCCACCCCAGCAGCAGAGCCGTGAATACGTATCATCTTGAAGAATCCTCAATTCCAAATTCAGATCTCTTGAGCAAAGAATCTCAAAACTAGTTCAAAATGCAACGTAAAGGGTTTTATTCAACCAATGAAATACGACCGCCCTAAAGCTTGCGAAGTGAAATTTCTGAATTGTTCTGAAATCAAGTACAATATAATAAGCCATAGTAGGACCATCAATAAATAATTCCAATTACACAAAACTGCCTCCAACTGCCTTTGAAACTACCGGATGTCCCCAAAGTCCAATTTCGATCTCGAAGTTCTATCCGTAGAATCTGGAAGGATGTTTCCATCACGTACGGTTTGCGAAACCCAACCGATTCGTTACAGTGGACTTAACAAATACGTCTTCCGAAACAAGTAGGAACAAAACGTCCTCTCCTCAAATCCTCATCAATCACATCGGATGCATGTCAGAAATACGTACCGCCGGAAATTGTTGAGGATAGAGGGCTGCAAAGATATCCAAACGACCATTTGAATGCCGAGTAATGCGAACGCTATCGGATGTCGTCTTTTGCGCGCTCATCTCCTTGTTTCTACCAGTGGCGGCTCGTCAGTGGTATTAAGATATTAGATTAGAAATAAGGTCGTGCGATTTTGATAACAGATGCCGCTACCAGTATATTATTCGATTGTTTCATCTGGCTACACCTTCATTTTGCAGTGTTTTACTTCATTACTTCAATATGAAGAAGAAGGCTGTCGTCAGTAATTCTATTATAATGGATTTTTATGGTGACGTTGCTCTACCTGAACGAAGGTATCCGAAGAGGTTCTTCCGATTTAAAAGCGACAAATTTGATATGAAAGATGAAGAGTGACTCCGAACGCCAAAAGAGCTCAGGGATGGAGAATAAGAGGCAAGGCTCGATGAAGATGTATCATAAACGCAAGAGAAACTTGGAGTCACTCAACCAGCTATTTGCCATCGTTTAAAAGAAATGAGAATGATCCGAAAGTTGGAAAATTGGGTGCCGTATGAACTAAAGCCAAAAGTTCAACAACTGCTCCAACAGCGAAAAAAGGAGTTTATACATCGAATTGTGACTGTCGATGAAAAACTGGGTCCATTACGAAAATTCAGAACGTCGAGCAACGTATGAATGCCTCATTATCAACTGTCAAGCCGAAAATTCATGGCGAGAAGATGGGACCAGCTGGGTCTGGTGTATTATGAGCTGCTACACGTGAATTCTACCAGTTAGTGTACTGGCATATGAGCGTATCTCATTCACCAAGTGACTAGAAAACAGTTTCCACAGTCTTCCTCAAGAGGCAGAAAGTGTGATATAAACCTACAACCGTATGACTGGTAGCAGCGAAGCACTATCAAATCTTTACTGGCTCTGCAAGGTCAGTACCCGAATTGTTTGGGGCGCAACTCACACGCCGAAGGGTCTTCTTATCCATCCATCCGAACGCAGTCCTATGAACTAAGATAATCTCAATATTGATGACTCAAACGATCCTGGTGCGAGCATCGTCAAACCGGCGTGTACGTCAAGACCCACGAACACTTGTGAAGTCTTTCAATTGATCCTGGCGTTAAGCACTAACGGACTAGCCGTATCGTCAAGATGTACGAACCCTAGAAACGTCTCACAATCGATCCAGGTTCAGGACGAGGTCGATTGAACCCTCAAATCCCGCCAAATCCTGAGTCATTTCATGAGAATATCCCGAACATGAGTGTCTGCCATCAGATAAAAGGAATACCCTCCTAGTCCAGCATGCGGACTGTCAACCACTGCCCCCTCGAGTCCAGCATCAATTGGGTGGCCAGGTCGTACGAATATTTCCAAGGGCCTCCACCCTCCCGAGGTAACGCAGTATGCTTCATGAAGCACTCGGCCACTGGACAGAAATATCCGGAGATTTACTGCAATAGGGTAGAGTACGTTAGTTTTAAGGGAGAGGCCCTGTGCTGCGACGGACTCCCTTGCCACTGAGTTGATCAACGCGGCTCAGCCCTTAATTCCACCTTACGGTGAAACTAGGGCCTCATTGGGTTAAACTCCAACCACACGGATCCAATGACCAGCGTGAGTGACATTGTTTTAGGCATCAAGACTTAATCTTTTCCATTTCACCAGGATTAAACTGAGATCTTAGTCAAGACAAGCGTCCCCAGCGCGTTAAGCTACAATGATTAATGTAAGTAATAATGGAAGTATGAGAAATGAAACGCCATCGAAGTGTCTGCCAATAGGTGCCGCAACTAAATGTGCAGCACCAAATAGGAACCATCTTAAAGAGATAAAGGAAGTACGAAAGGAAAAACGCCATCTAAATAACGGATGACACCACTGATTACAGATCAGCGGACGTGACCTACCTAAAGGAAGAAAAAGCTGTGGAAGAATCTAGAGACGATAGAGGATGCCTCCTGCAGTATACCTGTAGTCATGTGAATTTGAGTGATTAGTTTCTCTGTGCCGCATTAGTTCTTAGTTGGCGTAGTTAGCTACATAGTTTGAGGTATCATGATTCTGCTCATTTTGTATTTATGTCATGTACGTATTCAGAATAAATTATTTACTGTTGGGTCTCAGTGAAAGTAAGGAATTAAGTCTCCTGTTGCACTTCACAACGAACAATTTGGTGACCCCGATGTGATCCGAAGACCCGATCATTGGTGACTACGACTATACCATCCAAATTTTCGTCCCATAGTGTCACTCGCTTGAGATGGCAGCGCATCCAGCTCAGTGGCGGACTGTTTCATGCTATATCCCAACGTCCTCTACCGTGACCTGGCCAACGCTCGCTGGAAAGGGAGAGTGTGGCGACGTGTCCTATTCTTGACCAGAATTCTGCTTTGCTCTACTACAGCTCCTGGGTGTATCCCATAGAGGACGCTTCTACTTTCCGATAATACCTAGCTCACCCAGCCGCCATGGCTCTGTAGCCTGACGCACTGGGGACGCTTATCTTGACTAGGATCCTACTTTATGCCCCGTGAAATGGAGGATTAAATCTTGATGCTTAAATCAATATCACTCTCGCCAGTCACTGGACGTGTGGTGGAAGTTCAACCGAATGAGGCCCTAGTTTCACCGTAAAGGTGAAATGGAGGGCTGAACCAACTCAGTAACAAGGGTGTCGTGACAGCACAGGGCTTCTACCTTAAAAATAACGTACTCTACCCTATTGCAGTAAATTTCCGAATTTTTCTGTCGAGTGCGTTATGTAGCACACTGCGTTACTTCGGGAGGGTGGAGGCGCTTGGGAAGTTTTCGTACGACCTAGCCACCTCATTGGTGTTAAACTCGAGGTGGCAGTGGTTCAAAAGTCCGTACGCTGGACTAGAAGGGTATTCCATCTATCTGTTCGCAGATACTCATGTTCAGGATATCTTGAGAAACGATTTGACCGGCCTCGTCCTGAACCAGGATCGATTGCGAGACGTTCCTGGAGTTTGTGGACCTCGACGATACGACTTAAACCGTTCGGCTGGAAGCCAAGATCAATTGAAAGACTACAGAAGGGTTCGTGGGTCTTGACGTACAGGCCAGGATCAATCCAAGCATTAAATCTTGATTCATGGGTCTGCGTTCAGATGGGAGGATGAGAAGCCCCTTCGGCGAGTGAGTTGGGTCACGACGGGTACTGACACTGCAGAGCCAGTAGAGGTTGTATAGTGCTTCGCTGCTAACAGTCAAGGTTTAGGTTTTCGGACAGAAACCGAAACTGGAAGCTTCGTGGATTCAACTCTTCGGATGATAAGGTGTAACCCTTATTACACTATCTGCCTCCTAGGTAGATTGTGCAGACTGCTGAATAGTCACTTGGTGAAAGAGCCACGCTCACATGCCAGTAACCTAACCGATGAAATTCACGAATGCCTTGCTCACCCTCCTCGCCGGGTTCAAGCGGCCAGAGTGCGATCGCTCCGACAACCAACGTTCCGACGTAAAACAAGGTCACAGGCGTCATTGGCAGACTTGCATCCGACGCCAATCTGAAGAGTTCTGGGGCTGCGAGTTGGAACGAAATGCTTCTATCCTGAAATTAAGAGGTTAGAAGCTCCTTCATAACTGCGCTTTCCTTGAGAGCTTCAATATTATGTAAACTGGTGTTGACGAAGATTCGTATTTTTTCACTGTCCTACTGATAAGCCCATTCTTGATAGATGAAGATTAATTCTCTTAATCCTTCTAGAAACAGGTTGTTAACTCTTCGCAATAACCCATAAAACTTAAAATATTGCTAGAAATAACAAGTAAAATGGTATCTAGATCGATCGAATGGGGAAAGTCAATTTGTTTGCCCTATTTATGTTTTCGCGTCAATGCATAACATTCGAATCTAACCTTTCCCTTCTCCAACGGCAACGAGTTAGCTCTGGTTTCTGCGATCTTATTCCGGGAAAAATGAGACATCGTGCGGGAGATGTCAGCATTGGAAACGGCGAATGAGCGCAACGAAAAAAAAAATGTTTATTGATGGCCCAGAGGAAGGTGAACGGTGTAGCGAAGGAAATGGAGCGGCAAATTTTGAAATATGCCGTCCTGGTGGAGATATATCGGAGAATGAAGAGGAATATTCGAGTAACAGGCAGTAGTGTGAATAATGAAATTTCTCCATGAATAATCCTTACTCTTCAATATTTTTGACTTGGTGTTCGAACAGCAAGAAGCAGAATCGTTCATTGTCGATACAGCTGAATTATGAAGACGTCTCAATAGAGCGACACGTATCAAAAATGCAAGATACTCTATTGAATATAATTCTACCCTTTAGAATCGAAATCAGAATATTCCAAAAATTATAATAAAATATAGTCTGTCCTGAAAGTATCTGAAAAAAGCTTAACTGTAATTATTTTGTATATATTTTCAATTCTTCAATTAGAACATTTTTAACAAAATATTCATCTTATATACTTATACAACCTCTATTTAACTGTAAACACTCGACTTTACTTCGAGGTACACTCGAAACTAGATCATCTCCATAATTTTCGGTGATGGTAGTCCAGGACTGTAAGACTGAGTGAATTAAATCATCTTTATTTCATGGCGCTGCTCGTTCAACTTCAATCTTCATTAGTCCCCACATGTTTTCAATGGAACTAAGATCTGGTGAAACTGCTAGCTATGACATTGTTGTCACTGCATCATTGTAGTTCTTGTATCCAAGATTGAGTATAGGCCGCGAAGTATGGCATCTTGCAATATCCTTCTGAAGACGCCACCCGTCTGGATGTAAAGCATGCGCCGTTTCAAGGAGACAATCGTTTAGAATGCCACAACACTTTTCACTATTAATGGTACTATCAACTTTACAGAGAGGTGTAGCACCACGCTGAGATATTGCTCCCCAAACTTATTATTCTGGTGGAAAATTTGAAAATTCGAACAGTACCAGGTTGTTTCGATAGGATTTTGATGTGATTGATGACCAAGTTGGAAACAACTTCATCAGATATAAAGACATTATTAAAATTATCTTCTTGAAAACGTTGATCAAATTCTATCCTTCGTTTCTTTTGTGAAGGTCTCAATATAGGGCTTTGTTTTGATATGTCGTCTTTTCAGTGACATACGGACGGCTTCTGGACATCCTTTTATATTCGTTGATTTCCAAATCTGTTTGCCAATTTACGAAATCCCAGGCGCAGATTGTGTCGTCCTAATGCCAATAAAGCATTTAAATTGTTTTCTTTAATCTTGCGCGGTCTTCCTGAAATTGGTCTATGCCTCATATCCAAGCCATTTTTTATCCTCTTTATTGTCTCATATACAGCACTTTTTCCCAGTTCAGTCAATTGCACTAATTTTTTAACGTTTCGAAAACCTTTTCCCATGCAAATATTTTGCCTGTTTTTTTTTCTAGCTACGACATTATTTCATAAATTGTATACCTGTTGACAATCGAGGATATTCGATAAGTAGTGTTGCCATGCAATTTTGGCCATAGCCGACTATCTGCACAACCTATTTCATACATTACCTTTGTCGTAGAATGTTACGAAAAAAAGTATATTAAAATTATGCAGAATAATAAATTCCGGATACTTTCTAGACAGACTATAAATCAAATAATATGAAATAAATCTATGAAATACGATTTATATTGGGTTGATAGGAAAGTCATTTCTTTTTTTGTTTGGCAAATGAAAGACAGTTTTCGTATAATTAATAAATATTTTATTGAATGGTGTTTATTTATCTCTAGGGATTCTAACAGGTTTGAGGCATAACCTTTACTTTCTATATGTAGAATTTCAAAATTATAGTATGTCGTGCTTCTAACAAATGGTTAGAATATGTGGAATTACTTTTATGATTGAGGAAACTCTTCAAATGTTCACAATTTCTATGTCGGACAGTTCTTCCAGTCAGTCCTATGTAAACTTTAGGGCAATCACTGCAATTAACTTATAAACCCCCGATTTATCATCTTTATGTGTAGAGACTATATTATTTTTAATGAATTTACTCAAGTTTGAATTGGTTTTAAGTGTTCTTTAATTATATTTATTTTTGAGGTACGTAGCAATTTTCTCAGAAATACCTTCAGCGTATTTTAAAGAAAGTATTTCAAATTTTCTTTTATATTAGGATATATCATATTTGAAGCTATTCTATCACTTTCATTCATCAACAATTCGTCTACCAACTTAGGATCATAGTCATTATTAATAGCTATTTGTTTAATTATATTCTGAAATATAATTTTCTCGATTCATGGAAATATTAACTAATCTATGGATCATACAATTAAATGCTGATAATTTTTGATTTAAAGGATAGTTTGATTTATTGTGAATAATAGAATTTCTATAGGTTGGTTTGTGAAATATTGAAAAATCATGTGAATTATTTATTCGAGTAACAGTTAAATCAAGAAAATTAATAGAATTATTATGTTCGGTTTCCATAGTGAATGTCATTGAAGGATGTACTTCTAAAAAACAAAATTCTTATTATTTGTCAATGAAATACATCCTTCAATAACATTTACTATCGAAACGGAACATAATAATTCTATTGATTTTCTTGATTTAACTGTTACTCGAATAAATAATTCACATGATTTTTCAATATTTCACAAACCAACCTATACGAATTCTCTTATTCACAATAAATCAAACCATACTTTAAATCAAATTATCAGCATTCAATTGTATGATCCATAGATTAGTTAATATTCCCATGAATCGGGAACATTATATTTCAGAACATAACATAATTCAACAAATAGCTATTAATAATGACTATGATCTCAAGTTGATAGACAAATTGTTGATGAATAAAAATTAAAATAGCTTTAAATATGGTATTTCCTAATATAAAAGAAAATTTCACATACATATCCTTAAAATACACTAAAGGGATTTCTGAGAAAATAAATATAATTTAAGAACATTAAAAACCCATTCAAAGTTGAGTAAATTCATTGAAAATAATAAAGTCTCTACACATTAAGATGATAGATCGGGGGTTTATAAGTGAACCTGCGGTGATTTCCCTAAAGTTCACATAGGATAGACGAAGAACTTTCCGACATAGAAAGTGTGAACATTTGAAGAATTTCCTCAATAATAAAAGTAATTCCATATATTCTAACCATTTGTTAGAAACACGACATACTTTCAACCATAATTTTGAAATTCTACATATAGAAAGTAAAAGTTATGCCTTAAACCTGTTAGAATTCCTAGAGATAAATGAACACAATAAAATTGGAGTATCACTTAACGAATAATTAGGTTTAAATAACTCACTTCTGTTAAATATATTCAGATAAGTTGGACTTTACAGAGAACTTTTTCGGGTTTTAGTGCCCAATAAAAATTTAGTCATTCAAAACATAAACCTGCCTGATGATGCTACTGGGATAGCGAAACGATTGTTGTAAACATAACAATAAAAATTTGTGAAATCAGAACAACCTTACTTGAATATCATTTAATATGGATAATCACTAAGTAAGGACTGATTCAAATCATTACTTGAAGTCATTGTGTCATTGGCAGTATAACAAGTGGCGCCGTCCTGTCGAAACCACATGTTCTGCAAATCAAGACGAACCAATTCAACGTCTGGGAGATGCCTAGTTCTTATGAACGCCAAAAAATCGATGAATTTTAGTCTTCACGAACACTTTCACGTACGGCAGCAATATTCTTTTCACCTCTTGCATTTATTTGTCTCACTGGTACTGTAACATCATGAAGTGTAAAATTTGTTTCAAACTTCTTCACTGAACGTTCAACTGTTTTTTTATCCGGACGATTATACCGACCAAAAATTGGAGTTAAAGCACGTGAAACCAGAGTAACAGATTGCGATTTTTCAAAATGAATTTAGTTCATTTGTAAAAGCTGAGTGTGTACTTTTCCATGATCGAATGGTAGACATTGACAAATACAACTGTCAATGTCACAAATAAACAGTGGCTGCCAAGCGTGAGTAATGCCAATTTAAAGATGTAGCGTCCCTCTGAAAGACCTTTAAAACCGATTACAGACGTTCGGTTGTTTAACTCTGGGTCACCCTGTATAGTCGAAGTTGTTTATCAAAATTCCACTACATTAGCCACAGCCATTTCGTCGACACTTATTTGTTTACAAAAAGGCTTTTCTGTCCCTATAGAACGTAATAAAATAATAAATGACCGCTCCAAGCCGAGCAAGTTTTTTCTAACAACGATATCATAAACAACGTTCGAAAGAGTGAAGAGGGTTTCTGAAATTCTATTTTGAACCCATCACTCTGAAAGTGACCACCACCGGGGAAATTCCGCTAACAGTCTCTGCATTCCTACATGTCGAAAGTTTATCCTCCAGGGCAAACCACCCCCCTGATGTTTAAGTTATTGTTTGGTAATTTTAAACTGCCTTTCCGCTCAAACGACTCTTTTCGCTCGAGTACTCCAAATGCTCGTTTGATGTGCGTCAAATTCTTTCAGTGAATCGAACGCCAGCAATATATAATAAATTTTTCAAAGAAAATTCGGAGAAAACCAACGTAAGTTTAGACATGATGAAAAGCACTTTTATTTATATTTCTTGCATGCTTTCACGGAATACTATCGAGTTTTGTTCGTGTAAATACACCGTTCGGAAGTCTACAAACTGCGAACAAAAAAAGGAAAAATACATTAATGTTCCACTAGTTCTAATAAAATCCTGTCCATTTAGAGGTGAATATGTAACCTGAGGACTTCTAAATATCGAAGTATATGATTAGGAAGTTGATGCTTCTGTGTTTATTTTAACGAGTTATACGCACATTGTCAAAAGTCTTCGCCCCCCTAGATTTCTCGAGAAATAAACAATCTATCTTCTGGAAATGAGATGAATATTTTCCTCTATTCCAACTGCAATATATTTATTTAAGTATTTTAATATCAACAGATATATTCTGTTAGCATTCTACATACTTAATTCCAAAAAATTATATTTAATGATTATAACTTCTGAAAATAAATTAAAATAATGTCATATAAGTACCACTTATATCAAATGACATATAAAATAGACATTCATTATAAGACATCCAAATGGTATAATAAAATCCAATAAATAAAAATTGTTAACCAAAATCCTATAAATTAAATATTTTGAATAGACAAATTTTGTTTCTGCTTATCAATCTTATGAAAACAAATATCTTTCAAAAATATCTAACATAATCTTAAGAATTTCTACATAAAACTATCTTACTTAGAATATTCAATATTATTGAATATTCTAACTTACTTTATATAAAAACTCAAGATATGTAAAAACATTACTGAAAAACAAGTTTTAAGAGATAACATAAATAGAGGTCAATTCTTGATAGAAGGTATATAAAATAATATAAATATTTTAAAAAATTTTAAAAAATTAGCCTTCTACATATTTAATTCCAAAAGATTATATTCAATGATTATAACTTCTGAAAATAAATTAAAATAATGTCGTATAAGTACCACTTATATCATGACATAAAATAAACATTCATTATAAGACATCCGAATGGTATAACAAAATCCAATAAATAAAAATTATTAACCAAAATCCTATAAATTAAACATTTTGAATCTTTTGGAATTAAATATGTAGAAGGCTAATTTTTTTAAATTTTTTAAAATATTTATATTAAGTTTTAAGAGAGGCTTTGCTTCGTCAGTATTCAAATAATTCATATTCAATGAATATAACATCAATCAACAACAAATATTTACTCACCTTTCAACCATTTAGAAAACTTCTGGTAAACTGAAAAATCTTAAAATGTAGTGTAATGGTTAACTATATGTAAATATTTCTGTGGTTTACCCTTGATCTAAAAGATTGAAAGACAATTTAACGGCCTCTGTTATAGCAAATATAATAATTATATAATAGGAAAAAAATAACATAAATAGAGGTTAATTCTTGATAGAAGGTATATAAAATTATTTAAATATTTTAATATTAGCCTTTTACATAATTAATTTCAAAAAATTATATTTAATGATTATAAGTTCTTCAGGCAAGGTATCAGGATTAGAGAAACGCTGGAATTATTGTTTCGCTTTTGAAGGAGATTGTGTTCATGAATGGGATTAAATTTGAACAGAAAAGTAGTGTTTTCTTCATTAAATCGGAAATTTAACAGCCTAAGTGAAGTAGTTTAGCCATCAGACACGCTTTCTCGAGCAGTTCTCTGGGAGTGTTCTGTGTGCAAAGTGTCGGATGCCGTATGACAGAATGGATGCGCTCTGTTGGATTAATTTAATGGAATTGATTTATTCGTAATTACTCGTGTTACGTAGGCCTGACGCAAGAATTGAATTATTCTGGAAGCTCACTGAATATTGAAGCTTTCATACTAATTATTAAATTAATGCGTTTGTGTTACGAAATCTCAAGAACTCTTCGTAATATTGTTGCATTAAACAGTATGTAGTGTTGACTGATGGAATATGGGAAGGCTCACGACTTCTATCTTAATTAATTAATAACACAAGGTGAGTCCTTGAGGTGTATATCAATATTAATCATAGATGCCTTCCATCAAATGAAATATTTTCCTCATTTAATATTTTTTCAGATTAAGTAAGGTGACGAGTATAAATGTTCGAAGATTTCCTCATGCGCTGATACATTTCCGCCTTATTGTATAAGTACACGTACAATATACTTGAGTAGAAGGAATATGAGCCAGTCTTCGATAAAAAATAAATATGCTTTTCAACAGCTTGAAATCACATTGTCTTTAAAAACATTTTTGGAAACTATTATTTCAAAAAGGCAATTTTCATCGCTTCATCCTCTGTTCATCTTCTGGAATTAGTTATAATAATAAACATTTGTGCATCTTTCAGGATGCAATGGAACCTGCAAAACTTCTTGAGGATTGTTTTCACTCCATATACGGCAATTCTGCTTGTTTACATAGCCGTTCAACCAGAAATGAGCTTCATCACTAAACACAATTTTACGATAAAAAGGTGGATCAATTTCAAGCCGTTCTAGGGCCCAATCAGCAAACAAACGACGCTTATTATGGTCAAGTGGTTAGTTCTTGAACCAGTTCGATCTTATATGGGTGTTGACCAAGATCTTCAAGCAAAATTTTCCATGTGGTGGATGCACAGAATCCAACTTGTTGTGAACGTCGACGAATAGACAAATAAACACTATGATATACAGCAGCGATATTTTCTTCTCTACGTACAGTTCTTTGTCTTGTTGTTGTTGCATCGAGTAGAGAAAATGTTGTCCGAAATCTATCGATAGTTCGACGAATAAGCTGCTCTGATGGACGATTATGTGAACCACAAATTTCACGAAGTGCTCTATAAGTTTGGCGACTAGAACACTGATTTTTAAAATAAATTTCAACAATTTGTAAACATTGTTTCGGCGTGAATCTTTCCATGATAATTTGTCAATGCTTACTGAACAGAAACCTTAAAACAACATGGCTTCTACCTTCTCTCAAATTACAGTTATCCCTATCGAAAGTTTTGTCACTCTAAAATAAACACCCGGTATATATATATATATATATATATATATATATATATATATACATTCTGTCAAGAAAGTACCGGGAATTATCAATTTAAATCTGGCGGGGCAATGAGGCAGGTAAAATTTTTTTCTCCTAGGTTGGTACCACTGTCCTTGATTACTGTGCCAAGCTTGAGCGGGATCTGTCAACTAGTGTGTTTGCAACAGCTGATTAAGTCAGTCGATGTCAGAGTGCGTGCCGATTTTTACTATGGGTGATTACGTTGAGCAAAGAATTTGTTTAATGTTTTGTGTTGCAAATGAATTTTCGTGTGTCGATGCATTGAAAATGTTGCAAAAGGCCTTTGGTGATAATGCTCTATCGAAAACTCGTGCATATCACTGGTAGAGAGCCTTCAAGGACGGTCGTGAAGTGGTCGCCCATCGAAGGCTTCGATCGAAGATAACGTCGATAAAATTAAGGAAAGGGTGCTGGAAAACCGTCGTACCAGTTTGAGAGAGATAGCACATGATCTTAAAATATCCCACGAGTCCGCACGTACGATTTTGATTGATATTTTAGGCATGAGAAAGGTGGCCGCACGACTCGTACCGAAAGACCTGAATTTTCTTCAAAAACGTCATCGCGAACAGGTTGCTTCAGACATGCTGGATCGCTGTAATTCCGATTCTACATTCATGGAACGCATTAAGACTGGTGATGAGACCTGGGTCTACGAGTACGATATGCAAACAAGCCAGCAATCATTGGAATGGGTGGCAGAAAATGAGCCGAAACCGAAAAAACCACGCCAAAGCCGCTCGAAAATAAAGGTGATGCTCATTGTTTTCTTCGATATCTGTGGCGTGGTGCACTACGAATTCGTTCCAGAGGGTCAGACGGTCAACAAGGAGTATTACCTAGGCGTTATGAAACGTTTGCGTGAGCGTATCCGTAAGAAGCGGCCAAATTTTTGGGCGAACAATTCATGGATTTTGCATGACGATAACGCGCCTTCTCACCGAGCTACGACTGTGACTGACTTTCTCGCCAAAAACTCAACAAACGTGCTTCAGCAACCACCGTATTCGCCGGATTTGGCTCCCTGCGACTTTTTCCTCTTCCCAAAACTAAAATTGCCCCTTCGTGGCACCCGGTTTGAGTCGATTGAAGCCATAAAACAAAATTCGGCGCGAGAGCTGAAGTCCATCCCGGAAAGCGCCTATAAAAAATGTTTCGATAATTGGAAGTGCCGTTGGCATAGATGTATTGGAGCAAATGGAGCCTATTTTGAAGGCGACCCAACAAATTTTGACGATTAAATGTAAAAATATTGTTTTAATTGAAAATTCCCGGTACTTTCTTGACAGAGTAGTATATATATATATATATATATATCTTGATTTCTATTCACTATTGTAGTTGCTGACATGACGCGTTTCGTTGACATAGTAACTTCTTCAAATGTTAATAACAACTGGTCTAAAATTCGGTAAAATACTGTCTTTGAATCTTTGATAATTACTATTCCGTATTGACCTAAACATCTTACTTAGAGAATTGTTCCTGGTTAAGCAGCTTAATGCCATTAGAGATCAGAGATATCCCAGATTTATGTTCCCCTATGATGTTATTATTTCTTCGTATATGCCTGGTTAATTGGATAGGGGACAATTCTGTTTTGGATTACTTTTCTGCTAATCTGCTCGTGTAAGATGTGCCTTTTCTGGGATAGTATAATGAATTCGATGGTGAGATATTTGATTGTTCGTTGCTATTTACGTATATTTGGTTACTCCTTCACGTCTTCAAGCTGTTCTAGGGCCCAATCAGCAAACAACCGACGCTTATTATGGTCAAATGGCTTCAGTTCTTGAACCAGTTGGATCTTGAATGGATTTAGACCAAGATCTTTACGCAAAATTTTCTATGTGGTGGATGCACAGAGACCAACTTGTTGTGAATTCCACAGTAAAATGACTTACGGCATAATATTGTGGGGTGCATCAACAGAGGCTGAGAAAGTGCTAATAAAACAAAATAAAGCACTACGGGCATTAGCGGAGGCAAGTCAGTTGACCAGCTGCAGGCCACTGTATTGACCGTACCAAGCTGCTATATATTGGAATGTCTTTTGTATATACACGGTAATAAAAACAGTCTCCAAAAACACTCAGAAGTTCATGAACATAACACCAGATTCAAAAATAACTACATAACACCAAAGCATAGGCTACAAACTACTCAAAATACTCATATATTCAATGGGATGAGAATCTACAATAAGCTTCCCCAACATCTTACTTCGTTAAATAGTGTAGCCTTCAAGAAAAAGATGAAGTCCCTTCTCATCGAGCGCGCTGCTTACGCAATTCTAGCCAAATGCTACATGTATCATTCAGTCTTTCAGTTGTTTGTCCGATTGTATATTATGTGATGTTATTTAAAATTATCGTTGGTAATTTAGCTAGATTACAATGTTTATATTTATTTATACTATGTGACATTCCCTGTATGTTTTGAGGGCAATAAATGAAATATGAAAATATGAAATATGAACGTCGGCGAATAGACTAATTTGGATCATCGTTAACACTATGACTTACAGAAGCGATATTTTCTTCTGTACGTACAGTTATTTGTCTTGTTGTTGTAAGTAGAAAAAATGTTGACCCAAATCTATAAATAGTTTGACGAAAAAGCTGCTCTGATGAACGATTATGTAAACCATAAATTTCACGAATTGTTCTATATTTGTAAATGTTGTTGCGGCGTGAGTCTTTTCATGAAAATTTGTCAATGCTTACTGAACAGAAATGTCAAAACAACATGGCTCCTACCTTCTGTCAAACCACAGTTATCCCTATCGAAAGTTCTATCACTCTAAAAAAAAACAATCTATACAAATATTGAGACCTTCAAAATGATGAGAAAAAAAATTGAATAAATTTTTTTGTCGTTAACTAACTTCGTAACAGATTTCCATATAATTAATAATGAACACGCAATTAATAACAATTCAGTGGTATGAAATATTCGGAAATGAGCAGGAAATTTGTGGATTATCATTTGGAAATATCGTTAACATTGTGTCGTGTATCTCTGGCCACTTAAACCTCATCGTTATTTTCAGATATCTAGAATAACAAATCATCTATTCAAGAGAATGATGGGGGAGTGGTTTCAACTGGAGTTTTTTTTCTGACGCACTTAGAGAAGATAAACCGGTGATAACAGCAACTATCTGCCATATTTTATTCATAAATATGAAAGCGTTCCGATTCTACCCACAAAGGAATGCAATTTCGAGATAAGAAGCGATCTGTTAGTGATACCTGAAATGAATCGATTAAAGATTTTGATAATGATATGACTCAAGAACAGATTCATGTTTCAATGATTTTCGCAAATATGCGATTGAAATAGAGGGGATTTGCATATAAAATAAGACAGATGAGACATGAAATCAGTAGGGAAAAATTACTGGGAAGTGTTGACAATCATTTCTTGGTGAGTAATGTTTATAATTTTCTTCCATCATCATCACATATCTCGATTAATTTCATTCTAGATTAAATAATGGATTCTGCGAAATCAAATGCTGCTTATTCACACAGAGGGAAACCTATAGTGGATATAAGAGAGTTATCTTTGAACACAGTGTTTGACATTAAAAATGTCGAGGTTGAGAAAACAAAAAAAGGAAAGAGTTTCGTACTGGAGCTCGAGGATAAAGTGGCAATTTGTCACGCTAGGGAGAATAAAAAATAAAATGTATACAAATAACCATGCATATTAATATTTATAAATAAAAAAAACTGTGAGAACTCCTCAACCAGAGAGCACTTTTAAAGTGAAATTTTCCATAAAAATTCATATCACCGAAAAGACATTATCCAAAATATAAAAATCTCATTGTTTTTATTTTGCTGGCATGAAAGTGAATTAATTATGAAGTGATTATCGGTTAGAATTTCAAATCGCCATTTTGAATATGTGCTACATAATTTTGAGTGGGCATTTTAAAGAGAGGTTGTTTCGAAGAATTCTTGAGTTTCTGCTGGGCATTTTAAGATAAATATTTGTTGAGAAAGTTCGATCAAATTTCTATGTTTCTCATTTAGTATGCAATGAGTGTTGATTCTTCATGTATTATAAAAATGAAACATTAGAATATTAACTATGCCAGTAGACTTTTACTTGTTTCTGATGATGTATAACAATTTTATGTTTTGTCAGGTTATAAATTGCGACGAAATTTTGGAATAGAGAGATACAACCTATTCGTCGACATATTTAATGCTAACTCCTGATTTTTTTCTGTGAATGTACTTATACCCTCGGTTTATTCTGGTTACTCTACAGAGCCATTCAATTTGGACGTTTCTCCATGAAAATGAAACAAAGATCTTAAATTCTAATGGTGAGTTCTGAAAATCATTAGGTAAATTTAATTCACTTGAATGTTTATATTATCTATAAACGTTCAAGTGAATAAAATTTACAGTTACAGTTATTTGTCTGTTATTTACTGAAAAATGTCAACCAACTTCACCCTCCGAAGAAGTAAGGGTTTGATATTTTGTTGTGTCGAAAGATACAGATGCGTATCTTCCGACACAACAAAATATCAAACCCTTACTTCTTCGGAGGGTGAAGTTGGTTGATATTTTTCAGTTTCAGAAAATATTCTTCACTTCATCCTGGCATAAATTCTAATTATTAGCATTACAGCATAATTGGAACTTGAAGACGGTTTCCTACGTTAGTAACGCTTGAAAAATCGAAAATAAAGTTTGTTGCGTCAATTACCTTGGTGGAGTATGCAGTGTATGTACATATCTATATTAGTTTGCGTAAGGTAGCGCTGTTTTTTTTTTGTTTGATAAAACTTAAATTTTAGGGTTATACCTAATATTTTTATTTTTATTGGCTCCGGTTATTGTTGATTGAAACAAAATGAACCACATCAGTTTCTATAAGAAGCGATGAATAAAGATCCAAGAGATGTCCAAAAGATATCAAACCTTTTCTTATATCTGCTGGTGCACCATTTGAACACCCAAAGTTTCGTTCGGATACCTTGAAAGTGTTTATTTTTCTGCTCCAGTAACGTCAAACAGAGGGTGTAAAAAACGTATTTAAGGCGTGGAAACATTTATTTTTCATGGGAATCACTTTCAGTTGTTCCAAGGATACAACATGGAATATCGTTATATGAATATAAAAATGGAAATTTCATTTAATGGTTCATACTTCAACGTCAGTTTTCCAATCTCTCTTTTGGCTGTTCCACCGAATCCCCATATAGCAAAAAAATAAATAACTAGCTGGCTTCGAATTCAGCAGTCCAGTAAAAAGTTTCCGATGGCGTATAAAAAATTGGGTTCTCTTTATGACCCCAATGAAATATCTGCTTCTCTCTTTCCCAGTAGTTATTGTTGAAAAATTACAACTCCACTTCAAAAGCCCTGAAATTGATTGCGTAAACGATGAGAAATAGAGGTATTTTTTGAAAAAGGAATATAAAAATAATTCTGAGGATAACGAGTTTCAAATAAGATGTTTTCATCATTTAATAGAAATGAAGTCGTTAGGCTCACGTCCTTTAGTAAATAATATGGTAATTTCACAGGAATAGGACTATAGAAATGAATGACCAACTCAAAAAAATCCATTAATTTTGCGTGAAGTTCAAGACTCTATTTTATATGTTTCAGATTCTCCGATTTGGGTCGAATATGCACCGTTTTGTTCTATAATTTGATGCCAATTTAAATGTAGCTTCATAATACCCCTCTCGTAGAAGTCTTGGTCCTTATTGGCGAAAAACTCTAGTAATCGATTTTCATAATCTTCTCTTGATGCTGATTTCTGATTACTCAGGAAGTTTTGCAATGCGACCAAAAGATGGTAATCGCTTGGTGCCAGGTCCGGATTATATGTTGAATGCATTAAAACTTGCCAAACAATCGTTAGCTTCTTTAACATAAAAAATTTGCACATAATCAGCTATTACAGTATCGGGACTTTAAACACCATTTACAGTTTCAGCCGCCTGTCTTGAATTTTCGCCTCTACCAAAGAAAAAATATAGAATATAAGGAATTTTCTTTGTTGACTTTTTCGACAACCTGTAACTCAAAACTGAATGGACCAAACAAAAAAGAGAAAAATATTTTTTTACTGTGAAATGTCATCTTGACAATGAGCATGAATCTGAAATTTTTTGATCGATACTTTACGAAATATCGTTCAATACAGCTATCTACCGAAAAAATGATGGATTACTTTTGGCTCAAACTTTTATTAAGACTTTATCAAGGCTACAGAGAAAATAAAGCAACACAGGTATCAGTCAAAAGAGCAGAAAATGTGTTTAAATAAAATGTTGACAAATTGACATCAATATTCTTATCAAGTACATTAAATCGGGAAATTGGATATTTTCAGAAAATATTTGACCTGTTGTTGCACAAATTGAACAAAGACACATTTATACAGGTATAGAAAAGACGGTCGGAAAGATACGAATTTTAATGTTAATCAAGACGACGACCAGGGTCCAATAGAGCAGTGGAAGAATCAAAACCTTAGCGCGATGCGATGACGAATGAACGATTGTTCTCTCTCAATGGCAATGGCGAGTGGGGATGCTTCAATCGAATGGCTCTGCAGTCTGCTTTCATTCGCACTTCAAACGTCAGATATATCTGGTGTTTTTTTAGAACGATAGAACTCTAAATTGAAATAAAAGACATTTAAATTGAAGTTGAAGCCAATTCCATTCAAATTTTGAAATTGATCCTCGATCTGTAACGAGCACCATTCACTATAACGTTAGCTCCAGCATCGTTTTCAAAGAAATATGCCCGATGATGTCTCCAGCATATAAAGCACACCATACAGTGCATTTTTCAGGATGCAATGGCACCTGCAGAACTTCTTGAGGATTGTTTTCACACCATATGTGGCAATTTTGCTTGTTTACATAGCCGTTCAACCAGAACTGAGCTTCATCACTAAACACAATCTTACGATAAAAAAGTGGATCAACTTCAAGCTGTTCTAGAGCCCAATCAGTAAACAAACGACGCCTATTATGGTCAAGTAGTTTTTGTTCTTGAACCAGTTAGATCTTGTATGGGTGTAGACCAAGTTCTTCAAGCAAAATTTTCCACTTGGTGGATGCACAGAATCCAACTTGTTATGAACGAATAGACAATATGATATATGATATAGAGCGATATTTTCTTCTGTACGTACAGTTCTTTGTCTTGTTGTTGTCGCATCGAGTAGAGAAAATGTTGTCCGAAATCTAGCGATAGTTCGACGGATAAGCTGCTCTGATGGGCGATTATGTAAGCCATAAATTTCACGAAATGAAATTTTGTTTGGCGAATAGAACACTGATTTTGAAAATGAATTTCAAGAATTTGTAAACGTTGTTCCGGCGTGAGTCTTTCCATGATGATTTTTCAATGCTTACTGAACAGAAATGTCAAAACATGGCTTCTACCTTCTGTCAAATTACAGTTATCCCTACCGAAAGTTTTATCACTCTAAAAAAACACCCGATATATACATCTTGATTTCTATTTACTATTGTAGTTGCTGACATGACGCGTTTCGTTTACATAGTAACTCCTTCAAATGTTTGCAAACAACTGGTCTAAAATTTGGTAAAATACTGTCTTTGAATCTGTGATAATTATTATTCTGTATTGACCTAAACATCTTACTTAGAGAATTGTTCCTGGTTAAGCAGCTTAATGCCATTAGAGATCAGAGATATGCCAGATTTATGCTCCCCAATGATATTATTTCTTCGTATATGCCTGGTTAATTGGATAGGGAACAGTTCTATTTTGGATTACTTTTCTGCCATTCTATTTGTGTAGGGTGTGCTTTTTCTGGGATAGTAAAACGAATCCCATGGTTAAATATTTGATTGTTCGTTACTGTTTACGTATATTTGGTGACTCCTTCAGGTCTTAGTCATCAAATCAAGGTCCTGAAATGGACGTGACCTATATGAGAGGGAGTGTCGGAAGCGATGATACTTAAAAACCGGAAGAAACTTATATGGAAGTTATTGGATTTTTCGGAAAGTTATTTCGATTTGTTTGGAGAAAATGAAAGACAATTTTTGTATAATGAATAATATTTTATTAAATTATATAGTGGCCATTCTATTCCAACACATTTTGCCATCTTTCTGGTAGTATCATGATTTCACGCTCATAAAATTTTTGGTCTTCGCTGGAAAAAACTGATCCAGGTGATTTTTGACCTTTTCATTTGAAGTTAAGGTTTTACCGCCCGAAAACATTTGCACTGACTAATGATCTAATAACTAATAATCCGAAGGCACCAGATCTGGAGATTATGGTGGGTGTGGCAGTGTATCCCATTCAAGCTGTTAAAGCTTTTGGCGGGTGACCAAACATTTATGAGGACTCGCATTATCTTGGTGGCACACTACACCTTTTCTGTTGATTAATTCGGGCCTTTTATGTTGAAGTGCATCATCGTTCAGTTTATCCAGCTGATAGCAGTTGACGTCCGACTTAATTGTTGTGTTATCCGGTAAAAGCTCGAAACAAACAATTCCATCAATAAAATTCCACCAAACAGACAGTATTATCTTTTTTTTGTGGATATTGGCTTTCATAATGCTTTGAACCGGTTGATATTCTTTGCTCCATGATCTCTTGCGTTTGACATTGTTATATACAACTCATCTTTCGTCCCCAGTAATGATTCGCTTCGAAAATGGATTATTTTCGGACGTTTGAGAAGCGAATTACAGACATCAACGTAACGATACAAATTTCTCTCCGTGAGAACTTGGGAACCCATATATCGAGCTTCGAGGTTAAACCCAGGCCTTCCAAGTACTCATAAAGTAGAATTCAATCAGTTTGAGTCCTCACCGTGTTGTTAATCGCCGATTTGCATCAACTAATGCCTTTATTATGTCTTTATCAGCCTCAACAGGCCGTGGTGTATTTTCAATATCAATATTTCCGGATCGAAATTTTGCAAACCAGTTCTGGCACTGACATACTATCAACACATCTTCTCCATACACATCGGTTAATGTTTGTCTGGCTTGCTTATTGCTCTCCATATTTAAAAGGGCACTAACCAAAAACTAATACGTACAATTAATTAAACTTTTTTACACACAAGCCTTGCTACATCTGTTCTCAAAACATATAATCATTATGCGAAGTTGGGTTCAAGCAATTACAATTGAATCCTCTGTCAGGAGAAAACGTAATTACTTATCTTATAATATATAAAATAAATGGAGGTTTATACTTGACAGAAGGTAAATAAAATTATTTGAATTGTTTAAAATTATTTAATTATTTTAATTTAATATATAATTGTTCGGTTTCCTCAACATTCTTTATTCAGATGTCCTTGAACTATAACAGAGGCCGTTAAATTGCTGGTCAATCTTTAAGATCTATGGTAAACCACAGAATTATTTGTTTGAGTCCACATTGGACATCATTTGAATGTTCAGTATTCATTTGCTTTCTGGATTGTTGAAAGAGAGTAAATATATTTTTTGTTGATTGATATTATATTTTATTCAATGTGATTTGGTACTGACGAGCAAAGTCTCTCTTGAAACTTGTTGTTCAGTAATGTTTTTACATATCTTGAGATTTTCTAAAAAGTAACTTAGTTAAATATTCAATAAAATTGAATATTCTAAGTAAGATAGTTTTATGATGAAATTCTTAGGATTATGTTAAACATTTTTGAAAGATATCTGTTTTCATAAGAGGGATGAGCAGAAACATAATTTTGTCTACTCAAAATATTTAATTTATAGGATTTTTGTTGAAACTTTATATTTATTGGATTTTTTTTATCTCATTTGGAAGTCTTATAATGAATGTTTATTTTATATGTCGTTTGATATAAGCAGTGCTTATATGATTAATTTAATTCCTGAAGTTATAATATTAAATATAATTTTTTTAAATTAAATATGTGGAAGGATAACAGAATATATCTGTGAATATTAAAGTATTTGAATAATCTTATAATATATGGATTCTTGGATGTCTGAAGTCACAAAATATTTTTGGTTACGTTCAAATCTCTCATTTGTTAATCCTAGTTCTTAAAGTTTTGTGACCCTAATATTTTGCCTACTAAATAGAAATCGACCGATTTGTAAACATGTAAATTTTGAATTTGTTTGTTGGTCAATGTAATTTCGATTAAATCGAAATTGTTAAGACGATAAAGCGGCGGTTATATATATATTATTAATATATCAAAATACTCTGTGTATTTCGGAATTAATGTTGAATTTCATTCCCTAAGATATATCCAATGTCTATGTAAATAAAGTGGCCTGTATGTAATATATACCGGGTATCAAGGATAAAAAGAATACTAGACTAAAACAGTTCTAGAAAGAACTATGTTCAAATATTCATTTTGTAAGATAGATGCTTTCAGATATCCCCTAAGAAAAAATTATTTGGGGATAAATCTGGTGATTTGAGAGGCCACGAAATTATACTTCTCGTAGATATTACTCTATTGAGAAACCTGTTTTTGAGAAACTGTGTCACTTCTCATCAGTTGTGAGTTAGGCAACCATACTATCATCGTCATGGATCTACGTAATCAACACTTGATGTGGATCTGAATGATGTCCACAGATTATTGAGTGTTATATATAGTCCGTCTAGAACGTAACCGGTAAAAACAAAGCTCAATTGTAATCATTAAGTATATATTTTTAATTCTTGAACTGAAAAATTATAACAAAATATTCATCTTATTTACTTATACAATCTCCATTTAACTTGTTGACTTAACGTCGAGGTACACTCGAAACTAGATCACCTCCATAATTTTCGGTCAAGGTAGTCTAGGACTGTAAAACCGACTGAATTAAATCATCCTTATTTCGTGGCGCTCCCGTTCAACTTCAATCTTCATTAGTCCCCATATGTTTTCAATGGGACTAAGGTCTAGTGAAGCTGATGGCCATGAAATGGTTTTCACTTGGTCTTCTTGCATCCAAGCTTCAATATAAGCCGAAGTATGACATCTTGCATTGTCCTGCTGAAAACGCTACCCTTCTGGATATAAAGCCTGCGCCGTTTCAAGGGAAAATCATTTAGAATGCAACAATAATTTTCACTGTTAATGATACCAACAACTATACAGAAAGGCGTAGCACCATACTGAGATATTGCCTACCAAACCATTATTTTGATGGGGAATTTGGAAATTTGAACGACAACATTTGATGGGATTTTTAAATTGGGGACAACATTCATCAGATATAAAGACATTCTTAAAATTGTCTTCTCGAAAACGTTGACACAATTCTATCCATCGTTCCTTTTGTAAAGGTGTCATTATAGGTTTGTTTTTTTGGTTCTCTTGATATGTAGCCTTGTCTTTTCAGTGACATACGGATGGCCAGATGGTTTCCGGACCCACTTTTATATTTCGTTGATTTCCAAATCTGTTAGCCAATTTGAGAAATCCCAGGCGGGCATTGTGTCGTCCTAAGGCCAATAAAGCGTTTAAATTGTTTCCTTTAATCTTATGCGATCTCCCTGAAACTGGTCTATGCCTCATATCCATGCCATTTTTCATCCTTTTTTTCCCATTTCAATCAATTGGACTAATTTTTTAACGTTTCGAAAACCTTTTTCTATGCAAATATTCTACCCGTTTTCTTTTCTCTAGTTGCGGAATTATTTCATAAATTGTATAACTGTTGACAAACAACAATATTTGACAAATACTGTTGCCATGTAACTTTGGCCATAGTCGACTATCTGCACAACCTATTGTGTACATTATTTTTGTCTTAGAATGTTTGGAAAAAGAAGTATATTAAAATTATGAAAAATAATACAATTTGGATACTTTCTAGATTTTCAACTCTTCGTTGTTATCTTCTTAGCCATGATATTATAGCAGAGGACAAGCAGCTAACACAAAAGTTGATATGTCATTCGAAAACACACTAAATGAGGTACTCTTGCTGAAAAGAAAACATGCCCATGATTAATAATTTTTCATCGACAAAACCATTGGAAAAATTTGACTGACTTTGGTCACTTAAGAATCCTGATAGTCATCTCCTTTCCACGCCCGCAAAAGTATTTTTGGCACACCGAACTTCTTATCTTGTAGAAAATTTAATGGCGTTTCCAGACATGTGATCAAATTTGATCAGGCTACATGGATAACTGAAGTTGAATTGATTTCATGGAAAAACTTAAAATATTTCGTGAAATCAAGAAAAGTTAAATTGGAGAATAACCATCAACATTTCGACGATGTGTTATATAACATTTTTTGGCGAATATCTTGTTTTATCTCCCCTTGAAGTTTTCCCCTTTTAAAAGCAGACACCCTGTGTAAATTCCACAACAGTATACTTGGGAAAAAAGAGGTCTGTCAGGGCTAAACAGTTACAATACCTACACAGACCGTATGTACTATACAAGGCATAATCCCAGGTGTCTATGTATAGGCGCATTTGGGAATCGATATATTTCGTGAATTAATCATCAGGGTAGAAACAGGCTGCTATTGGATTACGCGAATGTATAGTGCCAAATTTTCAGATAAAGAGCCTTCTGTCACAGAGTTAAGTGCAACCCATAAAATCGCATTTCCCCTTCTAACTCAATTCAGTCGGCGAGTCCCGAGGATTTCTAAATATTAAAATTCATCATGGCAATCAAACTCTCCTCTCAAATCGCATCGATTTATTTTAGGTCCCCATATTGAGTTATCCCAGTAAAAAGCTTCCTAACGTAATAAACCAAATAGAATGTTCCGGTAGGATGACAAGTGCCCCGCACCCTGTTTCCTATAGCATCCCGTCATTTATTTTATAAGTTTGTTCTGTGTCTTGTTTCTTCGGAATTGCCAGCCGGAACCTTTTTATCACCGCATTTCCGGTTACGCCGGCAATATAGAAGAGGTCGCGACAATTTCTTATAGCAAGGCTTGCAAGACATGGGTCTGAACTTGAAGGACAGGACGAAATTAAGCTGCATCAGGATACGTTTACACTGTAACCGTCTTTCGCCGACTCTTCCCTATATCGAAAATGGCTGATAGCGGGGATCGGAAAAAAGTGCATGACTTGGATGGAAATTGTTACAATTGAACAATTGTAGCCCGTCAATAGTTATAGACAAGCAACAACGAACAAATGTGTACAGAGTGGGTCAGGAAAAATGGGTCAGCACTTGATATCCCTGATATCTTGATATACCTTAAGAGATTCGTATTCTCTAAGTGACAAAATTCCTCATATATTATACAGGGTGTTTCACGAACTGTACAGGCTTTCAGGACAGATGCAGGACATTTTGGTGAGTCTGAATCAGTGCTTGAAATATGTCCTAATAATATTAGTTTAAGAGATACAGGATGCTTTATGCATTCTATCAAAAATTTTCGATCGCCATAACTCTTGAACGCCTGTATGGATCTTCATAAAAATTTGAGAGAATGAGTATAGGCCAATGCCTAATATTTCTACCTAATCACTTGTCGATAGCACAGGTCTGGACTGAGAAAATTATATTCTTTATCCCACATCCTGTAAAACACCCTGTACATCGAATTTTCGAAAAGTGTACTTCCCCTAAGAATCTACAATGAATACTCTTTCAAACAAGCTCCTTTGAAATAATGGCACACTTGGCATCTATATTTTATGAGCTATTGAATATCTGGAATTTTCGATTCATAGACACACGCATACAAAACGAAATACTTTTCGAAATCTTATCTTCACTTTCGCAAATAAATTCTTTTATACCCCTTCCCCATCAATTTTCGTATGTGATTTGTTCTCGAAAACTTCCATATTTCTTTTTGACACCTGCTAGCTCTTATATTGAATGTTCTGCAGCTTTCATTTCTTTCTGGTCCACTATTTATCTTCTCACGTGCTGCTTGAATAGATCTGAAGCTTAAGATATCATTTATTTTCAATGCTATGTGAAAGAACACAGCAGAAATTCGTTTACTCTGAATTCAACCCATTTCAAAATCTAAGTGGCTCATGCTAAGAATTTTGACATTTCAAACCATTGTCGGGTAATAATTGAAATAGAAAAATACGCAAGTGGTAGATTATTGTATTTTCATGAAATTTTCATTAAGAGAATTATCGAAATGTCATTTACGAATACTGAGTATACTGATATGTTGTTAGTTTACGGATTTTGTAAGTGTAATGACCGTGAAGCTGCTAGGGAATATCGAAGGCTATATCCGGATCGTCGCGTTCCTAACGACCAAACATTCGAACATGTTAATCGCTCACTTCGTGAAACTGGACACATTCCGTCAGTAGGTAAACGAGAAAGAGCAAGTTCGATGGTAAACCATGAAGGGATAATAGAAGCTGTCCAAGAAAATCCCTCAATCAGCACTCGGCGTCTTGGTTTAGTTTAGGTTTGCCACATTGTCAAATCTAGCGAGTTCTGCACCGTGAAAAGTGGCATCCATTTCATTTACAATCCGACCAAACCTTGGAGCCAGGCGATGAACTACCGAGGATGCGATTTTGCAGATGGGTTTTGCGGAACCAGCGAGCTATCTTCAGAACGCTTTTTACTGATGAAGCGACCTTAAAAAAAGATGGCATTTTGAATGTTCGCAATGCACATATTTGGTACAGAGTTTCACAACATCGTTTTTCAGTCAATATTTGGTGTGGATTTTACAATAATCGCCTAAGTGGACCATATATTCTTCCACACAGGCTGAATGGAGTGACATATCTACATTTTTTAATCGAGCATTTGCCAGGGCTTTTGAATAATGGAAGCCATATTCCAAGATGTACTTCCAACATGATAGAACTCCGGCACATTTTACCCGTGAAATTATAGCGCTCTGAATGAAGTTTATCCAGATCGTTGGTTTGGTAGTGGGGGACCTCATGACTGGCCTGCGAGATATCCAGATCTTACATGCTTGGATTATTTTCTCTGGGGCACTCAAAAAATGAAGTTTACTCTGAAGAAATCTTGGACAGGGAACATCTGATTAATCGTCTTCAAGCTGCATGTGAAGTAATACGAAATCGACCGGAAATTTTGAAGAAAGCTGTAGCTCATTTGATCACAAGAGCTAGAAAATGTTTAGAAAAGACAGGTATTTTCGAAACCAAGTTGTAATTTTTTCTCTTATTTATTGCCAATTTTTTTCAGTTCCACACATGTTTATAAGATACATTTTATATTTATATTAAGTCCATTTTATAATAGTCCAATTAAATGTTCGATGTTAATTCGAGTTTTCGGTTAAATTTAGTTTTGCAAAAAAATGTTTCATGTTGCCCCTACATTCACGTATTGGATGGAATAAGATGCAGCACAATACCTAAGTCATTTTACTGAGAATTTCAATCGATTTAATATGAATAGACGCATTATTCGTAGATTCACAGGTCCGTGTTTACTATAAATTGAAAATTCCTAATATTCAATGGTTCATAAAATGATGATGCGAGGTATGCCATTGATCCTAATAGGCTTGTTTGAAAGAGTATTTATTGTAGGTTCTGAAGAGAATTTCGCATTTTGAAAATTGGATGTACAGGGTGTTTTACAAGATGTGGGATAAAGAATGAAATTTTCTCGGTCCGGACCTGTGCTATCGATAAGTTATTATGGGCAAACATTTGGCATTGGCCTATATTCATTCCCTCAAGTTTTCATGAAGATCCATGCAGGCGTTCAAGAGGTATGCCGATTGAAAGTTTTTGATAAAATACATAAAACATGCTGTAACTCTTGTATTTTTGCTTCAGTGTTATTCAATCCGACCGGAATGTTTTACTAAAATGCATTGCCTTTGTATATAACTAAAGCGGCACGACCCTCACAATTTATCTATTTATATTGTATCCTTTCTCTCAGTTCAAATAAATTAATTCGGCTGATCTGTGCCAAAAATCAATGATAAGGAGTATGATCTATGGTAACAGAAAGTTCTAGAAATCGAGACAGTGTAACATACATCTGTATAAAAATTCTATATTCAAACAAACTCGACAAGGTTTTGTTGATCACAGAGGCAAATTGCAGACATGCGCACGTTTCAAACTGATTGGTTTTCGTCAGTGCAATGTAAGGTAGTGACTCCAAATCTGTCAAGTATCTGTATTAGCTATACGCGGAGACTCTAAGGTATTAACTATATACTAGTGCCATCTAGAGTATACAAAATACATACAAGACATACCTTTGCAAGTGAATTCAAGTAAATAAATGTATTCTTGATATTTTCACGTTACGAACGCAGAAAAAACTTTTCTCATACTCAAATCAGACCATAATTTGTCGTAATGCTAATAACTAACATATTCATATTCAAATATTCTAGAACTTTCTATTACCACAGATCATGCTCCTTATAAATGATTTTTAGTACAGATCAGACAAATTAATTTATTTGAATATGAAAATGCTATAATAGTAATTAGCATTACGGCAAATTATGGTCTAACTTGAGCATGAGGAAAGTTTTTTCTGCATAAACATAATAATAGTCTAGAACCAGTTTATTTACACCCTATACATCACATAGGACATTCTACAATTTTGGGTTGTTTTATATTCAAAATTGAGGGAACTATTGTGAAGAGTTTTCAACTGCAATTGTGGTGAAAACACTAACGATCTTGCTCGTAAAGAAGTAGCTCGATTGACTTATTTACTCTTTTTCACTTGGGTTTACTGAGTTTCCTTCACAAATTTACCAATCTAAATTACAAGTGTAAATATCATAGATAATACGGGATATGTAAATAGTTGCGACAAAATTAAGGCGTGATTCCTTGTCAAAAAAAGTGTGGGTCTTTTATATAAACTTTATTTTTGCGCCCCCTCTGCTTAGTTACAGCCCCCTAAAGATGGCGCCTGAAAAATAAATTTTAATTTTTTCTTGAAAACCAAAAAATTGACAAGAATAAAATTGAGCAGACAAATTATGCGGGCGAGAAGACACTCAAAAGAATTTTTGGTGTTGTTTCTGTATGATTGCAAGGAGTCGAAGAAGCCACCCCTAAACCTTCTTTTACAATAATCCTATTTCACAAAAAAAAAATAATTTTGGATAATTAAAACAAATTGTAGAAATTACTATGTTTCACTACCAAAAAATATATATTACACATTTTCTTGTGACTCGAGTTTCGGGAAATGAACTTAACTATCCCATCATCAGACAACTGAAGACCTAACAGTGGTACAGTGGTATTTAAACAAAAGTGATAAATATTTTGAATATTTCAACAGATTCTCGGTAACACCTAATAGTGGTATAGAGGTTTACAATCGGAACGTGATAAAAAACCGGTTTAAAAAAGAGTGGCCTTCTAACAGATATCGGAATGTCGGCAATCGATAAAGAAGGTTATTAAACAGATGGTACCCATTTAAATATCTCAAATAATTTTTGGGGCTACATAGCTCTGTACAGTCATTCATTATTTTTACATTATTTTGTTGAATATCTCAAATATTTGGATTTACAAAGTTCCATACAGTCATTCATTATTTTTTACATTATTTTTATCGTGAAGGAATTTGAAAATTTCAATAATCAAGTTTTTTTTCATTTGAATCTACATGTAAAGTTTTCTCAAGATTTTCTTTTGTTGAAAGGAATTACTGTTTTCTAAAAAATGAGTGGCAAAAATTGAATTTTTGTTTACTTTTCATTAAATTCATTTTATGTTCGTTGAAAAAGGTTTTAAACGGATGTTACTTTTTAAATATCTTAAATATTTTCGATTTACATAGCTCCGTACAGTCATTAATTATTTATTATTTTTTTGTAGTAAAACAGTAATTTCTACAATTTGTTTTAATTATGATCAACTACCAAATAGTAACGGCTGAAACAATTCAGTATCTAATTTTGGATAGCTTGGTCCATTCTCAACAAATGAGATCTCTTGTAATTTCTTGCTAAAATTCAAGGTTTTTGAGAAAAAAAAAACAATTTATCAACATGATAGCATGAGTCGTATAGGCTGGAATTATTTACGAACTAGAATTTATCTAGTAAGCGGATGTTATTTTTTATGACAGCTGACTAGTTTTGATTAACTTTGATTCAGTTACAATTGTTTTTTGATCTGGCTTATCATCTTGAGATTTTTGTCACATACTCATTAAGATGGCGGTGTACAGAAACACAGAAATAACCGATATGCATTTTGTTCACGATCTTTCTGGTGGTAATTCTCTGAAAGCATCCAGAAGATATGCTGGAAAATTCCCTGAATATGTGGCTCCACATTACATTCCATTTACACGAATTCACCAACGACTACGAGAAAGTTGTACATTTAAAATAAATAAAAATGATTGTGATCGCAGCCCAAAATCAAAATTCCAGCAATAAAAGAAGCAGTATTAAATCTTGTCTACGAGCAAACTCACATCAGTACTAGGAAAATTCTGTATATCATACAGATTTATTCTGTTAACCTCCTAGAAATTTTAATTCGAAAAAAAAAATTTATTCCAATATTTTTAGAATTAAATTAAATAAATGTCTTTAGAACTGTGTCAATTTAGTAGACATATAGAATGAATACTTATTACACATTACCAAAAAGAATGAAAGATATTCAAAGAAATATAAATTGTCAACTAAAAATTATTAAATGAATACTTGAAGAGTACAAAATTTTGTTTCGTTCCTTGTTTTATGGAAACTATATTCCTTTCCAAAAATGCAAAAACAACTCACTCAAAATAAATTCCTTTAAAAGAATTCCTGAAACATGTAAAACATATTTAAAAAGCCATTTAGAATTATTACAACGGTAACTCATCAGCTCAACTTTATTTTTAGAAAATGAAACTAATTAACAAAAAATATCTTGAATTGTTTCAGCCGTTACTATTTGGTAGTTGATCATAATTAAAACAAATTGTAGAAATTACTATGTTTTACTACCAATAAAAAGATATATTACACATTTTCTTGTGACTCGAGTTTCTGGAAATGATCTATCCCATCATCAGACAATTGAAGACCTAACAGTGGTACAGAGGTATTTAAACAAGAGTGATAAATATTTTGAATATTTCAATAGATTCTAGGTAACACCTAATAGTGGTACAGAGGTTTACAAACGAACATGATAAAAAACCGGGTTAAAAAAGAGGGGCCTTCTAACAGATATCGGAATGTCGGCAATCGACAAAGCAGGTTGCTAAACAGATGGTACCCATTTAAATATCTCAAATAATTTTTGGGGTTACATAGCTCCGTACAGTCATTCATTATTTTTTCATTATTTTGTTGTATATCTCAAATACTTGGATTTACATAGCTCCGTACAGCCATTCATTATTTTTTATATTATTTTTATTGTGAACGAATTTGAAAATTTCAATAATCCAGTTTTTTTTCTTTTGAATCTACATGTAAAATTTTCTTAAGATTTTCTTTTGTCGAAAGGAATTAGTGTTTTCTGAAGAATGAGTAGCAAAAGTTGAATTTTTGTTTACTTTTCATTAAATTCATTTTATGTTCGTTGAAAAAGCTTTTAAACAGATGTTACTTTTTAAATATCTCAAATATTTTCGATTCACATAGCTCCGTACAGTCATTCATTATTTTCACATTATTGTTATTGTGAACTAATTTGAAAATTTCAACAGATTCTAGATAATCGAGTTTCTTCCCTTTTGATTCTATATGTCAAATTTTAAGATTATCTATTGTGGGAAAGGAATGACCGTTTTCTAGACAATATGTGGCAAAAGTAGAATTCTGTTTATTTTTCATGAAACTGATTTTATGTTCGTTTAACCTCGTCTTGAAGGAACGTCCTGTTTGGCCTATATATTTATAACTGCACGTAGAACAAGATAACTCATAAACTCTTGATTTGTGTATGTTTGGAGTAGGGTCCTTTGCGTTGAATAATACCGATGATAATTTGTTTTGCGTTTTGAAGGCAATATTGACATCTGATTTTGAAAAACTTTTGGCCACTTTTTGACTTATTCTACCAAAGTAAGATAGAGACATGAATTTTTTATTTTCTTCAGTTTTTATGATGGGATAAATTTGGCTCATAGCTATTTTAGACAGTTTCTGTCGAATTAGATTATCTATTATATTGGGGTTGAAACCGTTGTTCGCGGGAATTGATTTTATAGTTTGGACTTCAGCTTCGCGGTCATTTTTTGATAAGAGTAATGCGAAGGTTCATTTCCCGAAACTCGAGTCACAAGAAAATGTATATATCTTTTTATTGGTAGTAAAACATAGTAATTTCTACAGTTTGTTTTAATTTAAAAAAATATCTTACCAAACCAACTGAATGCTGTTAAACGGACAAACACCACAATAAATTGAACTTAGAACATCCTACGCATTCTATGTTCGTCACAGAAATTACAAAAAGTTTGAAAGGTATTTTATGGACTTCTTTAAAACCAAATGATAATATGTAATAAGCGTAAACCTAAATATATAATTATTTTATATACCATAAAAAAATAAAAAGAGGTTTTTTTTGATAGAAGGATTGTTACAAAATTTTAAATATCATACAACACACCAAATCATGTGGGGTGGTCAGGTAAAAACATTGTACAAAATATTGTGCGATATATTGATGTAAATATTGATCGTCTAGGGGTATATATTGAACACATAAACATCGAAAAGGCAAATATTTCGTCGAGATTTACCAAACCTAATTGTTTGTCAGAGACACTAAGGTATTAATAATACACTAGCACCATCTAAAGTATGCGAACATACATACAAGATACACCTCTGCGATACTGAATTGTTTCAGCCGCTACTATTTGGTAGTTGATCATAATTAAAACAAATTGTAGAAATTACTATGTTTTACTACCAATAAAAATATATTTCACACATTTTCTTGTGACTCCAGTTTCGGGCAATGAACTATCCCATCATCAGACAATTGAAGACCTAACAGTGGTACAGAGGTATTTAAACAAAAGTGATAAATATTTTGAATATTTCAATAGATAACACCTAATAGTAGTACAGAGGTCTACAAGCGGAACGTGATAAAAACCCGGGTTAAAAAAGAGTGGCCTTCTAACAGATATCGGAATGTCGGCAATCGACAAAGAAGGTTATTAAACAGATGGTACCCATTTAAATATCTCAAATAATTTTTGGGGTTACATAGCTCCGTACAGTCATTCATTATTTTTACGTTATTTTGTTGTACATCTCAAATATTTGGATTTACATAGCTCCATACAGTCATTCATTATTTTTCAAATTATTTTTATTGTGAACGAATTTGAAAATTTTAATAATCAAGTTTCTTTTCATTTGAATCTACATGTAAAATTTTCTTAAGATTTTCTTAACCGTTTAACAGCATTCAGTTGGTTTGGTAAGATATTTTTTTAAATTAAAACAAACTGTAGAAATTACTATGTTTTACTACCAATAAAAAGATATATACATTTTCTTGTGACTCGAGTTTCGGGAAATGAACCTTCGCATTACTCTTATCAAAAAATGACCGCGAAGCTGAAGTCCAAACTATAAAATCAATTCCCGCGAACAACGGTTTCAATCCCAATATAATAGATAATCTAATTCGACAGAAACTGTCTAAAATAGCTATGAGCCAAATTTATCCCATCATAAAAACTGAAGAAAATAAAAAATTCATGTCTCTATCTTACTTTGGTAGAATAAGTCAAAAAGTGGCCAAAAGTTTTTCAAAATCAGATGTCAATATTGCCTTCAAAACGCAAAACAAATTATCATCGGTATTATTTAACGCAAAGGACCCTACTCCAAACATACACAAATCAAGAGTTTATGAGTTATCTTGTTCTACGTGCAGTTATAAATATATAGGCCAAACAGGACGTTCCTTCAAGACGAGGTTAAACGAACATAAAATCAGTTTCATGAAAAATAAACAGAATTCTACTTTTGCCACATATTGTCTAGAAAACGGTCATTCCTTTCCCACAATAGATAATCTTAAAATTTGACATATAGAATCAAAAGGGAAGAAACTCGATTATCTAGAATCTGTTGAAATTTTCAAATTAGTTCACAATAACAATAATGTAAAAATAATGAATGACTGTACGGAGCTATGTGAATCGAAAATATTTGAGATATTTAAAAAGTAACATCTGTTTAAAACCTTTTTCAACGAACATAAAATGAATTTAATGAAAAGTAAACAAAAATTCAACTTTTGCCACTCATTCTTCAGAAAACACTAATTCCTTTCGACAAAAGAAAATCTTAAGAAAATTTTACATGTAGATTCAAAAGAAAAAAAACTGGATTATTGAAATTTTCAAATTCGTTCACAATAAAAATAATATAAAAAATAATGAATGGCTGTACGGAGCTATGTAAATCCAAGTATTTGAGATATACAACAAAATAATGAAAAAATAATGAATGACTGTACGGAGCTATGTAACCCCAAAAATTATTTGAGATATTTAAATGGGTACCATCTGTTTAGCAACCTTCTTTGTCGATTGCCGACATTCCGATATCTGTTAGAAGGCCCCTCTTTTTTAACCCGGTTTTTTATCATGTTCGTTTGTAAACCTCTGTACCACTATTAGGTGTTACCTAGAATCTATTGAAATATTCAAAATATTTATCACTCTTGTTTAAATACCTCTGTACCACTGTTAGGTCTTCAATTGTCTGATGATGGGATAGATCATTTCCAGAAACTCGAGTCACAAGAAAATGTGTAATATATCTTTTTATTGGTAGTAAAACATAGTAATTTCTACAATTTGTTTTAATTATGATCAACTACCAAATAGTAACGGCTGAAACAATTCAAGATATTTTTTGTTAATTAGTTTCATTTTCTAAAAATAAAGTTGAGCTGATGAGTTACCGTTGTAATAATTCTAAATGGCTTTTTAAATATGTTTTACATGTTTCAGGAATTCTTTTAAAGGAATTTATTTTGAGTGAGTTGTTTTTGCATTTTTGGAAAGGAATATAGTTTCCATAAAACAAGGAACGAAACAAAATTTTGTACTCTTCAAGTATTCATTTAATAATTTTTAGTTGACAATTTATATTTCTTTGAATATCTTTCATTCTTTTTGGTAATGTGTAATAAGTATTCATTCTATATGTCTACTAAATTGACACAGTTCTAAAGACATTTATTTAATTTAATTCTAAAAATATTGGAATAAATTTTTTTTTTCGAATTAAAATTTCTAGGAGGTTAACAGAATAAATCTGTATGATATACAGAATTTTCCTAGTACTGATGTGAGTTTGCTCGTAGACAAGATTTAATACTGCTTCTTTTATTGCTGGAATTTTGATTTTGGGCTGCGATCACAATCATTTTTATTTATTTTAAATGTACAACTTTCTCGTAGTCGTTGGTGAATTCGTGTAAATGGAATGTAATGTGGAGCCACATATTCAGGGAATTTTCCAGCATATCTTCTGGATGCTTTCAGAGAATTACCACCAGAAAGATCGTGAACAAAATGCATATCGGTTATTTCTGTGTTTCTGTACACCGCCATCTTAATGAGTATGTGACAAAAATCTCAAGATGATAAGCCAGATCAAAAAACAATTGTAATTGAATCAAAGTTAATCAAAACTAGTCAGCGGTCATAAAAAATAACATCCGCTTACTAGATAAATTCTAGTTCGTAAATAATTCCAGCCTATACGACTCATGCTATCATGTTGATAAATTGTTTTTTTTCTCAAAAACCTTGAATTTTAGCAAGAAATTACAAGAGATCTCATTTGTTGAGAATGGACCAAGCTATCCAAAATTAGATACTGAATTGTTTCAGCCGTTACTATTTGGTAGTTGATCATAATTAAAACAAATTGTAGAAATTACTGTTTTACTACAAAAAAATAATAAATAATTAATGACTGTACGGAGCTATGTAAATCGAAAATATTTAAGATATTTAAAAAGTAACATCCGTTTAAAACCTTTTTCAACGAACATAAAATGAATTTAATGAAAAGTAAACAAAAATTCAATTTTTGCCACTCATTTTTTAGAAAACAGTAATTCCTTTCAACAAAAGAAAATCTTGAGAAAACTTTACATGTAGATTCAAATGAAAAGAAACTTGATTATTGAAATTTTCAAATTCCTTCACGATAAAAATAATGTAAAAAATAATGAATGACTGTATGGAACTTTGTAAATCCAAATATTTGAGATATTCAACAAAATAATGTAAAAATAATGAATGACTGTACAGAGCTATGTAGCCCCAAAAATTATTTGAGATATTTAAATGGGTACCATCTGTTTAATAACCTTCTTTATCGATTGCCGACATTCCGATATCTGTTAGAAGGCCACTCTTTTTTAAACCGGTTTTTTATCACGTTCCGATTGTAAACCTCTATACCACTATTAGGTGTTACCGAGAATCTGTTGAAATATTCAAAATATTTATCACTTTTGTTTAAATACCACTGTACCACTGTTAGGTCTTCAGTTGTCTGATGATGGGATAGTTCATTTCCCGAAACTCGAGTCACAAGAAAATGTGTAATATATATTTTTTGGTAGTGAAACATAGTAATTTCTACAATTTGTTTTAATTATCCGAAATTATTTTTTTTTTGTGAAATAGGATTATGGAAAAAAGTTTCTTGTAAAAGAAGGTTTAGGGGTGGCTTCTTCGACTCCTTGCAATCATACAGAAACAATACCAAAAATTCTTTTGAGTGTCTTCTCGCCCGCATAATTTGTCTGCTCAATTTTATTCTTGTCAATTTTTTGGTTTTCAATAAAAATTAAAATTTATTTTTCGGGCGTCATCTTTAGGGGGCTGTAAGCAGAGGGGGCGCAAAAATAAAGTTTATATAAAAGAACCACACTTTTTTGACAAGGAATCACCCCTTAATTTTGTCGCAACTATTCACATATCCCGTATTATCTATGATATTTACACTTGTAATTTAGATTGGTAAATTTGTGACGGAAACTCAGTAAACCCAAGTGAAAAAGAGTAAATAAGTCAATCGAGCTACTTCTTTACGAGCAAGATCGTTAGTGTTTTCACCACAAATGCAGTTGAAAACTCTTCACAATAGTTCCCTCAATTTTGAATATAAAACAACCCAAAATTGTAGAATGTCCTATGTGATGTATAGGGTGTAAATAAACTGGTTCTAGACTATTATTATGTTCATGCAGAAAAAACTTTCCTCATGCTCAAGTTAGACCATAATTTGCCGTAATGCTAATTACTATTATAGCATTTTCATATTCAAATAAATTAATTTGTCTGATCTGTACTAAAAATCATTTATAAGGAGCATGATCTGTGGTAATAGAAAGTTCTAGAATATTTGAATATGAATATGTTAGTTATTAGCATTACGACAAATTATGGTCTGATTTGAGTATGAGAAAAGTTTTTTCTGCGTTCGTAACGTGAAAATATCAAGAATACATTTATTTACCTGAATTCACTTGCAAAGGTATGTCTTGTATGTATTTTGTATACTCTAGATGGCACTAGTATATTTTTAATACCTTAGAGTCTCTGCGTATAGCTAATACAGATACTTGACAGATTTGTTTAATCTGTTTAATAAGCTTCTTTGTCGATTGCCGACATTCCGATATCTGTTAGAAGGCCCCTCTTTTTTAACCGGGTTTTTATCACGTTCCGCTTGTAAACCTCTGTACCACTATTAGGTGTTATCTATTGAAATATCCAAAATATTTATCACTTTTGTTTAAATACCTCTGTACCACTGTTAGGTCTTCAGTTGTCCGATGATGGGATAGTTCACCTTTGCGAGCTAATTCAATTAAGGAAATGTATTCCAGATATTTTCACGTTACAAAAGCAGAAAAAACTTTCCTCATGTTCAAGTCAGACTACAATTTGCCGTAATATTCTAAATATCATCAATAAGGATTGTGAGATATGGTAACAGAAAGTTCTGAAAATTGAGACAGTGCAATTTGTCCCTATGATTAACAAAACCTTATCGAGTTTGAGTATGGAATTTGTTTTACAGATGTTTGTTGCACTGTCTCGATTTGTAGAATCTTCTATTATATTACCACAGCTCACATTCCTTATTAGTGCTATTTGGTACAGATTTAATTAATTTGAATCATCTAGTTGTCTTAAAACTAAATGAATGGGGTTTACTTAGACTTGTCTCAGCTTCCAATTCTACCCCTAATAGGATAAACGTACAAAAGACGTAACACATAATTAAAAACAAACATCCGAATGTATGAAACATAGCATGATTGTTACTACAGAAAATACATTCTGTTCAAGAAAATCGCCTGAATAAGATCTAACCATTTGTCGAATAGACAAGGCCCACCTAGTTTAGTTTGAAATATTCAAACGCATTTTCCGAGCATGTAAGCCACTTTTCTTCTTTGCCTTTCATCTGCAAGCCATAATAGCTGATAGCAATCTTATGCAAATTGAAAGAATGTCGGGTAATAAATTGAACAGACATGTAAGACATGAAAGGTCTGGAAGTAGGGAAGCTTCAATTTCTGGAAAGCATCCATAAAAGTGTCATAAAAAGCTGGATGTGGTGGTTGGATATGAGAGGAAAACGTTTAAGACGACGAAAGATTGGTTTTCTGTGATGAATATGTCAGTTTTCATTTGAGGAGTATATTTCTGAGCATAGTAGCATGAGAATTGTTGTGAAACTTCAATTTGAGTAATATATTTAATTGGATCGTTCTTTCCTTGGCAGAAATTCATTTAAAATTATATTTCAGAAGTAGTTATTAGGAGTACAAATAAGTTTCCGCCGTTTTTCACACAAATTAAATATTTATTATAGAAGAACGGTAATATAAATTTATTTAAAATATTGCCCATCACTTGCAACCACTTTTTCCCATCTCTCAGGCAGCATTCGAATCCCACGTCTGAAGAACTCCTTGTCTTTTGAGGCTATCCACGAATCAACCCAATTTTTGGTATCCTCATAAGATGTGAACCGCTGCGCCGTCAGAGCATGTGCCATGGACCGGAACAGGTGATAATCGGACGGTGCAATGTCTGGTGAATACCGCGGGTGGGGTAACACTTCCCAATCAAGTGTGTCCAAGTACTTTTTCACGGGAGCCGCAACATGTGGACGAGCATTGTCATGCAGAAGAATAATTTTTTCGTGTCTAGAATAGTATTGAGGCCGTTTTTCCTTCAGAGCTCGGCTCAATCTCATCAATTGTGTTCGATAGAGGGCTCCAGTAATTTTTTCGCTCAGATTAAGCAACTCATAATACACTACACCTAGCTGATCCCACCAAATACACAGCATAAGTTTTTTTCCGTGAATATTCGGTTTTGCTGTTGATGTTGACGCGTGGCCAGGTAATCCCCATGATTTTCTTCTTTTTGGATTGTCATAATGTATCCACTTCTCATCACCAATTACGATACGATGTAAAAAACCCTTTTTCTTATGTCTAGCTAGCAGCATTTCACTTAAGCATAATCGGCGTTCAATATCTCTCGGCTTTAATTCGTACGGAACCCAATTTCTTTGTTTATGAATCATTCCTAATGATTTTAAACGATGTGAGACTGCTTGCTGAGTGACTTCTAATGTTAGAGCAAGTTCTTTTTGTGTTTGAGATGAATCTTCCTCCAATACTTCCTCCAATTCTGCATCCTCGTAAATTTTTGGCCTTCCACTGCGATGTTTGTCTTCTACGTCGAAATCGACGTAGAAGACGTCGAAAAAATTTTTAAACTTTTGAAAGCACTCTCGACACGTTCTCTCACTCAGAGCACCCTCACCATATGCTTCTAAGAGCAATTGATGCGCCTCAGCAGCAGATTTCTTTAAATTAAAGAAGTAAACTAATATTTTCCGCAAATGACGCTTACTTGTCTCAAATTTTGACATTTTCAACTTATAAAATTATTTGACCAATATAAAATCAATGATATTAATAGGTTATGTTGTTCTTGAATGTCCAAACTATTTTTTAAGCCGGTTATCATCTGCGAAAGCTAACCGAAACTCCGTGCCGCACCATCTACAATAAAACGGCGGAAACTTATTTGTACTCCTAATATTTCATATTAATTATATTAATTATGAATAAAACAATTGTTTCCCTGATTTTCCGTTGTGGGTTTTTTAATATATGAAAAAAAACTCAAAATTATTCTAAATTAAATTTATGCTAAGAAAATTTATTTCTTTTTTCTATAGCTTATAAAATAAACGGACGTTCATACTCGAAATATTTAATTTATAGGATGTTTGTTGACAATTTATCTTTATTGGATTTTTTTATCATTTGGATGAATGTTTATTTGATATGTCGTTTGATATAAGTAGTACTTATATGACATTAATTTAATTCTTGAAATTATAATTTTAAATATAATATTTTGAAATTGAATATGTAGAAAGCTAACAGAATATATCTGTAAATTTTAACATATTTAAATAATCTATAGCTTATGTTGAAATGTTGTTATAGCTCTCTTTTGAGTATCACTTTAACCGCTAGGGTAGATAAAATGTTTTAATTTTTTTTTTATTCATTTGAATTCGCAAATTCAAATAATAATCCGAAGGATTAACAACAAGTGTAATTTTACAATTAATATTATTAGAAACATCCATTTTTGGAACACCACAACTTGTACATGGTGTATTGTTTTCGTTGTTCTTCAGCTACCATGTGATATTTTTGATGCTTTTCCACCTTTTGAAGGACTCGTATTCCTTCTCATACATCATCCTACATTTATATACCTTCTGCTTCCAACGCTGCAGGTTTTTTTCTTCTTGTGCTAATTCTTTTCCGTATTCGCTTCGTATACAAGACGCAAAATACTGAAAACTCCGCAAAAACCAGAATGTAAAATTTGTTTTTTTTACATTTGTTGACAGAGAAATTCATATACCTGGTAACGATGTAACACGGTTGCGATTTTTATGCCAAAAATTACAATTTTGTTGAAATTTTATTTTTCACCTTAATTTGAATTATTGCTATAAAAAAATGTATCGCACACGACGATAAAATTGCATTATTATCTCGATCGTAATTAGCGTCTCGACTGACTGCTCGACGCTAAAAAACACTCTCAAAGATAAAGTACAAATTTATCGTCTTGTACAATAAATAACTATTAAAGGATTGTAATTACATAGTAAATTTTACGTTAAAGTGTAAACCCTTAAGATATTTCAGTGTGTTTTCTAGTTCCACAGAAGCAAACCACATATTAGTATCGGGTGTTTTTTTAGAGTGTTAGAACTTTAAATTGGAATAAAACACATTTTAATTAAGATTGAAGCCAAATTTTTTTTATTTGAAAGATAATTTTATGACACTTATATTTATATATTTATATATATATATTTAAAAAATAATTTCCGGCATATTTCCACCACGACTAGCTCTGAGGAACCACATTCGACCAGACCAATTTTGGACCACTTTTTCGAGTAATTCATGCCTTATTTCACCAATAACACGAGTTATTTTGGCTTCCAAAGCGTCTATTGTTTCCGGTTTATCAGTATAAACCAATGACTTGACATAACCCCGAAGAAAATAATACAGTTGAGTTATATCGCATGATCTTGGAGCCCAATTAATTGGACCATTTCTCGAAATTATGTTATCGCCAAATCTTTCGTTCAATAAATCATTTTTACGATAAACACAATTTTACGATAAAAAAGTGGATCAACTTCAAGCTGTTCTAGGACCTAATCAGCAGAAAAACGACGCTTATTATGTTCAAGTGGCTTTAGTTCTTGAACCAGTTGGATCTTGTATGGGTGCAGACCAAGATCTTCACGCAAAATTTTCCGTATGGTGCATGCACAGGGTCCAACTTGTTGTGAACGTCGACGAATATACAAATATGAATCATCATTAACACTATGACTCACAGCAGCGATATTTTCTTCTGGACGTACAGGTCTTTGTCTTTTTGTTCTTGTTACATGGAGTAGGGAAAATATTGTTCGAAATCTATCGATAGTTGGACGACTAAACTGCTCTGATGGACGATTATGTAAACCATAAATTTCACGAAGTGCTCCATAAATTTGGGGACTAAATTTCAACAATTTGTAACGTTGTTGCGGCCCGAGTCTTTCCATAATAATTTTTCAATGCTTACTGAACAGAAATGTCATAACAACATGGTCTCTACCTTTTGTCAAATCACAGTTATCCCTATCGAAAGTTCTATTACTCTAAAAAACACCCGTTACATACCTGCACCAAAATTTGAGATATCTTGCGCGTGTGGATTTTACAAATTATCTTTCGAGGAAGGATATAAAGATTTCTGCGAAAAATAGGCTGAGAGAGCACAATGCTAGTCTATCTTTCTGTTTGTAGAAGTTGTTATATGGGGGAAAATAATTTTCCCCCATGCAATATCCGAAAAGGGTGAAATTTCATTTCTCATGACTGGATTGGTGTCATTTTGAAACATTTTTATAACAATTATAAACAATATGAAATAAAGTTACATCTACTTCGAATCTAGGTTCTTATATACAGAAATATTGAAGAAATCCATTTTTATTATTCAATTATCTTTAAAACAACAAAAAAGATTGGGAGCCATGTTTTGTCAAGTCTCGTATAAGAATTGATTCTTGTAGAAATGTGGATTCGAAGTAGATAATTTATCCCAAAGTTTTATCTCTTATTCTTCACGAACCGTGAAAAGTTTCCTTGCACGATGACAGAGTATGGGATCTGGTTTTCTTTAAACTACAACAGACGGAATCGATTTTACTTTTCTTTCTGGTGAGATGAGATATCCAATAGCAGCTCGAAATTTTTATCCCATTTATCTCTTTCTAAACATATTCAATTATTTATAAAGTAGGTGGTTGAAGAAGAATGAGTATAGGCGTAAATAAAGAAAAAATTTTGACAGAAGGAGGCAGCAATTAATCTAAAGAATTCTGAAATTATTGAAAATTAGAAATGTTATTGAGGAACAGAAATATCATTATGCAGATTAGAAGAGATTGGAACCAGAATAGTGAAAATGAGACAAAGACGTAGCACACTAATGGAAATTATTTCACTGATATAACTACAATTTAAAATTGGACACTGATTTCTGAACTGATCACGGATTTGAAATATTCTGATGGAGATCAAATATAAAAAGTAATTGAATGAAATAACTCAATACGACTGGTTTTGACAAGTTGATTATTTGTTCAAATAGAATGATTGAAAATTCAAGTAGAGTTTTATTGATATATTATTAAGCTACGCTTAACTGAAATAAAAATTTATTTTCTATTACCTACCAATATTTATTTTCATCGTTGAATGAAAAAGCAGAGATTTGTCATTCATATAAATTTTGGCATATACAATATGAATTGATGATTTTTTGTTGATATTATTAGTAGCATTGTTGAATTTTCAATTTGAAGCAATTCACCTACAGTAGTGTACTAGAATTTCACTACTAATTAGTGTGAATCGAAACCATTCAATTAATTAGTTATAATCCCTATTCCTGCGATAGCAGAATAGCAGGAATTTGGAAATTTGGCCAAATTTTTTTGGAGATAGTATTGAAATGAATTGAATAATATCATCTAATAATAATTATATTATCTAATAATACAGTTCAGACTATATCAGGTTTTCACAAAAGATCATAAAGTAGATTAAAATATTCTGTAAGAGAGTACAGACATTAACATTCTAGTCGTACTTTGTTACTTGAATGAAATTAAATTGTGAATCATTTTTGGAAAATTCTATAATTATATTCTAAAACACTGAAAATTATATCGTTATATATAATAAAATTAATATGAGATATTTCTTTACTTTCCAGGAAAAAACCTGTCGCACATATAACTTATATAGTTAGATATATAAATATAACACAAATATGTACGGACAAACAATACATACAAGTATATAGAAAAACCTATTTCCGCAATATTATATAAAAATTCTCAAAATGAAAAAATCATGTTTAATTCTTTCCTTTATTTCAAAAATTTTCATATAATTTTGAAAGAGTAGATTTTTCTATATATGTTTATTTATGTATGTATATATATATGTTTTATTTCCACTAAAGTAAAAACAAATTTTTCCGTGATGTTGAGAAAATATTTTAATTCAATCCAATATTTTCATACATATTGGGAAAGTTTCCAGAAATAATTTAAAATTTTAGCTATGGAAATGTTTATTAATGAGAAGTTATTTCTACAAATAAACACATTTTCTCATTGATTTTTTATTAAAAAAAGGAAAGAATATGATGAATGCAACTATTTACAATATAATTTAACAACTACACTAACTTACCTCGAAAACAGAGTTGATTTGTCCACCAGAGAACAATATTTCAGTGCGTCTTATCCTCGTGGACGTGGACTATTCCGCTGAAAGAGAAGAAAATTATAAGTGTTTTCAATATTAAATCATACAGAAAAAAAAACTTCTTAGAAAGCAAGAGAAAAGTCTGATTGTTAACGCCGATGTTGGCGTTAATACGTATTCTTATTTCAGCTGATTAATAGCAGAATATCTGGAGGAACCATAAATTTGTACAATTCTTTTATGTTACAAGACTGGTCAGTGAGACCAGTATATACGAGTGCACCCTTTTTTTCATCGTCAAGTCTTTCGTGTTATCGACTTACGTAGTGAGCCGTGCTGTAAGTCCACGTGGTTTACAATGTAATTAAAATATGAGTTTCAATTATATATATGGCTCACCTTAACTCCTATTTTTGTGAATAAAATTTGATTGATTGGGTCTTTTCGATATTAGAGTATTGAGTATCTAGTGAACGGGGCAACTTTCTAAATACGTAGAAATTATTATGAAATCTTCATGTCGTTTAATTAAGGAATCTGGAGCAGAAGATTCAAGTTCATCACAACGATTAAATCAAATCTGGTCTGTAGTCCTGGAAATTAACCAAAGGAATTTCACTCACGTGAAACAAATAATAAAAAATGTATAGCTGAATTTGCTTCATCAAACAAGAAATTTTTCATTTGGACAAATAAGAAATGATATGTTTAGTATATGCTCGATAAAGTTTGATATTCAATTCAAGACTTAAAACGAAAAAATAATTAAAATTAAATTAAAAATTATGTCTTAGTAGCACGATTTATATTTAAAGACATATTGAAATTCCTCCAAATGTTTCAAACATGAAGAAATTTTATAGAAAGATGGAAGTAATAGAAATAGATAAAGCTTTTTCAGAAGATTGCTGTAGTGGTAGATTTCTCGTAAAGCATCGAATAAACAATTTCATATTTATTGTCGTTGTTAAGGTAACATTTCGCACTAAAAAAATTCTTTTGCTGTTTTCTTTTGGTCCACTCAGTTGTGAGTTACAGGGTGTTAAAAATGGAAGTCAACAAAGACAATATTCGGTACATTTTACAGAAGAGGTGTTGTATTCCATCAGGTCAACGCCAGGTGACACGTCTGTAGTGACTCGCCAGAAATTCCAGGGGCTTGGTTGGGCATTTTAACACATTGTCCAAAACTGGCACAACAAATCATCATCTTTTTCTCGCATTGCAGAACTTTCCGACTGGCCTTAAGACAATATTGTGAACATCTATTACTAAAGTTTTTCGCCAATGACGGCCAAGACTTCTGTTAGATAAGCATTATGAAGCTACCTTTAAAATGGCAACAAATTATATAACAATACGGTGCATATTTGACCCAAATCGGAAACCGAAACATGTAAAATAAAGTGTTGAGGTTCACGCGAAAATAAGGAATTTTTTGCCACAACCATTATAACTCATATTTGGCGGGACAACGTTGTTTCGAATAAAACCAAATATCCCTAGCCGTCCTTGAAATTCATCATAGCTATTTCAAATAAATAATTTTTATTTTAGTTTATATTTGTGATGTACCATGTTGAACAAAAAGTGTTTTTCGTGATATGTTTTTTTCCAGGGAATTATTTATGAAAAATGCAGTGCGTTTGCATATGAGTCGATATTCAGAAGTTATGTTATTCAGAATATATTTCAGAATTCGCATTTGTTTGGTTATCCTGAAATGAATTTCCCCATGCTGATGAATCGTTTCAATCATTTTTCATTCCACTTTATATCTAATTCATGACTTCATTTATATTTTCCGTCTATTTCAGAATCCACTGATGAGAACTATCAATAGGTTTACGGAATATTATGGTAAACTAAAGTAATAAAAAAAGTTTTTATCGATATCTGTTGAAGGAAATCTCGGTTAGTTCTTGAATTCTTTATAAAGTGTACAAAACACTTAAGGATTGAAATATTTGTGTTCTTATGATAGAAAATTATGAAAAACGTTGGAATTAGTCATTTTTTAAATTCAATAGTGCGCTATTAAACATAAATTTGAATAAACAAGGTGTATATTTTTATATTTTCTAAAGTTTCTCGATGACCTCAAGTCAACAAACTATCGGCTGTTCTTTTTAGAGTGTTGCAACAACGTTCACACATTGTTGAAATTTATTGTCAAAATCAGTGTTCTATTCACCAAACGTATAGAGCACTTCGTGAAATTTATGGTTTACATAACCGTCCATCAGAGCATCTTATTCGTCGAACTATCGATAGATTTAGGACAACATTTTCTCTACTCGATGCAACAACAACAACAAGACAAAGAACTGTACGTACAGAAGAAAATATCGCTGCTGCAAGTCATAGTGGTAATGATGATCCAGATTTGTCTATTCAGAAAGGTTCACAACAAGTTTGACTCTATGCATCCACCACATGGAAAATTTTGCGTAAAGATCTTGGTCTTCACCCATAGAAGATCCAACTAGTTCAAGAACTAAAGCCAGTTGACAATAATAAGCGTCGTCTGTTTGCTGATTGGACCCAAGAACAGCTTGAAGTTGATCCAATTCTTTATCGTAAAATGTGTTTAGTGATAAAGCTCATTTCTGGCTGAACGGCGATGTAAACAAGCAAAATTGCCGTATATGGAGTGAAAACAACCCTCAAGAAGTCCTGCAGATTTCATTGCATCCTGAAAAATGCACTGTATGTTCTGCTCTACACGCTGAAGGCACCATCAGTCCACATTTATTTAAAAACGATGCTGGAGCTAATGTTAGAATGAATTGTGCTCGTAACAGATTGATGATCAATGATTATTTGTTTCAAAATTTGGATGGTATCGACCCAGAAGTGTTTTGGTTTCAACAAGATGGTGCTATACCTCATGTTGCTACCTTTACAATTGCTTTATTGAAAGGAAGATTTGGCGATAACATTAATTCGAGAAAAGGTCCAATTAATTGGCCTCCAAGATCATGCGACATAACTCCACTGGATTATTTTCTTTGGGGTTATGTATTGGTTTATGCTGATAAACCAGAAACAATAGACGCTTTGGAAGCCAATATAACTCGTGTTAATGATTAAATAAGGCCTGAATTACTCGAAAAAGTGGTCCAAAATTGGTCTGGTCGAATGCGGTTCCTCAGAGCTAGTCGTGATGGACATTCCGTGTCCATCAATAAATATAAATAAAATAATAATAAAATATAATAAAATAATTTCCGTGCCGGAAATTATTTTCAGAACATAAATGTCACAAAATTATCTTTCAGATAAAAAAAAAATTGGCTGCAATCTTAATTTAAATGTGTTTTATTTTAATTTAAAGTTCTATCACTCTAAAAAACCACCCGATAGTTAATTTTTTAGGTATTCATGACAAAAAATATTAACAAAACGAAGATCCATGGGCGTATCGAGAATTGATTTTAGCAATTTTTCCAACTTAACTGATAGTTCAGAAATTTCATAAGTCTGTATTTAGGTTATTTAAAAAATACCATTCTTGAAAGCGTGATAAATTATTAATTTCATTATTTCACCTGGTTTTATTCGTAGTAGACCATACATGATATAGTTCGTTGAAATCAGATTGTTAAGGAGCTTTAAAAAATATATAGAGTTTTCCATTCAAAATAAAGAGGTAAGACTGTGCTGGATCTGCGCGAATTACCCTATATTCTTAAATTTATGCTTAAAAAGCGCACTATTTTATTTGAAATTTGGCGTGTCCCAGTGCTTTTTATAATTTTCTAACATAAGGATACAAATTATTTTCATTCCATAAGTGCTTTCCACACTGTAGAATATTGACATAAAACTTCTGTAAACAATTGAGCATTCTTCCCATTCATTGTTAAGCAAACAGAATGTTCGTTGTTTTCAATCATTATAAAAACTGTTGATGGCAAAATTAGTTGAAATGAATGTATTCCTTCAGTCGCATATTTCAGTCTATTATTATAGTTTTCAATTAGCACCAATTGTTATAATCTTAAATCCAATATTATCATATAACTACGCCTATTGACCCATATGCATATTTTCTCATCCGATTGTGTTTGCATTTCATGACTCATTTGAATATTCCACTTAATATGCAAGAATATTGAATAATTATAGAGAATGAAGATGGCTATAAATTTTAATTTTTTATGATTTGGAGCATCTAAAATATTCATCAGAAGTGTTGGTAAAAAGGCGGTATAAATAAACACAGCCGTTAGAATTTGTCTGCTTATGTAAGTAGAAACTTTAACAAATTTGAATTCTTACTGACTGCATATCAATCGTTCAAAACAAGTGCCACTAATCGATATATTGTATATTCATAAAAAAAAAAAAATTTGAATATCAAAACAAATTAAAATATGTTTATCTTCTACAATTTCAATTTCAAAAAATTTTTTATTCGAAAAACTTTCAGAATTAAATTAATGTCTAAAATAAGCACCGCTTACATTTAATAGACGTATATAATCAAAACTCAATATATAATGTCAAATGGAATAAATAAACCAACAGATATACGAAAATCATTAAAATTAATAAATAAATATTTAAAGGAGACAAAATTTTGTTTCTGGTCTTACCTTTAAGAACACCAATTGCCTTTAAAAAACATGAACACACTTAAAGGACTTCTCAAAGAATATAGTTTATTTGAAATATTCAATACATTTAAATATTCGAATAAGTTAATTCAGAAATCTCGCAAAACATGCACTATATCTTCAAAAAACAAATTTAATTCTAAGCAATCCCGTCTTCGGTCCTAAATAATATTCCAAATATCAAAATCAAAAAACTAACCTATATCAACAACGCACCACGTGTAAATGAATGTTTCGAAAACACAGATCAACTTTATAATTCGAGATTGAACAAAATCAAAGAACAGTGTGAGTTATTTTTAAGGCTTATTTAAATTCATTGACATTCCATAATGAGATTTATGAAGCCAAAATATAATTATATATTATATATAAAATAAAATAGAAAGGCCTTTTACTTGATAGAAGAAATATAACAAAAATTTGAATATCAATTCTTTGAGAAGTCCTTTTACTGTGTTCATGTTTTTAAAAGGCAATTGATGTTCTTAAAGGTGAGATCAGAAACAAAATTTTGTCTCCTTTAAATATTTATTTATTAATTTTAATGATTTTCGTATATCTGTTGGTTTATTTATACCATTTGACATTATATATTGAGTTTTGATTATATACGTCTATTAAATGTAAGCGTTGCTTGTTTTAGACATTAATTTAATTCTAACAGTTTCTTGAATAAAAATTTTTTTGAAATTAAAATTGTAGAAGATAAACATATTTTAATTTGTTTCGATATTCAAATTTTTGTTATATTTCTTCTATCAAGTAAAAGGCCTTTCTATTTCATTTTATATATAATATATAATTATATTTTGGCTTCAATAAATCTCATTATGGAATGTCAATGGATTTGAATAAGCCTTAAAAATAACTCACACTGTTCTTTGATTTTGTTAGAACATAGATCAATCTTGAATTATAAAGTTGATCTGTGTTTTCGAAACATTCATTTACACGTGGTGGGTTGTTGATATAGGTTAGTTTTTTTATTTTGATGTTTGGAATATTATTTAGGACCGAAGACGGGATTGCTTAGAATTATATTTGTTTTTTGAAGATATAGTGCATGTTTTGAGAGATTTCTGAATTAACTTATTCGAATATTTAAATATATTAAATATTTCAAATAAATTATATTCTTTGAGAAGTCCTTTAAGTGTGTTCATGTTTTTAAAAGGCAGTTGGTGTTCTTAAATGTAAGACCAGAAACAAAATTTTGTCTCCTTTAAATATTTATTTATTAATTTTAATGATTTTCGTATATCTGTTGGTTTATTTATTCCATTTGACATTATATATTGAGTTTTGATTATATACGTCTATTAAATGTAAGCGGTGCTCGTTTTAGACATTAATTTAATTCTAAAAGTTTTTCGAATAAAAAATTTTTGGAAATTGAAATTGTAGAAGATAAACATATTTTAATTTGTTTTGATATTCAAATTTTTGTTATATTTCTTCTATCAAGTAAAAGGCCTTTTATTTTATTGTATATTTATTAGTGTAACGCATCTTTCCATTATATTTTCAACTTTTCCAATAAATATTTTCGAATTTGAATATTTGTAATTTATATAACCTCAGTATAAGGCTTTTCACCATGTTATATATAAAAGTCGACAACAAGCCGACTAAACTATAGGGCATTTCACAGAAGGCATTATAAAATGTGTTTTTTCAAATAGAGCTATATGATTCGATTTTATAGTTCTTCTCATCAACTTCGTTTTATATCGGTACAGAAATACATATTCGGTATTTGAAGAACTCACTGTTACTAAACCTTTATTGAATTAAATAATTTCTTTGGAATTAGTCGTTAAAGGATCGAATAACTCCAATCTTTTGCTGATAGTTATTCAAGAATGTGATTGCTAACACCGCCAGAAGAAGAGGAAAAATATTTGCTCTAGAGGGTCGTTTAAAAGCAGGTCATAAGTTGTTAAGGATTTAATATAATATAATTTGATTAATTTACGTAATGTAGACAAAACTCGACAAAATTGGAATGGTTTATCCCAAGAAAATACCAACAACCCCATCAGATCCAAGTCTAGACGTATTTAACTACGAGTGAGTGCATGAAAAATTGCGAGTTGTGAATAGAGATGTAGATATATCCTTTATTATTTTATTTGATAGTAAATATATTGGCGAATTGACCACACTTTGAATAATAAAAGAATCTAACAGCTTTGCAAATCTTGAAGAAGCGTGAGAACAGGCTAAGCTTTTAAATTTCAAGCAAAACCTTTCACACCATTAGGTCAAGTCTATACAGGGTATTCCATCGAAAATTTGACCCCCTAGAACTCAGGAACGAAGAATTTTCGAAGATTGTAGAGAAACAGTTTCTGTTTTGAGGGGAACGAATTTCCATCATCAGTTTGTTCCGAAAAAACCACCCCATGAAGCATCAAACATTTTTTGAATAGGTGAACCGATTTTCAAAATTTTAACTGGGTTTGTGCAGAGAACATAAATAACTTTCAAACTAACCAAATTCGTCCCCCTCAAAACAGAAGTTGACCTGTGTTTTTAAAATCTCCGAAAATTCTTCGTTCCTGAGTTTTGGGGGGGTGAAATTTTCGTTGGGACACCCTGTATATATCAAATCGAGCTTTTTGTATGCTCAAGTCAAGGTTATATGTTAAAAGCCAAGCTAATTGGCTTGGTGAATCACTATTTTTCAACATTTTGATCTAGTTTCATTAAGGAGTTCTCAAGTGAAACCCAAACTTTAATCACTTAATGAGTAAAAAGCTCTGAGAATGTGAAATAGAAATTAGTAAAATTATATAAGAATGATAGATGTGTACTTTTATTTGTGAGTCATTATAATAACAAGAATATATGAAAAAATATACATGAGAAAAGATATTATGTAACATATGCTACAGATATCATATTTGAAAGAACAGTATTTATTGCTGAAACTTTCTAGTTGATTGAATGGGTAAGGCCTCTTAAAAATTGTTTTAGTCAAGTAGGTCTCATCCGTTCTAAATCATGAACTTTTCATGTTAATCAAATGGCGAATTCCAAAAAATCCTGTGATAAATTCTTGTTCTTAAAATTTCTATATAAGTACAAATAATAACGACAGGGAATGTGAAAAAGTGCTACATAGAACATTTGCCAGGGATATGCGGTGAAAGAAATAAAGCATTTCCGAATTGAAATAGTTTTAAAATGATGATTTCTTCGAAATTATAAATCTTCACTCTAGCTATTTTCAATTCATGGTGGCCATATGTCAAAAGATGATGTTAACCAAGATCTTAGAACAACATCATATAATAAATGTTTTTTTTATTATAAATGAAGATCAGATGACCAAAAAATCAGCAAATTTAAAAAACAATCTCAAAATTCGTGAACTTCTTCAACTTTCGTGAAGCTGTTTATTTTCGACAAAGATCTCTGTGGTTATTTTTTTTCTACATTTTGAATGCGTGTTGAAATAACTGTGCCTATTGTACTTGTATAGTTCAGTATACAGGGTACGAAAATTATTTACGGAATATAGGATTTACCATGAAATAACGAGTGAAACGGTTGTGCCAGTCGCTAAGCACAAGAATAACTTCATTATGTTATAAACGATGACGAATATTCAACTGGACTACTCTTTCAATCTTCCTTTACTCTTTCCAACTGTCCAGAGCGGGGAAGATTCCATCGCTCTGCGTCGGCGCTGCGACATCATTCAGATCCACGTCTAGTGTTCATTAGGTAAGTCTATGACGATGATGGAAAGACAAAATGAAAATAGTTCTTTCTTGAAAAATGTGCTTTTCCCTGATGAGCTATCATTTTATTTGAGAAATAAACATAGTCCATCCGTTGTACGATATTGGTACCGAGAGAATCAGCACCAGAGTACCATCAAAACTCAGTATCCTAACAAACTCAACGATTGGACAGGCATTTTAGAAGATTTCATCAGTGGTCTCTTTTTTATTGATGAAAATCTAAATGCTAACAAATATTTAGAGCTTTTACAAACTCGAATTAGTTCGACAGTTCGTCATCTTCCTATCAATTTTGAGAACATTTCGTTTCAACAGGATGTCGTGAACAGCCTCTCAACCATTAATACAGACTTGAAGCCAAGCTCTAACATTTTCAAACTGACTATGTAGAGTCCAAGTTAAGCTTGCAGCGAATACTCAGCAGTGCAAAAGAGTGGTGGAATATACAAACATCCGTCCAGTTGAATATTAGTCGCCATTTATAACGTAGAATGAAGTTATTCTTATGCTGAGTGACTGGAATAATAGCTCCACTTGTAAATGCATGGTGAATCCTATAGTCCGCAAATCATTTTCATTACCTGAACCTTATTTTATTGCCCAGAAGCAGAAGATTTTACACATATTAGATTTTTCAAATAATTCCATTCAAAATCTGCGAATGTACATCAGAACTGAGTAGGATCCCTTAATAACCTGAAACAAATATGTCATGACAACAATAGTACAGTGACAGTATCATTTATTAAAACCTCGTGATAATATCTCATGTTGAAACATATAAATGGTTTGGACTTGAACTGTAGTATTGGCTGAACTTGACCATAGAAGAGTTTGTAAAGATTTCTTGATGATGGGTGCAAATCATACCATGGAAATTCATAAACATCTCTTGCTAAAGATGCACTCTGAAAAAAAATTATGAGATTGCTGGTACTTTTGAAAAAACAGACGTATCTAACCGCATTTTCTAAGCATTGACCTTTCCAACATACAAGAAGTTCGAAGGAACTCCAAAAGAACAATAGTGATACGGATTCTATATTTTTTTCCTAGAAGTATATCGGAATAAAATTTTGTAGATAACGAAACTTTCTAAGTGCTAAAAATGTGTTTCAATCAGATGCATTAGTAAATAATTTCGAAGTATTCTCCAGAGGATTTGAGAGGACAAATTCGATCACAAAATTTTGGATGGACGAAATGTCCCAACAGCTCAAAGTTCTCCACCTGTTTCTGTTTTTTTTCTGTTTTTGTCGTGAATTTCAACAACTTCAATGCATTGTTGAAGCGTGTATCGTTCCACTTTTAGTAGTTTTTACACGACAAATGTCAAAAAGGGACAGCTTCAAAAGTGATAACTGCCCAGATAGAGGGCTATTCAAAATGAAACATCTTATTGGAAAATTTGATATCGAGTAGTACAACATGTTGTTCTATCTCCGCTACACTGAACTCAGAATACGTTATGAAACGAATAATATTAAAAAATTTTTCAATATCATTAAAAAATCACACAGTTTTTATGTTTCCTAGTTTATTCAGAATCCTGACACGTGTTTCGGTCTATCAACCATCTTCAGAGGAATACAATATACTTTCGAATATTTTGACTTCTTTTCGGAAATTGACTTCGTTCAACGGGAGTCTCAATAGTCTATGAATGAAACTATGGAATGTAGACATTTTAATTTGCCATGTCTGACTGGATTTTGAATGGATTGTGGTATCAGAAGTGGTAGGAGATATGGTTTTCAATGGCTTATATAAAAGGTTTCAGCAGTAGGATCTATAATGGTCATCATAAAAGGGGAATTAATTCTTTATCAGTAAATAGAAATAATTGAGATAGGATGTTGGTGAACAATAAAAAAGGAACCCCAACTTTTCCGAATCGGGAATTCATCAAATTGAATGTGATGAATGTAATGCCACATATATAGGACAAACAGGCTGATGTTTACAACATAAAATCAAAGAACATAGGATGTCTATTTTGAAAAACTAGAAATCAACCGGTTTTGCAGAACATTGTTTAGAAAATAAACATTTTCTTTATGAGAGAGATGACACTTAATAATACTAATAAGGGTAAATTCATGGACTATTTGGGAATTCTTTCCATCAAAAATACCATTGAGAAAAAGGAGAATTTATCAAATTCCCAAATACTTTTTGGAAACACCCCCTATATTGGATGCTGTTATTTCCATGCCCCATGAAAATACACACATGTCTTAAGTGTAATAAAGGAACCTTTTTTTAATTTTAATTTTAGTTACTTTGAAGATCGTCGAAAGACCGAAACAAGGATTCTGAATAAACTGTTAGACATAAGATCTGTATGAATTGTTTTTTAAATAAAATTGTTATAATGTTTCACTTGGAGCCAACTATATTCCATTTAATCAAAGATATTTCTGTGATAAGAATGTATAAAATCACATTTTCAACGAAGGGTTATTAGGCTCCCCAACTAGGAGGAGTGGAAATTGTTTTTATATTATTAATTTCGAGATGAATCAGTCAAGTAAAAATGAAAACAATCGGAGAAATTCGGAATTTTTACTACTTGAGAAAAAATTCACTGTGCTCAGTGCTTTTGTCTATCTTAGAAAAAAACATCTTTACCAGAACTACACGAAATTCGAGGAATATTATGAGACCAAGTATAATAAACTGCTGCAACGGTGAGAATACAAATCCAATTGTTGAATTCATGCTGTCCACAGTTCTGCAATTATATAAATTAAAAAATTCCTCCTACTTTGAAACGAAAATCAAACAGACAGTCAATAAAATTTATACAAAAAAAGATTATAGAGTATATTCTGAAAAGTTTAACATACTGATGTCTGGTCAGTCTTGAGATTTGAAATATTTAGGTTTCCAAGTAATGAGATTCCCTGAAATAATTAATCAATTTTATCTGAACTAACATACAGGGTGGTCCAACACCTCGATTTTCCGAATTTAAAATAAAAATGTGACGCTCAATCCCGTCAATTTTTGATTCGACGGAGAACAACATTTCGCTTTTTTCATCCCCGTCACTTAGACCCCCGTTAGGGGGTCTAAGTCTTTACCTTTACCTTTACCTGTTATTTCGTTATCGATGGAAGTCTTAAAGCAAAATTTCAGAATCAGATAGTACTCGTTAAGACCTTCAAAATGAGGTATCACAACACTCCTCATCTCTATTCAAAATCAAGAGGTTGTAGTCACCCACGTTATTCCGAGCGATTTTTCACATTTTCATTTTGAAGCCGGAAAATCGAGGTGTTAAGTTTTCGTTGGATCACACTGTATATTTTCATCTGGGTAAAATTTATTCATTCTTAGTATGATAATAGGTTGGGGTACAAGAACCATATTATTTTTTTAGTAGATGGCTGTAGTGATCGATATTTCGTAAAGTATCGATCAAATACTTTGGGATTTATGCTAGTTGTCAAGGTGACATTTTACACTTGCAAACTTAGTTTGTTATTTGTTTGGTCTATTCAGTTGAAAGTTACAGGGTCTTAAAAATGGAAGGCAACAAAGAGAAAATTTGGTGCATTTTACAGGTTTTGTTTGATAGAGATGAAAATGCCAGCCAGGCAGTTGAAATTGTGAATGGTGTTTATGGTCCCGATACTGTAACAGGTTATAACGTGCAATTTTGATTAAGGATCGACTATAAAACACTTTCAAACCATTTGCACGAAGCTGAATTCAAAAAGAAGCTCGAGGTTTGGGTGCCACATCAATTAAGATAAAAAACATGATGGATCGAATTTCCATTTCCGTGGTAAAAGCGCGGTGAGGTAGCTAAAACGATGGTCAAACTAAGGACTAACATCCAGGAAGGTTCTATTGTACATTTGGTGGAGCTGGAAAGAAATAATTTATTATGGATTGCTTTGATACGGCCAATCACTAAATTCGTATTTCTACTGCCAACAACTAGACTGGTCGAAACTAGCCATTGATCAGAAACGGCTAAAATTGACGTACAGAAGAGGTGTTCCATCAGGACAACGCCAGGCCATGCGTTTCTGTAATGACTCGTCAGAAACTCTCGCATTGCAAAACTTTCTGTGTGATAAGAAATCGGCATCAAGAAAAGATTCTGAAAATGGATTACTAGAGATTTTTGCCAATAGGGACCAAGACTTCTATGTGAGAGTCATTATGAAACTGCCTCTGAAATGGCAACAAATTATAGGAGTTCACGCAAGAATACTTGACTTTTTCCTAATCTCATATAAAAGTAAATATATTCTTCATGCCATTGAATGGAAAATCTTCAATTCTGCCTTGCAAAGTTAGGTTTACACTACACCTTTTTAGTCCGTCAGAACTAATCTGTTCGTTTTGTGATTTCTCAAAATTCAGAAATAAAAACAATAATTGAAAAAATATGACTTCCCAACTTTCTTACTCGGTTATTTCGACAAATTTCTTCACAGCATACTTAAGCCTCCAGTTAACTTCTTCGAAATTTTTCTCAGTAACTACGGTGTTTCTGAGAAAGCACTTCAGATCGTCGATACGATTTTCAATCAGTTCAATACTTCCATAAAGAAATACTATAGATGTCGATAACTTAGGAATGAAATAAACCAGTTCCAAAATCTCCAAAACAAGAACCATCTGCTTCACAGGAATAAAATCCATGGATATAGGATACCAAGAAGTACTATAAATTCCACAGTGATAAAGATCCGTATCTGCCCCTTTTTTTAAGCGGGCGCATTCTTTATAAGTTTTCTGGTTCATGAAAGCAAAAATGATGTACCCATAAACTATATAATTGTAAATTGCGCCAGTGATTTTTTCCATTTGTTTCACCAAACTGAGATAATTTTGAGATACCCCATATTTGTACGTACTAATTCGATCTATAAAAGTTGGAAAATCCGTCCTGCATACGTAAAAACTTACTGCAACTGAAGTTTGAAACGAGAGACTGATTAAAAAGACTAAATTATTGAAAAACTCTGTCGTGGTCAGACCTGAAAAAAATGAATTAATACTGTCAATTCTTTTGCTTTACAACTCAATTTATGTCAGAATACATTCAAAATGAGAGAGTTTTACTGAATACTTTAATATTACAAGATAAAAGTAGCCCTCCGCTTCAGTTATTCACAATTTATTGGCACTGGGTGGATTTAACTTAGGGAACAAAGTGAGCTAGCCCTTATTTGAAAGTTTGACATGCCTATTAAAATGGAAACTTGGTTTTTCTATTATAAAATATTTTTCATCAAGTTTATTGATTTTTACTGAATTATGTGATTGTTTACAGAAACTTCAACTTTCATATTTGGAATCAAATATTAAAATTTATTGATCGTAAACTCAATAATTTTTTTTTAAATCGATAAACTTTACAAAATTTAATTCTACTAATATCGTAGAAGTTTCTATTTTAAAGTCATATCGGAATAAATTATTATTCTCTATAAGAATAGGGATATTGATTAAGAAAATTCACCCATTCTTCTCGGCGGAACGTTTTTTCGTTCGAAAAATTTCACATTGAACCAAAAAAATTAACCATAAAAATTAAAATATACCACTTGATTTCCCTTAGGGACAGTCTTTGAAAGTTTATATATATCGGGTGTTTTTTCAAGAGTAATAGATCTTTAAATTTAAATAAACACGTTCAAGTTAAGATTGAAGCCACATTTTTTTTTGGAAAGATAATTTTATGACATTCATGTTTTAAAAATAATTTTCGGCATATGTCCACCACGACTAGCTCTGAGGAACCGCATTCGACTAGACTAATTTTGGACCACTTTTTCGAGTAATTCAGGACTTATTTCATCAATAACACGAGTTATGTTGGCTTCCAAAGCGTTTATTGTTTCTGGTTTATCAGCATAAACCAATGACTTGACATAACCCCAAAGAAAATAATCCAGTGGAGTTATGTCCCATGATCTATTCACTAAAATCACGGAGGGTATAATATCCAGATATTGTAGCATGTCAGAAGAACGGCAAGGTTTCCGTAAGAATGGATCGACAGTAGATTCCATATACATCATTAGGCAGATAGTGGAGAAATCTATCGAATATGCTAAACCAGCATATATGTGTTTTATTGACCTTACTAAAGCCATCGATAGAGTGAGACTGAATGATGTCCTACAAATAATGAAAAAGAAAGGTATACCAAATAACATAATACGTGTTATTGAAGAACTAAACTCCAATACAACAACACAAATATCAGTGAATGGTAAACTAACCAGGGAGGTACCGATAGCGTCAGGGATAAGACAGGGGGACTCTCTAAGTCCAGTACTCTTCAATTTGGTAATAGATCAAATTATAAAATACGTCAAAGAATCAGCACCAGGATACAGAGTAAATATGGCGGAGATCAAGATAATATGCTATGCTGATGACGCCGTTATAATATCCGAAAATGAAGATGATCTACAAAGACTCTTGTACGCATTCCATACCATAAGTGTGCAATTTAACATGAAAATTTCCATTGAAAAATCCAAGACTAATAATAAGCAAAGAGCCCGTAAGATGCAAGCTAGTAGTGGAAAATAAACCAATAGAGCAGGTCGTGGTCGCTAACTACCTGGGAATAGAGATATCTGCAAATCAAGATAGAACAAGAGCAGTGAGAAGACAATTAAACAAGGCGAATAGAATTTCAGGAAGCTTGTCGGATGTGATATGGAATAACAGATACATGAGCAAGGAAGCAGAAGTAAGAATATACAAGACCTGAGACGAGAGCGGATAATAGCAAAACAAAGTCAATTCTTAGAACTGCCGAAATGAGAGTACTCCGGAAAATATCGGGATGTACACTGAGAGATCGTATTCGTAATTCGACAATACGCGGGGAACATGGAGTGAGCGACATAGTGAGATGAGGACGGACACGTAGAAGAGCTTGGAACGAACATGTGGGAAGAATGGCTCATGATAGAATAGCGAGAATCGCACGGGATGGTATTCCGGAAACCAGGAGGCCTATAGTACGACCACCTAAAAGGTGGCGCGAATCCTGCATCTCAGCATCTAACGAGATGAATGATTGTGTTGGAGAAAACAGGCTATGAGCCTAACAAACGAGGAAGAAGAAGATCTTGGAGGCCATTTAATTGGACCATTTCTCGAAATAATGTTATCGCCAAATCTTTATTTCAATAAATCAATTGTTAGGGTAGCAGCAAGAGATGCAGCACCATCTTGTTGGAACCAAAACACTTCTGGATAGATACCATTCAAATTGTAACATTAGCTCCAGCATCGTTTTTAAAGAAATCTGGACCAATGATGCCTCAAGCGTGTAAAGCAAACCATACAGTGCATTCTTCAGGATGCAATGGAACCTGCAGAACTTCTTGAGGATTGTTTTCACTCCATATATGGCAATTTTGCTTGCTTACATAACCGTTCAACCAGAAATGAGCTTCATCACTAAACACAATTTTACGATAAAAAAGTGAATCAACTTCAAGCTCTTCTAGGGCCCAATCAGCAAACAAACGACGCTTATTATGGTCAAATGGCTTTAGTTCTTGAACCAGTTGGATCTTGTATGGGTGTAGACCAAGATCTTTAAGCAAAATTTTCCATGTAGTGGATGCACAGTGTCCAACTTGTTGTGAACATGACTTACAGGAGCGATATTTTCTTCTGTACGTACAGTTTTTGTCTTGTTGTTGTTGTTGCATCGAGTAGAGAAAATGTTGTCCGAAATCTATCGATAGTTCGACGAATAAGCTGCTCGGAAGGACGATTATATAACTATAAATTTTACGAAGTACTCTATAAGTTTGGTGAATAGAACACTGAATTCGAAAATAAATTTCAACAATTTGTAAACGTTGTTGCGGCGTGAGTCTTTCCATGATAATTTTTCAATGCTTACTGAATAGAAATGTCAAAACAACATGGCTTCTACCTCCTGTTAAATCCCAGTTATCTCTATCGAAATTTCTATCACTCAAAAAAAACACCCGATATATACATTATATATACCAACTCAATTCTATTAGCAGCTTTATTTCTGAGATATATTATTATTATTATATTTTATTATATTTTATTATTATTATACATTTTAATAAAAAAGAAGTTTTTTCTTGATAGAAGGATCATTATTAAATTCAAAATTTCATACAGATTTCTTCTGTAAACCTTTCACAAATTTTAATTTCAAAAAAATTTTTATTCAAAACTTTTTAGAGTTAAATTAAATAAATGTCTTCTTAGAACACATCGTGTCAATTTAGCAGTCATATAGAATTAAAACCTATTACACAGTACCAACAGGAATGAAAGAAATTCAAAGAAATATAAATTGTCAACTGAATATGAAATAAATACTTGAAGAGTACAAAAATTCGTTTCATTTCTTGTTTTATGAAAACTAAATTCCCTTTCAAAAAGCAAAACAAAATAAGTTCCTTTAAAAAAATTCCAAAACATGTAGAACATCCTCAAAAAAGAATTTAGAATTATTACGAGGGTGAATCATATTTGAAGAATAAAAATAATTATGGATGTTCTACATGTTTTAGGACACACGTGTTTAACAGGATGATTGCTTCAAACAGACTAACTTTAAAATTCAACATGGTCAATGTTCTTAACAAAATCACAGAAAAGTGTAAGGTGTTTTTAAGGTTATATTTAAATCATTGACATTCCATAATGAGATTTATTAAAGCCTAAATATAATTAAATATTATATATTAAATAAAATAGAAAGAGGCTTTTTACTTGATAGAAGAAATATAACAAAATTTGAATATCAAAACAGATTTAATCTGCTAGTCCCGTTAAACACGTGTGAGGAGAGATATAGTGATAGTTATTTGATTTTGATATTTGGAATATTATTTTGGGCCGATGAAGAGATTACTAGAATTATAATTGTTTTTTGAAGATATAGTGCATGTTTTGAGAGATTTCTGAATTAACTTATTTGATTATTTAAATATATTAAATATTTCAAATAAATTATATTTTTTGAGAAGTCCTTAAGTTGTGTTCATGTTTTTAAAAGGCAGTTGGTGTTCTTAATGGTAAGATCAGAAACAAAATTTTGTCTCCTTTAAATATTTATTTATTGATTTTAATGACTTTTTTATATCTGTTGGTTTATTTATTCCATTTGACATTATATATAGAGTTTTGATTATATACGTCTATTAAATGTAAGCTGTGCTTGTTTTAGATATTAATTTAATTCTAAAGGTTTTTTGAATAAAAATTTTTTGAAATTAAAATTGTAGAAGACTAATAGACTAAATCTGTTTTGATATTCAAATTTTGTTAATAATTTTCAGTTGACAATTTATATTTCTTCAAATTTGTTTCATTCCCGTTGGTACTATGTAATAGGTGTTAATTCTATGTCTACTAAATTGACACGGTGTGTTCTAAGAAGACATTCATTTAATTTTATTCTAAAAATTAAAATTTGTAGAAGGTTCACAGAAGAAATCTGTATGATATTTTAAGAATTCCTTCTTCAATTGTTTCTTTTCTCGAAGACATAATTTCTGGTTAATAATAACGTTTTTACCCATCTGCTTTTAAGCCAGCAATGGTCACTAAATTAAATTACGATAGATAAATTTATAGAACATCTTTTTTATAAGAAGAATGGTTTCTAACTTACTATGAAAATCTTTATATATTTCTCCAATAATTCCAAATTTCATTAAGAGACCAATCATCAAATAGGGCATTGTGAATATCGATGGCAACTTTCTACCATCTAATGAAATATATCCCATATCCTGTAAATGTGATATAGCTCTAGTGAAAACTTTTGCCCGCAACTCTAGCTTCTCCATCGTGGTTTAAACCTTTTGAGACAGTGATCAAATTTTTAGAGTAAAGAACATTATATTGTAGGATTTAATTGGCAATCGTTAATCCGATGATGTTTTTTGTTGACTCTTAGTTAAGTTGAATTTGTTCAGGGAAAAACAAATCAAACCTTAATTAGAAATGAAAAACTTTGCGGCAATTATACCTGCAATATAAGAATATTTAATGTGCAGTAAAACTTTCATAATGTGTCCTTTTTCTTCTATAAAGGGTCATAAGTTCTTGATACAGTAATTTTTTTATATTGGCAAAAGCGTGTTTTATTAATCACCCTGATTTCGACTGTTCTATGAAATCCTTACAATGCTCTCTGTGGTGGTGGATATGTGACGTTTGTTGATTTTTTTAATACATCCTTATGTTAACTTTTCTAAGGAGATAAATGTGAATTTATGTCGTTGATAATAGACCTCCATGAACCTCCACATTTAACATTATTCTTGTAAGTAATTATATATTTTTATAGAAATTAATCGATGTCTATTTCATTGTGAATAGGCAACAATGGAAAACGATATCATTCAAATGGCCGCCACGGCTTTTGTTGCACACCATATTCTTTTCATGAAATTTTTCACAACCAATTCGCATATTTTGTCCTCGACAACTTCACGAATTCCATCTTTAAGGTCTTGAATCGATTGTGAAGTATTGGCATAGACCTTTTCTTCCACGTAGCCATACAGAAAAAAGTTTGAAGGTATTAAATCACAAGATCTATCGGGTGTCTTTTTAGAGTGATAGAATTTTCGATAGGGTGATTTGACAGAAGGTAGAAGCCATGTTGTTTTGGTAATTTCTGCTCAGTAAACATTAACAAATTATCATGGGAAGACTCAGGCCGCAACATTGTTTACAAATTGTTGAAATTTATTTTCAAAACCAGTATTCTATTCGCCAAACTTATAGAGCACTTCGTGAAATTTATGGTTTACATAATCGTCCATCAGAGCAGCTTATTCTATCAACTATCGATAGATTTCGGACAACATTTTCTCTACTCGATGCAGCAACAACAACAGGATAAGGAACTGTACGTACAGAATAAAATATCGCTGCTGTAAGTCATTGTGTTAATGATGGTCCAGATTTGTCTATTCGTCGACGTACACAACAGGTTGGACTCTGTGCATCCACTACATGGAAAATTTTGCGTAAAGATCTTGGTCTACATCCATACAAGATCCAACTGGTTCAAGAACTAAAGCCACTTGACCATAATAAGCGTAGTTTGTTTGCTGATTGAGCCCTAGAAGAGCTTGAAATTGATCCACTTTTTTATTGTTTGTTTTAGAGTGATAGAACTTTGAATTGAAATAAAACACATTTAAACTAAAATTGAAGCCATTTTTTTTTTATTTGAAAGATAATTTTATGACTCTTATATATTTAAAATAATTTCCGGCATATTTCCACCACGACTAGCTCTGAGGAACCACATTCGACCAGACCAATTTTGGACCACTTTATCGAGTAATTCAGGCCTTATTTCACCAATAACACGAGTTATTTTGGCTTCCAAAGCGTCTATTGTTTCTGGTTTATCAGTATAAACCAATGACTTGACATAACCCCAAAGGAAATAATACAGTGGAGTTATATCGCATGATCTTGGAGCCCAATTAATTGGAACATTTCTCGGTATTATGTTATCGCCAAATCTCTAGTTCAATTCATTTTTACGATAAACACAATTTTACGATAAAAAAAGTGGATCAACTTCAAGGTGTTCTAGGGCCTAATCAGCAAACAAACGACGCTTATTATGTTCAAGTGGCTTTAGTTCTTGAACCAGTTGGATCTTGTATGGGTGTAGACCAAGATCTTCACGCAAAATTTTCCATGTGGTGCATCCACAGAGTCCAACTTATTGTGAACCTCGACGAATATACAAATATGGATCATCATTAACACTATGACTCACAGCAGCGATATTGTCTTCTGGACATACAGGTCTTTGTCTTTTTGTTCTTGGTACATGGAGTTGGGAATATATTGTTCGAAATCTATCGATAGTTCGACGACTAAACTGCTCTGATGGACGATTATGTAAACCATAAATTTCACGAAGTGCTCTATAAATTTGGGGAATAAATTTCAACAATTTGTAATCGTTGTTGCGGCGAGAGTCTTTCCATGATAATTTTTCAATGCTTACTGAAGAGAAATGTCAAAACAACATGGCTTCTACCTTTTGTCAAATCACAGTTATCCCTATCGAAAGTTCTATGACTCTAAAAAACACCCGTTACATATCTGTACCAAAATTTGAGATATTAACATATTTTAATTTGTTTCGATATTCAAATTGTTGTTATATTTCTTCTATCAAGTAAAAGGCCTTTCTATTTTATTTTATATATAATATATAATTATATTTTGGCTTCAATAAATCTCATTATGGAATGTCAATGGATTTAAATAAGCCTTAAAAATAACTCACACTGTTCTTTGATTTTGTTAGAACATAGATCAATCTTGAATTATAAAGTTGATCTGTGTTTTCGAAACATTCATTTACAAGTGGTGCGTTGTTGATATAGGTTAGTTTTTTGATTTTGATATTTGGAATATTATTTAGGACCGAAGACGGGATTGCTTAGAATTATATTTGTTTTTTGAAGATATAGTGCATGTTTTGAGATATTTCTGAATTAACTTATTCGAATATTTAAATATATTAAATATTTCAAATAAATTATATTCTTTGAGAAGTCCTTTGAGTGTGTTCATGTTTTTAAAAGACAGTTGGTGTTCTTAAAGGTAAGACCAGAAACAAAATTTCGTCTCCTTTAAATATTTATTTATTAATTTTAATGATTTTCGTATATCTGTTGGTTTATTTATTCCATTTGACATTAAATATTGAGTTTTGATGATATACGTCTATTAAATGTAAGCGGTGCTTGTTTTAGACATTAATTTAATTCTAAAAGTTTTTCGAATAAAAAATTTTTGGAAATTGAAATTGTAGAAGATATTCAAATTTTTGTTATATTTAGTCTATCAAGTAAAAGGCCTTTCTATTTTATTGTATATTTATTAGCGTAACGCATCTTTCCATTCTATTTTTAACTTTTCCAATAAATATTTTCGAATTTGAATATTTGCAATTTATAAAACCTCAGTATAAGGCTTTTCACCATGTTCTGTCTATAAAAGCCGACAACAAGCCGACTGAACTATAGGGCATTTCACAGAAGGCATTATAAAATGTGTTTTTTCAAATAGAGCTATATGATTAGATTTTATAGTTCTTCTCATCAACTTCGTTTTATATCGGTACAGAAATACATATTCGGTATTTGAAGAACTCACCGTTACTAAACCTTTATGGAATTAAATAATTTCTTTGGAATTAGTCGTTAAAGGATCGAATAACTCCAATCTTTTGTTGAAAGTTATTCAAGAATCTGTGATTGCTAAGACCACCAGAAGAAGAGGAAAAAATCTTTGCTTTAGAGGGTCGTTTAAAAGCAGGTCATAATTTGTTAAGGATTTAGTATAATATAATTTGATTAATTTACGTAATGTAGACAAAACTCGACAAAATTGGAATGGTTTATCCCAAGATAATACCAACAACCCTATCAGATCCAATTCTAGACGTATTTAACAACGAGTGAGTGCATAAAAAATTGCGAGTTGTGAATAGAGATGTAGAAATATCCTTTATTATTTTATTTGATAGTGAATATATTGGCGAATTGACCACACTTTGAATAATAAAATAATCTATCAGCTTTGCAAATCTTGAAGAAGCGTGATAACAGGCTAAACTTTTAAATTTCAAGCCAAACCTTTCACACCATTAGGCCAAGTCTATACAGGGTGATCCAACGAAAATTTGACCCCCCAGAACTCAGAAACGAAGAATTTTCGTAGATTTTAGAGAAACAGATTCTGCTTTGAGGGGGAAGAATTTCCATCATCAGTTTGTTCCGAAAAAACTACCCCTATGAAGCATCAACGCCCAACATTTTTTGAATAGGTGAACCGATTTTCAAAATTTTAACTGGATTTGTACATAGAACATAAATTACTTTCAAACTAACCAAATTCGTCCCCCTCAAAACAGAAGTTGACCTGTGTCTAAAATCTCCGAAAATTCTTCGTTCCTGAGTTTTGGGGGGTAAAATTTTCGTTGGGACGCCCATATTTCAAATCGACCTTTTTGTATGCTCAAGTTAATGTTATATGTTAAAAGCCAAGCTAATTGACTTGGTGAATCACTATTTTTCAGCATTCTGATCTAGTTTCATTAAGGAGTTCTCATGTGAAACCCAAACTTTAATCACTTAATGAGTAAAAAGCTCTGAGAATGTGAAATAGAAATCAGTAAAATTATATAAGAATAATAGGTATGTGCTTTTATTTTTGAGTCATTATAATAACAAGAATATATGAAATAATATACATGAGAAAAGATATTATGTAACATATACTACAGATATCATATTTGAAAGAACAGTATTTATTGCTGAAACTTTCTAGTTGAATGAATGGGTAAGGCCTCTTAAAAATTGTTTTAGTCAAGTAGATCTTATCCGTTCTAAATCATGAAGTTTTCATGTTATTCAAATGGCGAATTCCAAAAATCCTGTGATAAATTCTTGTTCTAAAAATTTCTATATAAGTACAAATAATAACGACAGGGAATGTAAGAAAATGCTACATAGAACATTTGCCAGGGATATGCGGTGAAAGAAATAAAGCATTTCCGAATTGAAATAGTTTTAAAATGATGATTTCTTCGAAATTACAAATCTTCACTCTAGTTATTTTCAATTCATAGCGGCCATATGTCAAAAGATGATGTTAAACAAGATCTTAGAACAACATCATAAAATAAATGTTTTTTTATTATAAATGAAGATCAGATGACCAAAAAATCAGCAAATTTAAAAAAACAATCTCAAAATTCGTGAACTTCTTGAACTTTCGTGAAGATGTTTATTTTCGACAAAGATCTCTGTGGTAATTTTTTTTTTACATTTTGAATGCGTGTTGAAATAACTGTGCCTATTGTACTTGTATAGTTCAGTATACAGGGTACGAAAATTATTTACGGAATATAGGATTTACCATGAAATAACGAGTGAAACGGTTGTTCCAGTCGCTAGGCACAAGAATAACTTCATTATGTTATAAACGATGACGAATATTCAACTGGACTGCTCTTTCAATCTTCCTCTACTCTTTCCAACTGTCCAGAGCGGGGAAGATTCCATCGCTCTGCGCCGGCGCTGCGACATTTCAGATCCACGTCTAGTGTTCATTAGGTAAGTCTATGACGATGATGGAAAGACAAAATGAAAATAGTTCTTTCTTGAAAAATGTGCTTTTCACTGATGAGTTATCATTTTATTTGAGAAATAAACATAATCCATCCGTTGTACGATGGTACCGAGAGAGTCAGCACCAGAGTACCATCAAAACTCAGTATCCTAACAAACTCAACGATTGGACAGGCATTTTAGAAGATTTCATCAGTGGTCCCTTTTTTATTGGTGAAAATCTAAATGCTAACAAATATTAATTATATATAATTAATTCTAAAAGTTTCTTGAATAAAAAATTCTTTTGGAAATTAAAATTGTAGAAGATAAACATATTTCAATTTGTTTTGATATTCAAATTTTGTTATATTTCTTCTATCAAGTAAAAAGCCTTTCTATTTTATTTTATATATAATATATAACTATATTTTGGCTTCAATAAATCTCATTATAGAATGTCAATGATTTTAAGTAAACTTAAAATAACTCACTTTGTTCTTTGATTTTGTTAGAACATAGATCAATCTTGAATATATAGCTGATCTGTAGTTCGAAGCTGAAGTCTTTTAACACGTGAGTGATGTAGGTTATGTTTTTGATTTTGATATTTGTAATATTGAAAACAAAGGGCTGATGACGGGATTATCTAGAACTATATTTGTTTTTTGAAGATATAGTGCACATTTTTTAGAGATTTTTGAAATAATTTGTTCGAATATTTAAATATATTAAATATTTCAAATAAATTATATTCTTTGGGAAGTCCTTTAAGTGTGTTCATGTTTTTATAAGGCAAGTAGTATTTTTTTTTTTAAAGTTAAGACCAGAAACAAAATTTTGTCTCCTTTGAATATTTATTTATTAATTTTAATTACTTTCGTATATCTATTGGGTTATTTATTTCATTTGACATTGTATATTGAGTTTTGTTTATAAACGTCTATTAAATGTGAGCGGTGCTTGTTTTAGACATTAATTTAATTCTAAAAGTTTCTTGAATAAAAAATTCTTTTGGAAATTAAAATTGTAGAAGATAAACATATTTCAATTTGTTTTGATATTCAAATTTTGTTATATTTCTTCTATCAAGTAAAAAGCCTTTCTATTTTATTTTATATATAATATATAACTATATTTTGGCTTCAATAAATCTCATTATAGAATGTCAATGATTTTAAGTAAACTTAAAATAACTCACTTTGTTCTTTGATTTTGTTAGAACATAGATCAATCTTGAATATATAGCTGATCTGTAGTTCGAAGCTGAAGTCTTTTAACACGTGAGTGATGTAGGTTATGTTTTTGATTTTGATATTTGTAATATTGAAAACAAAGGGCTGATGACGGGATTATCTAGAACTATATTTGTTTTTTGAAGATATAATGCACATTTTTTAGAGATTTTTGAAATAATTTGTTCGAATATTTAAATATATTAAATATTTCAAATAAATTATATTCTTTGGGAAGTCCTTTAAGTGTGTTCATGTTTTTATAAGGCAAGTAGTATTTTTTTTTTAAGTTAAGACCAGAAACAAAATTTTGTCTCCTTTGAATATTTATTTATTAATTTTAATTACTTTCGTATATCTATTGGGTTATTTATTTCATTTGACATTGTATATTGAGTTTTGTTTATAAACGTCTATTAAATGTGAGCGGTGCTTGTTTTAGACATTAATTTAATTCTAAAAGTTTCTTGAATAAAAAATTCTTTTGGAAATTAAAATTGTAGAAGATAAACATATTTCAATTTGTTTTGATATTCAAATTTTGTTATATTTCTTCTATCAAGTAAAAAGCCTTTCTATTTTATTTTATATATAATATATAACTATATTTTGGCTTCAATAAATCTCATTATAGAATGTCAATGATTTTAAGTAAACTTAAAATAACTCACTTTGTTCTTTGATTTTGTTAGAACATAGATCAATCTTGAATATATAGCTGATCTGTAGTTCGAAGCTGAAGTCTTTTAACACGTGAGTGATGTAGGTTATGTTTTTGATTTTGATATTTGTAATATTGAAAACAAAGGGCTGATGACGGGATTATCTAGAACTATATTTGTTTTTTGAAGATATAGTGCACATTTTTTAGAGATTTTTGAAATAATTTGTTCGAATATTTAAATATATTAAATATTTCAAATAAATTATATTCTTTGGGAAGTCCTTTAAGTGTGTTCATGTTTTTATAAGGCAAGTAGTATTTTTTTTTAAAGTTAAGACCAGAAACAAAATTTTGTCTCCTTTGAATATTTATTTATTAATTTTAATTACTTTCGTATATCTATTGGGTTATTTATTTCATTTGACATTGTATATTGAGTTTTGTTTATAAACGTCTATTAAATGTGAGCGGTGCTTGTTTTAGACATTAATTTAATTCTAAAAGTTTCTTGAATAAAAAATTCTTTTGGAAATTAAAATTGTAGAAGATAAACATATTTCAATTTGTTTTGATATTCAAATTTTGTTATATTTCTTCTATCAAGTAAAAAGCCTTTCTATTTTATTTTATATATAATATATAACTATATTTTGGCTTCAATAAATCTCATTATAGAATGTCAATGATTTTAAGTAAACTTAAAATAACTCACTTTGTTCTTTGATTTTGTTAGAACATAGATCAATCTTGAATATATAGCTGATCTGTAGTTCGAAGCTGAAGTCTTTTAACACGTGAGTGATGTAGGTTATGTTTTTGATTTTGATATTTGTAATATTGAAAACAAAGGGCTGATGACGGGATTATCTAGAACTATATTTGTTTTTTGAAGATATAGTGCACATTTTTTAGAGATTTTTGAAATAATTTGTTCGAATATTTAAATATATTAAATATTTCAAATAAATTATATTCTTTGGGAAGTCCTTTAAGTGTGTTCATGTTTTTATAAGGCAAGTAGTATTTTTTTTTTTTTTAAAGTTAAGACCAGAAACAAAATTTTGTCTCCTTTGAATATTTATTTATTAATTTTAATTACTTTCGTATATCTATTGGGTTATTTATTTCATTTGACATTGTATATTGAGTTTTGTTTATAAACGTCTATTAAATGTGAGCGGTGCTTGTTTTAGACATTAATTTAATTCTAAAAGTTTCTTGAATAAAAAATTCTTTTGGAAATTAAAATTGTAGAAGATAAACATATTTCAATTTGTTTTGATATTCAAATTTTGTTATATTTCTTCTATCAAGTAAAAAGCCTTTCTATTTTATTTTATATATAATATATAACTATATTTTGGCTTCAATAAATCTCATTATAGAATGTCAATGATTTTAAGTAAACTTAAAATAACTCACTTTGTTCTTTGATTTTGTTAGAACATAGATCAATCTTGAATATATAGCTGATCTGTAGTTCGAAGCTGAAGTCTTTTAACACGTGAGTGATGTAGGTTATGTTTTTGATTTTGATATTTGTAATATTGAAAACAAAGGGCTGATGACGGGATTATCTAGAACTATATTTGTTTTTTGAAGATATAGTGCACATTTTTTAGAGATTTTTGAAATAATTTGTTCGAATATTTAAATATATTAAATATTTCAAATAAATTATATTCTTTGGGAAGTCCTTTAAGTGTGTTCATGTTTTTATAAGGCAAGTAGTATTTTTTTTTTAAAGTTAAGACCAGAAACAAAATTTTGTCTCCTTTGAATATTTATTTATTAATTTTAATTACTTTCGTATATCTATTGGGTTATTTATTTCATTTGACATTGTATATTGAGTTTTGTTTATAAACGTCTATTAAATGTAAGCGGTGCTTGTTTTAGACATTAATTTAATTCTAAAAGTTTCTTGAATAAAAAATTCTTTTGGAAATTAAAATTGTAGAAGATAAACATATTTCAATTTGTTTTGATATTCAAATTTTGTTATATTTCTTCTATCAAGTAAAAAGCCTTTCTATTTTATTTTATATATAATATATAACTATATTTTGGCTTCAATAAATCTCATTATAGAATGTCAATGATTTTAAGTAAACTTAAAATAACTCACTTTGTTCTTTGATTTTGTTAGAACATAGATCAATCTTGAATATATAGCTGATCTGTAGTTCGAAGCTGAAGTCTTTTAACACGTGAGTGATGTAGGTTATGTTTTTGATTTTGATATTTGTAATATTGAAAACAAAGGGCTGATGACGGGATTATCTAGAACTATATTTGTTTTTTGAAGATATAGTGCACATTTTTTAGAGATTTTTGAAATAATTTGTTCGAATATTTAAATATATTAAATATTTCAAATAAATTATATTCTTTGGGAAGTCCTTTAAGTGTGTTCATGTTTTTATAAGGCAAGTAGTATTTTTTTTTTTTTTAAAGTTAAGACCAGAAACAAAATTTTGTCTCCTTTGAATATTTATTTATTAATTTTAATTACTTTCGTATATCTATTGGGTTATTTATTTCATTTGACATTGTATATTGAGTTTTGTTTATAAACGTCTATTAAATGTGAGCGGTGCTTGTTTTAGACATTAATTTAATTCTAAAAGTTTCTTGAATAAAAAATTCTTTTGGAAATTAAAATTGTAGAAGATAAACATATTTCAATTTGTTTTGATATTCAAATTTTGAAATATTAAGAGGTTTTACAAACTCGAATTAGTTCGACAGTTCGTCAACTTCCTAACAATTTTGAGAACATTTCGTTTCAACAGGATGTCGTGAATAGCCTTGCAACCATTAATACAGACGTGAAGCCAAGCTCTAGAATTTTCAAACTGACTATGTAGAGTCCAAGTTAAGCTTGTAGCGAATGCTAAGCAGTGCAAAAGGGTGGGGGAATATACGTCCAGTTGAATATTAGTCGCCATTCATAACGTAGAATGAAGTTATTCTTATGCTGAGTGACTGGAATAATAGCTCCTCTTGTAAATGCATGGTGAATCCTCTAGTCCGCAAATCATTTTCATTACCTGAACCTTATTTTATTGTCCAGAAGCAGAAGATGTTAAACATATTAGATTTTTCAAATAATTCCATTCAAAATCTGCGAATGTACATCAGAACTGAGTAGGATCCCTTAATAATCTGAAACAAATATGTCATGACAACAATAGTACAGTGACAGTATCATTTATTAAAACCTCGTGATAATATCTCATGTTGAAACATATAAATGGTTTGGACTTGAACTGTAGTATTGGCTGAACTTGACCATAGAAGAGTTTGTAAAGATTTCTTGATGATGGGTGTAAATCATACCATGGAAATTCATAAACATCTCTTGCTAAAGATGCACTCTGAAAAAAAATTATGAGATTGCTGGTACTTTTGAAAAAACAGACGTATCTAACCGCATTTTCTAAGCGTTGACCTTTCCAACATACAAGAAGTTCGAAGGAACTCCAAAAGAACAATAGTGGTATGGATTCCATATTTCTTTCCTAGAAATATATCGGAATAAAATTTTGTAGATAACGAAACTTTCTAAGTGCTAAAAATGTGTTTCAATCAGATGCAATTTGCAAGTATTCTCCAGACGACTTGAGAGGGCAAATTCTATCACAAAATTTTGGATGGACGAAATGTCCCAACAGCTCAAAGTTCTCCACCTGTTTCTGTTTTTTTCTGTTTTTGTCGTGAATTTCAACAACTTCAATGCATTGTTGAAGCGTGTATCGTTCCACTTTTAGTAGTTTTTACACGTCAAATGTCAACAAGGGACAGCTTCAAAAGTGATAACTGCCCAGATAGAGGGCTATTCAAAATGAAACATCTTATTGGAAAATTTGATATCGAGTAGTAAAACATGTTGTTCTATCTCCGCTATACTGAACTCAGAATACGTTATGAAACAAATAATATTAAAAAATATTTCAATATCATTAAAAAAATCACACAGTTTTTATGTTTCACAGTTTATTCAGAATCCTGACACGTGTTTCAGTCTATCACCATATTCAGAGGAATACAATATAGTTTCAAATATTTTGACTTCATTTCGGAAATTGACTTCGTTCAACGGGAGTCTCAAAAGTCTATGAATGAAACTATGGAATGTTGACATTTTAATTTGCCATGTCTGACTGGATTTTGAATGGATTGTGGTAGCAGAAGTGGTAGAAAATATGGTTTTCAATGGCTTATATAAAAGGTTTCAGCAGTAGGATCTCTAATGGTCTTCATAAAATGGGAAATAATATAGAAAATAAACATTTTCTTTATGAGAAAGATGCCACTTTACTATATAATGCTAATAAGGGTAAATTGATGGACTATTTGGGGATTCTTTCAATTGAAAATGCCATTAAGAAAAAGGAGAATTCAATAAATTCCCAAATACTTTTTGGATACACCCCTATAATGGATGCTATTATTTCCATGCGCCATAAAAATACACAGATGTCCAAAGTGTAAAAAAAGAACCTTTTATCAATTTTAAGTTTAGTTACTTTTTGCACTCCTTTGAAGATCGTCGAAAGACCGAAACAAGGATTCTGAATAAACTGTTAAACATAAAATCTGTGTGAATTTTTTTTTAAATAAAATTGTTATAAGGTTTCACTTGAGCCAACTATATTACATTTAATCAAAGATATTTCTGTGATGAAATTGTATGAAATCACATTTTAAACGAGGGGCAATTAGGCTCGCCAACTATGAGAAGTGGAAAATGTTTTATATTATTAATTTCAAGATGAATCACTGTCAAGTAAAAATAAAAACAATCGAAGAAATTTGGAATTTTTACTACTTGAGAAAAAATTCACGGTGCTCAGTGCTTTTGTCTGTCTTAGAAAAATTCATATTTACCAGAAGTACACGAAATTCGAGGAATATTAAGAGACCAAGTATAATAAACTGCTGCAACGGTGAGAATACAAATCCAATTGTTGAATTCATGCCGTCCACAGTTCTGCAATTATATAAATTAAAAAATTGCTCCTACTTTGAAACTAAAATCAAACAGTCAATAAAAATTATGCAAAAAAAGATGATAGAGTATATTCTGAAAAGTTTTGCATACTGATGTTTGGTCAGTCTTGAAATTTGAAATATTTAGGTTTACAAGTAATGAGATTCCCTAGAATAATTAATCAATTTTGTTTGAACTAACATACAGGTGGTCCAACGAAAGTTTAACACCTCGATTTTCCGATTTAAAATGAAAATGTGGAAAATCGCTCAACTCCGTTAATTTTTGATTCGACGGGGGACAACTTTTCGCTTTTTTCATCCCCGTCACTTAGACCCCCTAACGGGGGTGACACAACCCCTTAGTTTTGAATAGGGATGAGGGGTGTTGCGATTACTAGTTTTAAAGATCGTATCGAGTACTATCTGACCCTAAAATTTCGCTTCAAAATATCCATCGATAATGAAATAACAGTGAAATTAATGAAAGAGGCAATGTGGTATTTATCTCGAGAAAATTATTCGTATCCGACACATTTCAAAGGTATTCAGTAGTTATGCTGTTAATTTTTTGTTTTGGTGAACTTTTAAGAACGTTACAAGTGTGTCAAAGCGATTGTAAATTTGTAGTAGAATTGAAATGGTGTATTCCGTAGAAGAAAGGGTGGAAATTATAAAATTATTTCTCAGAAATAACGACTCTGCGCGAACAACAACGGCTTTATTTAACGAACGACATCCTGGAAAAAATGTATCTGTTGCTTACGTTGTGCAACTGGTTGCCAAATTTGACGCTTCTGGTTTAGTCGGAAACAAAATGAGGGTGCATGTCAGAGACGAAGGGAGGGACGTGGAAGTCTTAGGTCATATAGCAATGGATCCGACTTTGAATAGTAGGAAATTGTGCCATGTGTGTTTGTCAATTCTTAGATGAAAATTTTCCTCACGCCTGGAATGGAAGAAGGAGACGTATTGAGTAGTCAGCCAGATAATCTGATCTGGCTCCACTGAACTTTTTTATACGGGGTCACCTGAAATCCAAGATTAACGATACCAAGCCTGAGTCACTGGATGATTTGCGAACTCGGATCATTAATGAATGCCGTTAAATTACACCAGAAATACTGCGTAACGTACGTGAACGTTTTCAGCAAAACTTACATTACCACATGGAAGTGAATGGTACCGATTTCAGCATTTAAAAAACTTATCACAAAAGTAAGCACTCTTCCACTACTTTACCTGTCATTTCGTTATCGATGGAAATTTTGAAGCGAAATTTCAGGATCAGATCAGACGATAAAATTTTCAAAATAAGGTATCGGAACACTCCTCATCCCTATTCAAAATCAAGAGGTTGTACTCACTCACGCTATTCCGAGCGATTTCTCACATTTTCATTTTAAAGCCGGAAAATCGAGGTGTTAACTTTTCGTTAGACCACACTGTATATTTTCATCTAGATAAAATTTTGTTCATTCTTAGTATGATAATAGGTAGGGGTAAAAGAACCATATTTTTTTTTCAGTAGATGGCTGTAGTGATCGATATTTCGTAAAGTATCGATCAAATACTTTGGGATTTATGCTACTTGTCAAGGTGACATTTCACACTTGCAAACTTAGTTTGTTATTTTTTGTTTGGTCTATTCAGCTGTGGGTTACAGGGTCTTAAAAATGGAAGGCAACAAAAAGAAAATTTGGTGCATTTTACAGGTTTTGTTTGATAGAGATGAAAATGCCAGCCAGGCAGTTGAAATTGTGAATGGTGTTTATGGTCCCGATACTGTAACAGCTCATTACGTGCAATTTTGATTAAAGATCGACTATAAAACACTTTCAAACCATTTGCACAAAGTTGAATTCGAAAAGAAGCTCGAGGTTTGGGTGCCACATCCATGAACATAAAAAACATGATGGATCGAATTTCCATTTCCGTGGTAAAAGCGCGCTGAGGTAGCTAAAACGATGGTCAAACCAAGGACTAACTAACATCCAGGAAGGTTCTATTGTACATTTGGTGGAACTGGAAAGGAATAATTTATACGCTTTGATACGGCCAAACACTAATTTCGTATTTCTACTGCCAACAACTGGACTGTTAGAAACTAGCGATTGATCAGAAACGGCTAAAATTGACGTACAGAAGAGGTGTTCCATCAGGACAACGCCAGGCCATGCGCGTCTGTATTGACTCGCCAGAAACTCTCGCATTGCAAAACTTTCTGAGCGATGAGAAATCGGCAACAAGAGAAGATTCTGGAAATGGATTACTAGAGTCTTTCGCCAATAGGGACCAAGACTTCTATGTGAGAGTCATTATGAAACTGCCTCTGAAATGGCAACAAATTATAGGAGTTCACGCAAGAATACTTGACTTTTTCCTAATCTCATATAAAAGTAAATATATTCTTCATGCCATTGAATGGAAAATCTTCAATTCTGCCTTGCAAAGTTAGGTTTACACTACACCTTTTTAGTCCGTCAGAACTAATCTGTTCGTTTTGTGATTTCTCAAGACTTAATTGAAAAAATATGACTTCCCACTTTCTTACTCGGTTATTTCGACAAATTTCTTCACAGCATACTTAAGCCTCCAGTTAACTTCTTCGAAATTTTTCTCAGTAACTACGGTGTTTCTGAGAAAGCACTTCAGATCGTCGATACGATTTTCGGTCAGTTCAATACTTCCATAAAGAAATACTATAGTTGTCGATAACTTAGGAATGAAATAAACCAGTTCCAAAATCTCCAAAACAAGAACCATCTGCTTCACAGGAATAAAATCCATGGATATAGGATACCAAGAAGTACTATAAATTCCACAGTAATAAAGGTCCGTATCTTGGCCTTTTTTTGTGTCGGCGCATTCTTGATAAGTTTTCTGGTTCATGAAAGCAAAAATGGTGTACCCATAAACTATATAATTGTAAATTGCGCCAGTGATTTTTTCCATTCGTTTCACCAACCTGAGATAATTTTGAGATACCCCATATTTGTACGTACTAATTCGATCTATAAAAGTTGGAAAATCCGTTCTGCATACGTAAAAACTTACTGCAACTGAAGTTTGAAACGAGAGACTGATTAAAAAGACTAAATTATTGAAAAACTCTGTCGTGGTCAGATCTGAAAAAGAAGAAATAATACTGTCAATTCTTTTGCTTTGACAACTCAATTTATGTCAGAATACATTCAAAATAAGAGAGTTTTACTGAATACTGTAATACTACAGGATATAAGTAGCCCTCTGCTTCAGTTATTCACAATTTATTGGCACTGGGTGGATTTAAGTTAGGGAACAAAGTGAGCTAGCCCTTATTTGAAAGTTTGACATGCCTATTAAAATGGAAACTTGGTTTTTCTATTATAAAATATTTTTCATCAAGTTTATTGATTTTTACTGAATTATGTGATTGTTTACAGAAACTTCAACTTTCATATTTGGAATCTAATATTAAAATTTATTGATTGTAAACTCAATATTTTTTTTAAATCGATAAACTTTACAATATTTAATTCTACTAATATCTTAGAAGTTTCTATTTTGAAGTCATATCGGAATAAATTATTATTCTCTTTAGGAATAAGGATATTGATTTAAAAAATTCACCCATTTTTGTCGGCGGAACGCTTTTTCGTTCGAACAATTTCACATTGAACCAAAAAAATTAACCATAAAAATTAAAATATACCACATGATTTCCGTTAGGAATATATCGGGTGTTTTTCCAAGAGTGATAGAAATTTAAATTGAAATAAAACACGTTTAAGTTAAGATTGAAGCCAAATTTTTTGTTGGAAAGTTAATTTTATGACATTCATGTTTGAAAAATAATTTTCGGCATATGTCCACCACGACTAGCTCTGAGTAACCGCATTCGACAAGACTAATTTTGGACCACTTTTTCGAGTAATTCAGGACTTATTTAATCAATAACACGAGTTATGTTGCCTACCAAGGCATTCATTGTTTCTGGTTTATCAGCATAAACCAATGATTTGACATAACCCCAAAGAAAATAATCCAGAGTTATGTCGCATGATCTTGAAGGCTAATTAATTGGACCATTTTCCAAAATAATGTTATCGCCAAATCTTTCTTTCAATAAATCAATTGTTACGGCAGCAGCAAGAGGTGTAGCACCATCTTGTTGGAACCAAAACATTTCTTGATAGATACCATTCAAATTGTAACATTAGCTCCAGCATCGTTTTTAAAGAAATATGAACTGATGATGCCTTCAGCGTGTAAAGCACACCATACAGTGGATTTTTAAGGATGCAATGGAACCTGCAGAATTTCTTGAGGATTGTTTTCACTCCACATACGGCAATTTTGCTTGCTTAAATAACCGTTCAACCAGAAATGTGCTTCATAACTAAACACAATTTTACGATAAAAAAGTGAATCAACTTCAAGCTGTTCTAGGGCCCAATCAGCAAACAAACGACGCTTATTATGGTCAAGTGGCTCAAGTTATTGAATCTTGTATGGGTGTAGAACAAGATCTTTACGCAAAATTTTCCATGTAGTGGATGCACAGTGTCCAACTTGTTGTGAACATCGACGAATAGACAAATCTGGATCATCATTAACACTATGACTTACAGCAGCGATATTTTCTTCTGTACGTAGAGTTTTTGTCTTATTGTTGTTGTTGCATCGAGTAGAGAAAATGTTGTCCGAAATCTATCGATAGTTCGACGAATAAGCTGCTCTGAAGGCGATTATATAACCATAAATTTTACGAAGTTTGGTGAATCGAACACTGAATTCGAAAATAATTTCAACAATTTGTAAACGTTGTTGCGGCGTGAGTCTTTCCACGATAATTTTTCAATGCTTAACTGAACAGAAATGTCAAAACAACATGGCTTCTACCTCCTTATAAATCACAGTTATCTCTATCGAAATTTCTATCACTCCAAAAAAACACCCGATATATACATTATATATACCAACTCAATTCTATTAGCAGCTATATTTCTGAGATATTATTATTATTTTATTATTATCATACATTTTAATAAAAAAGAAGTTTTTTCTTGATAGAAGCATCATTATTAAATTCAAAATTTCATACAGATTCATTCTGTAAACCTTTTACAAATTTTAATTTCAAAAAAATTTTTATTCAAAACTTTTTAGAATTACATGAAATAAATGTCTTATAAGAACACATCGTTTCAATTTAGCAGATATATATATATATATATATATATATATATATATATATATAAATATATATATATATATATATAACTCAACTTCAAGAACTTCTTCAACAATAACTTGCTCAAAATAAGTTCCTCTAAAAAAATTCCTAAAACATGTAGAACATCCTCAAAAAAGAATTTAGAATTATTACGACGGTGAATCTTTAGATCGAATTCATATTAAAAAAATAAATAAATATATATATTATAATATATACTTTTATTTTAATTATTTTTATTTTTTTAATATGAATTCGATCTAAAGATTCACCGTCGTAATAATTCTAAATTCTTTTTTGAGGATGTTCTACATGTTTTAGGAATCTTTTTAGAGGAACTTATTTTGAGCAAGTTATTGTTGAAGAAGTTCTTGAGGTTGAGTTTTGTTATTTGAAAGGGAATTTAGTTTTTATAAAACAAGAAATGAAACGAATTTTTGTACTCTTTAAGTATTTATTTAACAATTTTCAGTTGACAATATATATTTCTTTAAATTTGTTTCATTCCCGTTGGTACTATGTAATAGGTATTAATTCTATATGTCTGCTTAATTGACACGGTGTGTTCCAAGAAGGCATTTATTTAATTTAATTCTAAAAATGTTCGAATAAAATTTGGTTTTAATTAAAATTTGTAGAAGGTTTACAGAAGAAATCTGTAGGATATTTTAAGAATGTTTATTAAAATATTAAAATATTTGCCTTCTACATATTTAATTTCAAAAAATTATATTTAATAATTATAACTGCGAGAATTAAATTAAAATAAAATGTCATATAAGTACCACGTATATCAAACGACATATAAAATAAACATTCATTATAAGACATCCAGATGATATGATTGTTTATTTTATATGTCGTTTGATATAAGTGGTACTTATATGACATTATTTTATAAAATAAGAAGGAATGGTTTTTTACTTGGTAGAAGGATTATTATAAATATGAAAATCAAAACAGATTTAATCTGTTGTCTTCTACAATTTTAATTTCAAAAAATTCTTTGAAGAGACTTTAAGAATTAAATTAATGTCTTTATAAGCACTGCTCATATTTAATAGACGTCAAAATTCATCATACAATATCAAACGGAATTAAGAAAAACCAACGAATACAAACTGTAAATTAAAATTAAAATATAAATAAGCAAATATTTTTTGTTTCGTTCCAGGCATGCGTAATGAACTCTTCAGACAAACTTTACGAAGCCCTGTTTGTTACAAAATAATACAAAATGTATTGTTTTCTGATCCCATATGAATGAAAAATAACTCTTTCTCAAGAATATAAAACATAATTTCAAGAACTTCTCAAAAACTAATTTATTTGAAATATTCAATATATTTAAATAAATTACTTCAAAAAATCTCAAAACATGTAGCACATTCTCAAGAAATAATTAAAGTTACGATAAGATCAGTTCAACATTACATATAAAAAATATAATAAAATCAAATAAACAATGTATAGACTTACTCGGTGAATCTTAGGAATACACTGCCCTCAATAGAAAATAAAAGTAAACACTTTCATAGATCCAAGGTGCTTATGTTCACGTTCACAGAATCATACAAAGCTTATAAGGCACTTGGCCTCAGTTAAAACCGTGCAACACTGTATAATGAATTTCTTTATTTAAAAACCTAATATAATTATATATTATATATAAAATAAAATAAGAAGGAATGGTTTTTTACTTGGTAGAAGGATTATTATAAATATGAAAATCAAAACAGATTTAATCTGTTGTCTTCTACAATTTTAATTTCAAAAAATTCTTTGAAGAGACTTTAAGAATTAAATTAATGTCTTTATAAGCACTGCTCATATTTAATAGACGTCAAAATTCATCATACAATATCAAACGGAATTAAGAAAAACCAACGAATACAAACTGTAAATTAAAATTAAAATATAAATAAGCAAATATTTTTTGTTTCGTTCCAGGCATGCGTAATGAACTCTTCAGACAAACTTTACGAAGCCCTGTTTGTTACAAAATAATACAAAATGTATTGTTTTCTGATCCCATATGAATGAAAAATAACTCTTTCTCAAGAATATAAAACATAATTTCAAGAACTTCTCAAAAACTAATTTATTTGAAATATTCAATATATTTAAATAAATTACTTCAAAAAATCTCAAAACATGTAGCACATTCTCAAGAAATAATTAAAGTTACGATAAGATCAGTTCAACATTACATATAAAAAATATAATAAAATCAAATAAACAATGTATAGACTTACTCGGTGAATCTTAGGAATACATATACATGTACATTATAGTACATGATATTGTATGATGAATTTTGACGTCTATTAAATATGAGCAGTGCTTATAAAGACATTAATTTAATTCTTAAAGTCTCTTCAAAGAATTTTTTGAAATTAAAATTGTAGAAGACAACAGATTAAATCTGTTTTGATTTTCATATTGACATTATTTTAATTTAATTCTCGAAGTTACAATTATTAAATATAATTTTTTGGAATTAATTATGTAGAAGGCTAATATTGAAATATTTAAATTATTTTATATACCTTCTATCAAGTATTAACCCCTATTTATGTTATTTTAAGAATTTTTAAAAACATTTTCCTTAAAAAGTCTACCAAACTTGATGAGTACAAAGTATCATAATAACTTTTGAAGTGAAGCTTCTTCTGAATACATTCTAAGAATTTATGAAAAAGGGGATCATGATAATTACCAGCCCCCTTGTCTTCTGGGTGCCTCCAATCTATTAGTGACTTTAGAATTTACCTAAGAAAAGTTTTGATGTCGTTGGCTCGAGATGGCTTTCAGCCATGAAATTTTTATCTGCTTCTCCCTATCTTCCATTTCTTCTTCAATTGTTTCTTTTCTCGAAGACATAATTTATGGTTAATAATAACGATTTTACGCATCTGCTTTTATGCCAGCAATGGTCACTAAATTAAATTACGATAGATAAAGTTATAGTACATCTTTTTTATGGGAAAAATGGTTTCTAACTTACTATAAAACTCTTTATATATTTCCCCAATAATTCCAAGTTTCATAAAGAGACCAATCATCAAATAGGGCATTGTGAATATCGATGACAACTTTCTACCATCTACTGAAATATATCCCATATCCTGCAAATGTAATGTAGCTGTAGTGAAAAGTTTTGCCCGCAACTCTAGCTTCTCCATCTTGGTTAAAACCTTTCGAGACAGTGATCAAATTTTTAGAGTAAAAAACATTATATTGTAGGATTTAATTGGCAATCGTTAATCCGATGATGTTTTTTGTTGACTCTTAGTTAAGTTGAATTTGTTCAGGCAAAAACAAATCAAACCATAATTAGAAATGAAAAACTTTGCGGCTATTATACCTGTAATATAAGAATATTTAATGTACAGTAAAACTTTCATAACGTGTCCTTTTTCTTCTATAAAGGGTCATAAGTTCGTGATACAGTAATTTCTTGATATTGACAAAAGCGTTTTTTATTAATCACCCTGATTTCGACTGTTCTATGGAATTCTCAGAATGCTCTCTGTGGTGGTGGATATGTGACGTTTGTTGGTTTTTTTATTACATCCTTATGTTAACTTTTCTAAGGAGATAAATGTGAATTTATGTCGTTGGTAATGAACCTCCATGAACCTTCACATTTAACATTATTCTTGTAAGAATTTATATATTTTTAGAGAAATTAATCGATGTCTATTTCATTGTGAATAGGCAACAATGGAAAACGATATCATTCAAATGGCCGCCACGGCTTTTGTTGCACACCATATTCTTTTCATGAAATTTTTCACAACCAATTCGCATATTTTGTCCTCGACAACTTCACGAATTCCATCTTTAAGGTCTTGAATCGATTGTGAAGTATTGGCATAGACCTTTTCTTCCACGTAGCCATACAGAAAAAAGTTTAAAGGTATTAAATCACAAGATCTATCGGGTGTTTTTTTAGAGTGATAGAATGTTCGATAGGGATAACTGCGATTTGACAGAAGGTGGAAGCCATGTTGTTTTGACATTTCTGCTCAGTAAGCATTAACAAATTATCATGGAAAGTCTCAGGCCGCAACATTGTTTACAAATTGTTGAAATTTATTTTCAAAACCAGTATTCTATTCGCCAAACTTATAGAGCACTTCGTGAAATTTATGGTTTACATAATCGTCCATCAGATCAGCTTATTCTACCAACTATCGATAGATTTTGGACAACATTTTCTCTACTCGATGCAACAACAACAACAGGATAAGGAACTGTACGTACAGAAGAAAATATCGCTGCTGTAAGTCATTGTGTTAATGATGGTCCAGATTTGACTATTCGTCGACGTACACAACAGGTTGGACTCTGTGCATCCACCACATGGAAAATTTTGCGTAAATATCTTGGTCTACACTCATACAAGATCCAACTGGTTCAAGAACTAAAGCCACTTGACCATAATAAGCGTGGTTTGTTTGCTGATTGAGCCCTAGAACAGTTTGAAGTTGATCCACTTTTTTATTGTTTGTTTTAGAGTGATAGAACTTTGAATTGAAATAAAACACATTTAAACTGAAATTGAAGCCAATTTTTTTTTTATTTGAAAGACAATTTTATGACATTTATGTTTTAAAAATAATTTCCGGCATATGTCAACCACGACTAGCTTTGAGGAACCGCATTCAATTAGAGCAATTTTGAACCACTTCCTCGAGTAATTCAGGCCTTATTTATTATCAATCACAGGAGTTATGTTGGCTTCCTAAGCGTCTATTGTTTATCATAAGCATAAATCAATGACTTAATATAAACCCAAATAAAATAATCAAGTGGAGTTATGTCCCATGTTCTTGGAGGCCAATTAATCGGACCATTCCTCGAAATGATGTTATCGCCAAATCTTTCTTTCAGTAAATCAATTGTTACGGTAGCATCGTGAGGTGTAGCACCATCTTGTTGAAAATAAAACACTTCTGTGTTGATACCATTCAAATTTTGAAACAAATAATCATTGATCATCGATCTGTAACGAGCACCATTCACAGTAACATTAACCCCAGCATCGTTTTAAAAAAAATTAGGACCGATGATGCCTCCAGCGTAAACCACACCATACGGTGCATTTTTCAGGATGCAATGGCACCTGCAGAATTTCTTGAGGATTGTTTTCACTCCATATATAGCAATTACGCTTGTTTACATAGCCTTTCAACCAGAAATCAGCTTCATCACAAAAAACAATTTCACGATAAAAAAGTGGATCAACTTCAAAGTGTTCTAGAGCCCAATCAGAAAACAAACGACGCTTATTATAGTCAGGTGGCTTTAGTTCTTGAACCAGTTGGATCTTGTATGGGTATAGACCAAGATCTTTAAGCAAAATTTTCCATGTAGTGAATGCACAGTGTCCAACTTGTTGTGAACATCGACGAATAGACAAATCTGGATCATCATTAACACTATGACTTATAGCAGCGATATTTTCTTCTGTACATACAGTTCTTTGTCTTGTAGTAGTTGTTGCAAGATACAGGCCGTTAAATCTGAATGTTTTTTCGGTTTTTTCTAATAATTTCAATGTCTATTTCAATATTCTTATCAAAATTGGCACAGAGACGTAACTTTGGACGACGAATAATATTTTATGCATAACTTCACTTTTTGGTATAGAAGACGCAACGTGAATCATTCCTGCCATTGTCCAAAAAGTATTAATTTCTTATCCAAAAAAGTAGGCGGGCCATGTTTTTGATTAACTGTAGTCCATCGTGAATTTTTAAGAACGTTACAAGTGTATCAAAGCGATTGTAAATTTATAGTTGAATTTAAATGGTCTATTCCGTAGAAGAAATGGTGGAAATGATTAAATTATTTCTTAGAAATAACGACTCTGCGCGAACAACAGCGGCTTTATTTAACGAACGAACTGAAAAAATGTATCCGCTGCTTACGTTGTGCAACTGGTTGCCAAATTTGACGCTACGGGTTCAGTCGGAAACAAAAAAGGGTGCGTGAAAGAGACAAAGAGAGGGACGTGGCTGTCTTAGGTCAGGTAGCAATGGATCCGACCTTGAGTACTAGGAAATTGTTGGATGTATCTGGTGTTTCACGCACAACAATAATGAGAATCCTGAAACAACATTAATTCCGTCTTTATAAGATACGATTGGTTCAGGAACTGAATGGGGATGATTCCGATTGCCGACTGCAGTTCTGTGAAGTGGTCAGTGAAATGATTAACGGTAATCAAAACTACTTGTTCAATATCTGTTTTTCGGACGAGTGTTAATTTTACCTTAACGGCATTGTAAACCGGCATAACTGTCGGTATTGGTCAAATGAAAATCCAAGATTATTTCGTGAGATGCATGCTCAGCGTCTCCAAAAATTAAATGTTGAGCGGGTATTTATGGAAATCACATAATCGGCTTTTTTACACCCGGTAATCTCACTGGTGAAATTTATTAAGATCTATTGGAGAACGCTATTTATCCAGCCTTCGTTCAAGTATAGGAGAATGTAGAAAGCTATCAAACGAATATTTTTTAACAACCACCTCACCACCTCATTTCATTCAACCCGTGCGTCAGTTCTTAAATGAAAATTCTCCTCACTCCTGGATTGGAAGAAGGGGACATATTGAGTAGCCACCCAGATCACCTGATCTGGCTCCAAGGGACTTTTTTCTATGGGGTCACCTGAAATCCTAGATTTACGCCTTAGTCACTGGATGATTTGCGAACTCGTATCATTAATGAATGCCGTCAAATTACCCCAGAAATCTCGAGTAACGAACGTGAACTTTTCCAGCAAAAATTACTGCATGGAACTGAATGCTGCTCACTTCCTGCATTTAATGAACTAATCACAAAAAAAAGACTCTTTCACTATTTTACCTGTCATTTCGTTATCCATAGACATTTTGAAACGAAATTTCAAGATCAGATAGTACTCGATAGGATCTTTAAAATGGGGTACCGCAACACCTCTCATCCCTATTCAAAATCAAGAGGTTGTATTCACCACCGTTAGGGGGTTGCAGTTACGGGAATGCGAAGAGCGGAAAAGTTGTTTCCCCTCGAATCAGAAATTGACGGAATGGAGAGATTTTCCATATTTTCATTTTAAAGTCGGAAAATCGAGGTGTTGAGTTTTTCTTGGACCTCCTGTTTATAATCGTTGAGAAATAATTTGTTTTACTCAGTTGGAATATTTAATAAACATTACGATACTCGAGTCACTGTATAATCAGTAATAAAAAGTGATAGAAAACCGAGTGTTTTCTCATTCCTTTCCATCTGTTTACTCGATGAGAGGTATTTTAATGTTCTTGTACCTGTTAATCTTCACTTCTTCCTATAGTGTCTGATAGTTTTAATTTCATTATGAATAATTTCATAGTTGTTTAAAATAGAATAGAAAGGCCTTTTACTTGATAGAAGAAATATAACAAAATTTGAATATTAAAACAAATTGAAAAATGTTTATCTTCTACAATTTTAATTTCAAAAAAATTTTATTCAAAAAACTTTTAGAAATAAATTTATGTCTAACAAGCACCGCTTACATTTAATAGACGTATATAATCAAAACTCAATCTATAATGTCAAATGGAATAAATAACCCAACAGATATACGAAAGTAATTAAAATTAATAAATAAATATTCAAAGGAGACAAAATTTTGTTTCTGGTTTTACCTTTAAGAAATACCACTTGCCTTTCAAAAACATGAACACACTTAAAGGACTTCTCAAAGAATATAATTTATTTGAAATATTTAATATATTTAAACATTCGAACAAATTATTTCAAAAATCTCTAAAAAAATGTGCACTATATCTTCAAAAAACAAATATAATTCTAGACAATCCCGTCTTCAGTCCTCTTTTAACATTCCAAATATCAAAATTAAAAACATAACCTACATCACTCACGTGTTAAAAGACTTAAGCTTCGAACTACAGATCAACTATATAATTCAAGATTGATCTATGTTCTAACAAAATCAGAGAACAGTGTGAGTTATTTTAAGGTTTATTTAAATTCATTGACACTCTATAATGAGATTTATTAAGGGCCAAAATATAATTATATATTATATATAAAATAAAATAGAAAGGCCTTTTACTTGATAGAAGAAATATAACAAAATTTGAATATTAAAACAAATTGAAATATATTTATCTTCTACAATTTTAATTTCAAAAAAATTTTTTATTCAAAAAACTTTTAGAAATAAATTTATATCTAACAAGCACCGCTTACATTTAATAGATGTATATAATCAAAACTCAATCTATAATGTCAAATGGAATAAATAACCCAACAGATATACGAAAGTAATTAAAATTAATAAATAAATATTCAAAGGAGACAAAATTTTGTTTCTGATTTTACCTTTAAGAAATACCACTTGCCTTTTAAAAACATGAACACACTTAAAGGACTTCTCAAAGAATATAATTTATTTGAAATATTTAATATATTTAAATATTCGAACAAATTATTTCAAAACTCTCTAAAAAAATGTGCACTATATCTTCAAAAAACAAATATAATTCTAGACAATCCCGTCTTCAGTCCTCTTTTAACATTCCAAATATCAAAATCAAAAACATAACCTACATCACTCACGTGTTAAAAGACTTAAGCTTCGAACTACAGATCAACTATATAATTCAAGATTGATCTATGTTCTAACAAAATCAAAGAACAGTGTGAGTTATTTTAAGGTTTATTTAAATTCATTGACACTCTATAATGAGATTTATTGAAGCCAAAATATAATTATATATTATATATAAAATAAAATAGAAAGGCCTTTTACTTGATAGAAGAAATATAACAAAATTTGAATATTAAAACAAATTGAAATATATTTATCTTCTACAATTTTAATTTCAAAAAAATTTTTTATTCAAAAAACTTTTAGAAATAAATTTATGTCTAACAAGCACCGCTTACATTTAATAGACGTATATAATCAAAACTCAATCTATAATGTCAAATGGAATAAATAACCCAACAGATATACGAAAGTAATTAAAATTAATAAATAAATATTCAAAGGAGACAAAATTTTGTTTCTGATTTTACCTTTAAGAAATACCACTTGCCTTTTAAAAACATGAACACACTTAAAGGACTTCTCAAAGAATATAATTTATTTGAAATATTTAATATATTTAAATATTCGAACAAATTATTTCAAAAATCTCTAAAAAAATGTGCACTATATCTTCAAAAAACAAATGTTAGACATAAATTTATTTCTAAAAGTTTTTTGAATAAAATTTTTTTGAAATTAAAATTGTAGAAGATAAACATATTTCAATTTGTTCTAATATTCAAATTTTAATATAGTTGTTTAAGTTATTTCCTAATTCTTCCAAATGACTGGCATATGTTGAGTGCCAGATGACTCATAGGTCCTCTGGTATTTATGAATTGAAAATTGAAAATGAACGATCATTTTCCAACAACCACCTCACCACCTCATTTCGTTCAATCGGTGCGTCAGTTCTTAGATGAAAATTTTCCCCACACCTGGATTGTAAGAAGGGTGGCCACCCAGATCATCTGATCTGGCTCCACTGGACTTTCTTCTATGGGGTCACCTGAAATCCAAGATTAACGATACCAAGCCTGAGTCACTGGATGATTTGCGAACTCTGATCATTAATGAATGCCGTCAAATTACACCAGAAATTTCGAGTAACGTACGTGAACGTTTTCAGCAAAACTTACATTACTGCATGGATTTGAATGGTGCCCATTTCCAGCATTTAATAAACTCATCACAAAAGTCTTCCACTATTTTACCTGTCATTTCGATTTCGATGGAAATTTTGAAGTAAACCAGGATCAGAGAGTACTCGATAAGATCTTCAAAATGAGGTATAGCAACACCCCTCATCCCTATTAAAAATCAAGGGGTTGTGCTCACCCCCGTTAGGGGGTAGCAGTTAAGGGGGTGGGAAGGGCGTAAAAGTTGGTCCCCTTGAATCAGAAATTGACGGGTCCGAGTGATTTTTCACATTTTAATTTTAAAGCCGAAAAATCAAGTTGTTAAGTTTTCGTTGGACCACACTATATAAGAAGAGATGTGTAATATTTAGGGTTAGTCCAAGATGTAAACCTGACAAAGCTACAGTCCTTTGAAACAATTGTCGTTTATAATAAATTGTGGAAATAATCTATTTGATTGTATTTTATTTAATCCTGCATTCAAATGCCTTTTAAAATCTGCTGATAAAAATGTAATTATTATTCGTTTATCATTGAATCAACGATTTACTATCCCATTATTCGCCCAAAATTTTCTCTGTCCTCAAATCTCACATGAATTCATTCCAAGAGCGACCCCAGATATCGTGTGCATCAAATCACGAAGATTACAGTCCATTCTGCTGAGACGTAAAACTAACTTTTCCACTTCCAAAAATGAATTATACCTCCAGCGGCATTAGTCATCGTTTATTAAATTCTCTTCAGAAATAGTCTTTCTTTGTTATAAATCCAGACCACACATTGTTACCTTATAGTGTTTCTGACGTAGCGTTTGTGACAAATGGCTCGGGACAGAATTCAACGTCCGAATCGAAAATTATGTGCCAGAGGATTCATTACCATCCACTTGCTCCATCTGGAGTCCATTGTCTTTGGCTGCAGCTTTCACGGGAATAATGTGCTTTGATACTATTCGGCAGTTGTGCCGGAATGTTCCTGCAAATCCAAATCTGCAAGAAGTGGTTAGATAGAGCTTTATTCTGTATTGTTCGCGTGGTATCTATCACCGACTCCATTTTGTTTTATTAGAAACATTATTTCTAGTTTGGTAACTTTGATGCAGTTGAATACGAGGCGAACTCTGAAAGCATACAAACTTGCTGGATCATTGTAATCACATTATTGGTATGCTTCAAAAGAAACTTCATCTGTCTACATTTTGTAGATTAAGAAAAGAATTCATAAACACCAGAGGACCTAAGAGTCATCTGGCACTCAACATATACCAGTCATTTGGAAGAATTTGGACATAATTTCAACAACTAAAAAACGCTTTCCACAAATATGGAAAACTGCATTGGTTGTTCCAGTACATAAATCAGGCAACAAACAACTATTAGAGAACTGCAGACCTATATCTAAACTATGCATTATTGCCAAAGTTTTTGAATCGATTATTTTCGATTTCTTTTACAATGAGGTTAAAGGCATTTTAAACGTTGAGCAGCATGAGTTCATGAGGGGGCGATCTGTTGAAACCAACTTATTTTTGTACACTCAGTTTCTGCTTGAGCAGATGGACGTGGGTTCCCAGGTTGATGCCGTTTAGACTGATTTCAGCAAGGCTTTCGACAAAATTGATCATGCTATCTTGATACGGAAGCTTGCTGGTGTTGGTGTGCACGGTGCTTTGCTTGATTGGTTTGCTTCTTACTTGGTGGGTCGGCGTCAGTCAGTTGTGATCAGTGGATGTTGCTGCTCTTATGGGGATCTCACTTCTGGTGTGCCACAGGGGTCACATTTGGGTCCTCTGCTTTTCAACCTTTATATTAATGATATCGCAGGCTGCTTCAGATTTGCCAAATTTTTAATGTACGCTGATGATTTGAAGATCTTTGCTGCTGTTTCTTGCCTACGAGATTTGATCGAGTTTCAGGAGGATTTAAATAGACTCCATGAATATTGTCACGAAAACTTTCTGTATCTCAACCTCAGTAAATGTCACCACATAACTTTTTCACGAAATAAAAACATTTTTAGTACTCAATTTAACATCAACAATTGTGTTCTGACTAAGGTATCGCTGGTGAAGGATTTGGGAATAATTTTTGACTCAAAGCTTATCTTTGACAGCCACATCGCTTATATTTCGAAAAAGGCTCACGGTATGCTGGGTTTCATCATTAGAGTTTGTGAGCATTTTCGTAAGCATCAATCCCTTACAGCATTATACATAGCTTATGTCCAGAGTGTGTTGAGCTACGGATCGATAATTTGGAATCCTTATTACAATATCTATATTAATCGACTGGAAAACATTCAGAAAAAGTTTATTAATCATGTCAACAAAAAATGTTATAAACATATTACTGATGATCGGGATCGAGACTTTGGCTGACCAGAGAATGTTGAGGGACGCAAAGTTTATTTACAAGATTATTAATTCTCTCGATTCCACTGAAATTGTGAATATGCTCAGTTTCAATGTACCTAAATATTGCACAAGAAATAAGTTTTTGTTCCATATAGATCAAAGTTCTTCCAATTATCACCTGAATTCACCATTAATGAGATGCTTCAAAACTTATAATACACTATCTAATCTCGCTGCCGTTGACGTTTTTTCTGATTCTTTATTGGCCTTCTCTTGTACTTTGAAACGATTTCTGGGAAATTACTGAATTTTGTTTCATATTTGTATTTTTTTTTAATTTATGGTTCAAATGAATTTACTGTTTTCGTTGTTATTGGTTTTTAAGTAACATTGTGATTGGATTATTAGTGAATACATAATTTTGGGTTCGTCCCGTCTTGTATTCCTTTAAATAAATAAATAAATAAATAAACTATGGAATTATTCATAATGAAATTAAAACTACCATACACTATAGGAAGCAGTGAAGATTAACAGGTACAAGAACAAATTGTAGAAATTACTATGTTTTACTACCAAAAAAGATATATTACACATTTTCTTTTGACTCGAGTTTCGGGAACGACATCAGACAACTGAAGACCTTAGAGTGGTACAGAGGTATTTAAACAAAAGTGATAAATATTTTGGATATTTCAATAGATTCTTGGTAACACCTAATAGTGGTACAGAGGTTTGCAATCGGAACGTTATAAAAAACCGGGTTAAAAAAGAGGGGCCTTCTAACAGATATCGGAATGTCGGCAATCGACAAAGAAGTTTGTTAAACAGATGGTACTCATTTAAATATCTCAAATAATTTTTGGGGTTACATACCTCCGTACAGTCATTCATTATTTTTACATTATTTTGTTGTATATCTCAAATATTTGGATTTATATGGAAAATTTCAATAATCAAGTTTCTTTTCTTTTGAATCTACATTTAAAATTTTCTTAAGATTTTCTTTTGTCGAAAGGAATCACTGTTTTGTAAAGAATGAGTGGCAAAAGTTGAATTTTTGTTTACTTTTCATTGAATTAATTTTATGTTCGTAGGAAAAGGTTTTATACAGATGTTATTTTTCAAATATCTCAAACATTTTCGATTTACATAGCTCCGTACAGTCATTCATTATTTTAACATTATTGTTATTGTGAACTAATTTGAAAATTTCAGCAGATTCTAGATAATCGAGTTTCTTCCCTTTTGATTATATATGTAAAATTTTAAGATTATTTATTGTGGGATAGGAATGACCGTTTTCTAGACAATGAGTGGCATTCGACTTACCGCAAACCAACACACACAGACGGCACAATACCCCATAAATTAGCAGAATACAATAGTATGGTGTATAGACTAGTTAATGTACCTATGTCACAAGAGAATTTTGAAATAGCTTTGAATGTAATAAAACAAGTAACAGTAAATAATGGGTATAACCCATCAATTATTGATCAACTATTGAATAAAATTAAACTAGAACAATCTATATCATTAGTTTATCCACATATCAGAAAAAATGAAAAGTTCATTTGCTTACCATACATAGGACAAAAATCTGAACAGATAGCTAGATATTTAAAGAAAAAACGAAATATCAATATCTTATATAAAACAATAAATTCTTTAGGTAAATTAGTAAAAAATCATAAAGATATCGTCAATAAGAACAAGAGATCAGGAGTATATAGGTTAAATTGTGGTACATGTCCATATGTATACATTCTGTCAAGAAAGTACCGGGAATTATCGATTTAAATCTGGCGGGGCAATGAGGCAGGTAAAAATTTTTTTTCCTAGGTTGGTACCACTGTCCTTAATAACTATGCCAAGCTTGAGCGGGATCTGTCAACTAGTGTGTTTGCAACAGCTGATTAAGTCAGTCGATGTCAGAGTGCGTGCCGATTTTTACTATGAGTGATTACGTTGAGCAAAGAATTTGTTTAAAGTTTTGTGTTGCAAATGAATTTTCGTGTGCCGTTGCATTGAAAATGTTGCAAAAGGCCTTTGGTGATAATGCTCTATCGAAAACTCGTGCATATCAGTGGTACAGAGCCTTCAAGGACGGTCGTGAAGTGGCCCATCGACGGCTTCGATCGAAGATAACGTCGATAAAATTAAGGAAAGGGTGCTGGAAAACCGTCGTACCAGCTTGAAAGAGATAGCACATGATCTTAAGATATCCCACGAGTCCGCACGTACGATTTTGATTGATATTTTGGGCATGAGAAAGGTGGCCGCACGACTCGTACCGAAAGACCTGAATTTTCTTCAAAAACGTCATCGCGAACAGGTTGCTTCAGACATGCTGGATCGCTGTAATTCCGATTCTACATTCATGGAACGCATTATAACTGGTGATGAGACCTGGGTCTACGAGTACGATATGCAAACAAGCCAGCAATCATCGGAATGGGTGGCAAAAAATGAGCCAAAACCGAAAAAACCACGCCAAAGCCGCTCGAAAATGAAGGTGATGCTCATTGTTTTCTTCGATATCCGTGGCGTGGTGCACTACGAATTCGTTCCAGAGGGTCAGACGGTAAACAAGGAGTATTACCTAGGCGTTATGAAACGTTTGCGTGAGCGTATCCGTAAGAAGCGGCCAAATTTGTGGGCGAACAACTCATGGATTTTGCATGACGATAACGCGCCTTCTCACCGAGCTACGATTGTGACTGACTTTCTCGCCAAAAACTCAACAAACGTGCTCAGCAACCACCGTATTCGCCGGATTTGGCTCCCTGCGACTTTTTCCTCTTCCCAAAACTAAAATTGCCCCTTCGTGGCACCCGTTTTGAGTCGATTGAAGCCATAAAACAAAATTCGGCGCGAGAGCGAAGTCCATCCCGGAAAGCGTCTATAAAAAATGTTTCGATAATTGGAAGTGCCGTTGGCATAGATGTATTGGAGCAAATGGAGCCTATTTTGAAGGTGACCCAATAAATTTTGACGATTAAATGTAAAAATGTTGTTTTAATTGAAAATTCCCGGTACTTTCTTGACAGAGTAGTACATTGGCCAAACGGTTAGATCTTTAGAGAGTAGGATCCAGGAACACCAGAATTCATTCGTTAAGAATAAATCAAACTCCACTTATACCATGCATTTACAAGAATCCGGACATGATTTTGACCACACTTTGAAGTTCTCCACTTCGAGAACAAATGCAATAGACTGGACCTTTTAGAAGCAATGGAAATAAACCGGCATCATAAAATGAATATTTTGTTGAACGACCAAACAGATATGAACCGTTCTCCGTTGTTGAATTTTTTTCAATAAATTCCTTGAAAACTTCATTTTATCACGTATTTTTAGTGAAACTTGTATTTAAGGAAAAAGATTTTGTAAAAGTAGTTAATTACCATACTCACCTGACGAAGTCAATATGCAATTGACGAAACAATTGTCGTTGAAAAATAAAAATAGGCGGAAATAAAGTGTTTTACTTCAAATCATTTACAGTTGTTTTTGTCATCAAAAAAGAGGTTGGAAATTTTATGTGAGGTGTGTACGTTTTGCGAGAATGGTTCAAAATAAGTTAGTTCCTCAAATTTTTTGCCACTGTTTTATGTTTTGGAAGTGGGGTATGTTTGTTTCAAGATAATTGGTTTCTCTTTTTTTATGAGAGAATTGATGGTTTTTGTTTGGAATTGATTCTTTGTTGTCATTTGCTTGATTGTATTCAGTTTCGTTCTCAACGTAATATTATTTAAGAAAATTGAAAATGCTCTATGTATCATTGATGTGTAAGCAGTAGTTTCACGAGGTTTCGATGGTTTAGTTAGGTATTATTGTATGTGGCGTTATGGCTTTCCTGAATATATCAAAGGAAATTTCTGTGATATTTCTAATCGAAATAATATCAAGAAAATTGATTTTATTATCATTTTGTGGTAGCATACTGAATTTGACCTTATGGTGCAAACCATTAATTCCGATTTGTTCTCTGATTCTGAAATGTGTTCTACAAAAGCAAGCCAATATATTGTCGTGTGATTTTAGGATTTTTCTTGCTATTTGGGAAAGTTATTATTATGTTGAAAATAATTTTCCTCCTCGCCAAGTTAGAAAATGGTCCAAATTTCGTTTTTATGACCGGATTGATGCCACTTTTTGTTAGAATATTTTCGATTATATCAATACATTCTGCATCTGGTATACTGGAGAACATATTAACTACATAAAATGATACTGAAATACTTTTAAGTGGAGGGATAAAATTTTTTAGTTTTATTGTGAGCTTAACTGAGCTTCTTAATAAATAGGATGAGTTGAAGTGTGTTTGTTCTGTAAAAATTTTGTTTTATTTAGAGGCTAATTTCACGAGTTGGCTATTCAGTAATAAAAAGTGATGGAAAAGTGGGTTATTTCTCATTTCGTCCCAGTTTAAAATGAACTTTCACAAAGAAACAGATGATTCCATCCAATATATGAGCAAAAAGATGTCAATAGACCTTTTTTTTTGGATATTTTTTCTCAGGTATTCCCCATAATTGGCTCCAATACATTTTACGTTTATTAAAATTCCATTTTTGCATATTTTTACTTTCTATGTTCCTCTTCTGAAGATTCTGCCTAAATTATTATTAACATTTCTTGTGATCTGAATATTTAATTCACCTGCATTTGACATATTCAAAAAATCCACGTGCACAGATTCATTAATACATAATGACAGTTCCCACCCTCATAAAATAAAAATGTCTCCTATTCACGCCTTTATACATAAGTGACAATCAACCCCTCTCTCAATAGAAAACTTAAACAAAGAAATTAAAGTTTTGAAATATTAGCGTCGAACAAGGTTACAATACGAACGTAATAGATAAACTAATTTTTAAGAAACAGCATAAAAAGCTCCTTCAGGACAAAGAAAATGAAAAAATCCATAGCATAAACTTCGTACCTCAAATTAGTAACAAAATTTGCAATAGACTGAAACAAAATAATATGAACACTATTTGTACAAATAAGAAAAACTTAGGTTTACTCTTAGTCAATAGCAAAGACAGTCGTGAAACGTGTGAAGAAAGCGCTATATACAAATTATATTGTAATGAATGCCCTATAAACATAAGGCTAGAAGAACACAAAAAAATATATTGCACAATAAAATAACATCTGGTTTTTCGGAACATTGTGTAAATAACAACCATTTGATAGATTTAAGTAGAACCGAGATCTTACGCGAAGGTAATAAAAGCAAAAGAATGGACCTTTCAGAAAGATTGGAAATTTGTTTAGCACATGGAAGGAAGCTACCGATCACAAATGAACAACTTGAATTTAATTTATCATCATTGCTCTTATCTGTAAAAGATAAGGACCGAAGCAACATCTTATTTTCATCTCTTTAAAATTCTACCTGTTATCTACCCTACTGTTATAAATAGAATTATAAGTTCTGTTCTCTTCAGATTTGAAAATGGGCTAAAACCCAGAACATATATTTCAACAGACATGAAATAAACAGTAAAACTTGAGCCAAGTTCTTTTTATTTAATTTATTAATTTGAAAATATTTCATCAAGTGATATGCGAGAAATCAATATCATTTATCAAGAAAGACAAAATGTTTGGTGACATTCAATTAAGTATAGAACTATTGTATCAACTATATAATGAATAACATAAAAATTAATTGCCAACGCTAGATATATCTCTTTCTTACATACTCTTAATGAGAAAGAAAAATTTCAAAAAAACATTTGACGAAAAATTTCATTTTATAAACGCTGCCTGCTTCCTCAGCATTTTACGTAATATACAATTTCTATGTTGATTGCATTCAATTATGAGACAAAATGAATTTCAACAAAGAGTCACATGTGACGTCACAAAGTTTTCATTCAAGTTATGTCAGTGATACATCCGAAATATCAATTTGAGAATGCTCATGGTCGGGAAATATTTCAATAAAGTTTCTCGTATCCAGACGACGTCCCTGTTACAAAAGGAAGGCCTTCATTAATTATTATTTTTCTCTTCTTCCTGTTTCACCCGAAACACTCTCGAAAACGAAATAAAATTAGGCGCTTCCTAGAAAATATTATTTGATGTAAAGTTATCTTTGTCTGCGTGCTTGTTCTTGGGAACGGAGTTCTCGGGTTGTGGGTTTTGAATCTTGGTAATTTTAAATATTAGAGCTGTGTGAAGATTGTCAGAAACCATGAAATACGTATACTACTTCGAATTGACTATTAGGAGTTGGGATCAATTCGGTCCGTTTTTCAGCTCTGAAAATGCGTTTATTTCAAAATATAATGAATAAACGACTCAATCAAAATATTGTCCATCGACGTTTTTTCAACTTTTCCCCAACTCTCTGGTAATTTCGTCTCGGAAAAACTTCTTGTCTTTTGAGGCCAATTTTGAAGCCAATTTTCGATTTCTTCGAGAGAAGTGAAGCGGTGACCTGCCAAATTGTGTTGCATCCGTCGAAACAGCCACTAGTCAGAAGGGGCAATATCTAGAGAATACAGTGTGTGTGGTAGGAACTTTTTCTTCTTGGGGTTGTCGTAGAAAATTCACTTTTCATCATCAGTCACTCAATGCAATGATAATGGCGTACCTTCCTCTTTATAATGAAATAAACATCCATTGATTTCTCTCAAAATATACTCTTATTGGAAAACCATTCGCTAATTCTAAGTAAATATTTCCAGGAAAATAGATAAACCAATAATTCTTCAAATGTTAAATTTATCAACTTTCAAATTGAAAACTTTATTCGGTAGGGCAATATGATTTCGTAATAATTCTACATTTTTTCCTCACGTAATTTTCCACCAAAAATAAGACGAGAGCAATCAAATTCCCAACTGCCCAGACACACAGAGGTCCTTCAATATCGATGAACTCTACTTTGTGAGGTACATGATTTTTTTTACCAACGTGATAGACCTGATACTTCGAGATCACGTGATTCAGCAAGCCATGATCTCTCAAGCGCATGACGAAAGAAGAAATTTTACTCAACACAGGATGACCTTTCAAGAAGTGAAAGCTAATTAAAATTTTCGTAATAGGCTCATTAATGATATTCACCAAACTGCGACCGTTCTCATCTATGAGCAGTTTCATCAGATATTTTGCCGATACCCCTGATCTCACAGTGACAGTGTTTCTCTCGTAAGCTACATATTTGATCCAAGTTGGCGGGTCCTCCGATCTTCTGTAATGCGAGTCGAAATAATACTCGATATCTGGAAATCTTGTCTGCAGAAAATGTTTTATGTGAGCTGAGTAAGTGATGTAGAAACCTTTTTTGTGTGCGTCATAAATGGATGTTATATCATGGTAATAGAAGTTATCTCCGAGAAGAAGATATGTAAATCTGATTTTGTAAAACATATTGAAGTGGAAGATGAAAAATAACAGGGAACAGAGAAGAATCATGTTTGGACCCTTCCTCAGTTCCAATTTCTGTGACTGATCCAATATGATTCTAAAAATTGACAATGATATTTTTGCCAAACGGGGTAAAAGAAGAGTTGAAAATTTCATCATATTCTGTTCGTTGAATAAGGAGTCCATGAACTTTGACTCGGTCAGCAACAACAAGAGAGGCATCACAAGAAATATTGATATAAAACTTGCAATCACTATATCGTGGGGAATAGAAATGAACATGTATTTCCAGTGTGGTATCTCTTCAGCACTGGGAACGATCAAAAAAGAATAATCATCGAATATTGGTGAGACATAGTCTATTGAATCATCATTTTCATATAGTGTTTTCATAAGAACATCGCATTCTCCATCCTGAATGTTACTGGAATTTTTCAAATGACAATCTCGTGCATTTTCGCACAAGTTGAGCTTAGGAATAAGACCATACTTATCCAAAAACATGTATAAAATGTCTGGGTAGGCTCCTTTATTTTCTGAGCAGTTCCAGCAAACTATATAGGGCGGCCAATATATCGGAGAACAAATGATGAGGAATAACTTCATACTAGGCTGACTATCCATTCTTTGGCGTACACCACGATATTTATAAGGACACGTTAATACATCAAGTTCATCTACACTTTCATTGAATGCATCAATTCTTGACTCTAAAATAGTTTCAGGCAAGAAATATACCACTTCCTCATGGATGCTCGAAGAGATATTCAAATTCACCAAATCCTTTTCATTTCGAACGATGTAGATAAACATTGGATGTGTATTATAGTATCTGTTTGGACTATTATTTCTTGAGACGAAACTGGTAGATTCTTCATTCAAATTTAAGACAACTGCGTCCAATTTACGATCCAGGTATAAATCGGGAAGAATATATTCGATGTCAAATCTCCATACTGGAAATTGAAATTGATTTTCCTGATCGACACAGAATAAATTCTTAGTGGTGTAGTTGAATAAAGTTGCTAGAGTAAATTCTAAACAAAATCCAACCTCTTGAAACTCCACAGTATTTCCAATGTTAATTTCCATGGTCTTCTTTCGAACTGATGTACATTAAACAGAACCTCAGTAATTCCTTTGTGGTAATTACATGGTTTTATTCACCATAAGAGAAAGCTGAAAGCTTTCTACCATCAAGGATCAATTAGTCTAGAAAATAAAGAAGCGATTTTGAAAAGTTTTGAGTACTATTTAGTGTTAGTCATTACCCACCTACTGAAAAGTATGAAAATTGAATTGATGGAAATGAATCTGAAAATACTTTTTGGTAAAATGGTGATTAACCGTGGAAAATATATTTTAATGGCTTGCATTATTTGTTTCGTACTATGTGATAGAATAGAGAGCATCCAAAATATTACATTTAACTGGTCTTTACTTGATAAATCCATTTCAAATCATATTTTATATAAGGTCATATCAGGTGCTTTTTTTAGAGTGATAGAACTTTTGATAGGGATAACTGTGATTTGACAGAAGGTAGAAGCCATGTTGATTTGACATTTCTGTTCAGTAAGCATTGAAAAATTATCATGAAAAGACTCACGCCGTAACAACGCTCACAAATTGTTGAAATTTATTTTCAAAATCAACTCTCTATTCGCTAAACTTATAGATCACTTCGTGAAATTTATGGTTTACATAATCGTCCATCAGAGCAACTTATTCGTCGAACAATCAATAGATTTAGGACAACATTTTCGTTACTCGATACAACAACAACAACAAGACAAAGAACAGTGCGTACAGAAGAAAATATCGCTGCTGTAAGTCATACTGTTAATGATGATCGAGATTTGTCTATTTGTCGCCATTCACAAGAAGTTGGACTCTGTGCATCCACCACATGGAAAATTTTGCGTGAAGATCTTGGTCTACACCCATACAGAATCCAACTGGTTCAAGAACTAAAGTCACTTGACCATAATGAGCGTCGTTTGTTTGCTGATTTGGCCCTAGAACAGATTGAAGTTGATCCACTTCTTTATCCTGAAATTGTGTTTAGTAATGAAGCTCATTTCTGGTTGAACGGCTATGTAAACAAGCAAAAGTGCCGTATATGGAGTGAAAAAAATCCTCAAGAAGTTCTGCAGCTTCCATTGCATCCTGACAAATACACTGTATGGTGTGCTTTACAGGCTGAAGGCTTCACCGGTCCATATTTCTTTAAAAACGATGCTGGAGCTAATGTTACAGTGAATGTTGCTCGTTACAGATCGATGATCAATGATTATTTGTTCAAAATTTGAATGGTATCGATCCAGAAGTGTTTTGGTTCCAACAAGAGATGGTGCTACACCTCATGCTGATACCGTAGCAATTAATTTATTGAAGGAAAGATTTGGCGATAACATTATTTTGGGAAATGGTCCAATTAATCAAGTCCAAGATCATGCGACATAACTCCACTGGATTATTTTCTTTGGGGTAATGTGGAATCTTTGGTTTATGCTGATAAACCAGAAGCGATAGACGCTTTGAAGCCAACATAACTCTTGTCATTGATTAAATATGGCCTGAATTACTCGAAAAAGTGGTCCAAAATAGGTCTGGTCGAATGCAGTTCCTCAGAGCTAGTCGTGGTGGACATATGCCGGAAATTATTTCTAAAACGTAAATGTCATAAAATTATCTTTTCAACAAAAAAAAATTTGGCTTTAATCTTAAGTTACATGTGTTTTATTCAAATTTAAATTTCTATCACTCTAAAAGAACACCCGATACAAATTGTACAATAAAAAAAGTATAATAAAATATAATCTGAAGACATGTAATCAATTTCATGGGTAATTGTAACTACTTATCAAGTTAGAAGTGTCATAAGTCAAACACTTTGGGAACTTTTGACAAACAGATGAATTTTGATAAATCTTGTAACTTAATCTGAATCGAATGAAATAAGACCCACATTTTGAAAAATTCGGGCTAATTTTCTAGATTAGTTTCATAACAGGAAACAGTTCTATTTCAATATAATCAGCACAAGCGTATAGAAACATTAACTACACTTAATAACAAGAACTTATAGATAAGATGAATTGAAATATACTTATTCAGATTAACATCTTGAGATATTTGTAGAAATAGCAGTTTACTTCAGTCCAATATAGCACTCAAAAATAATCGAACAGATGGTGTTAGTCTGGATTGTCATACTTTACTTGGATTATTTAATTAGTTGCAAATTTCATATAATTATATTCACCATTCTTGTTTCAATTATGGTTTTTTTATTTGTATGTTGATAATTTGTATTTTTCTTGAGATCTAAAATGAGTTCACGATTACTGTTGTCACCCTCATAATAAGATTTACATATTGCAGATCCTGAATGCATCATAATTTGTACTCCACTGGATTATTTTCTTTGGGGTTATGTCAAGTCATTGATTTATGCTGATAAAAAAAACGCTTTGGAAGCCAACATAACTCGTGTTATTGATGTAATAAGGCCTGAATTACTCGAAAAAGTGGTCCAAAATTGGTCTGGTCGAATGCGGTTCGTCAGAGCTAGTCGTGGTTGATATATGCCGGAAATTATTTTTAAAACATAAATGTCATAAAATTATCTTTCAAATCAAAACAAAATTTGGCTTAAATCTTAATTTAAATGTGGTTTATTTCAGTTTGAATTTTCTATCACTCTAAAAAATAACACCCGATACTAATGAAAGAAATATGCTCGAATTACAAGTTATGGTCAGAAATTCATCTTTTTCACCTTGCAGACCTGTTGTCCCTATGTGAATTTATTAGGTAATTGAACAAATGAGGGCTGTGGTATACTAATTTAATTAGCAGTTACATATTCAGGAACTTTGCCCATAAACACTGTTAGGCAAGCACCAAAAAACGCCTCTGGGAAAAGACTCCAATTCCAAGTATCCCCGATGGTCAGTCTCGGTGGTTTCATCATCTTTATGCGACATTGGGGTCGACTAGCTACACATTCAAATTTCGTGGGACCCGGAGGACGGTTCGAACTTTTCGAAACTCTTCCAGGATCTGAGAAATTTACGGATTTCATGGAGTTGATAGTTTGTATTAGTCGAGTCTGAACGTAAACTTCAAAACGTAATTCAGGAACGTCTAACAGGACATGCGGCGGCTTGTCTGCTTTGCTTATAAATCACGAAGGCATATACTGGGTATTAAAATACAACGTTTCTATATTTCGGAAGCTATTCTAGACCCCAAAACAAGTAGAAAGTTTCACCTAAACCGTAAACGAGCCGTTTTGGAGATATGAGCGATTTTCGGTTTTCAAAGAATCGATATTTTTTTAGTGATAGAACTTTAGATAGGGATAACTGTGATTTGACAGAAGGTAGAAGTCATGTTGTTTTGACATTTTTGTTCAGTAAGCATTGACATATTATCGTGGTAAGACTCACGCCGCAACAACGTTTACATATTGTTGAAATTTATTTCCAAATCAGTGTTCTATTCGCCAAACTTAAAGACCACTTCGTGAAATTTATGGTTTGCATAATCGTCCATCAGAGCAGCTTATTCGTCGAACTATCGATAGATTTAGGACAACATTTTCTCTACTCGATGCAACAACAATAGGACAAAGAACTGTACGTACAGAAGAAAATATCGCTGCTGTAAGTCATAGTATTAATGATGATCCAGATTTGTATTTCCGTCGACGTTCCCAACAAGTTGGACACTGTGCATCCACCACATGGAAACTTTTGCGTAAAGATCTTGGTCTACACCCATACAAGATCCAACTGGTTCAAGAACTAAAGCAACAACGTACAATTGTGTTGAGTGAGGAAGCTCATTTCTGGTTGAACGGTTATGTAAACAAGCAAAATTGCCTTATATGGAGTGAAAACAATCCTCAAGAAGTTCTGCAGGTTCCATTGCATCCTGAAAAATGCACTGTATGGTTTACTTTACACGCTGGAGGCATCATCGGTCCATATTTCTTTAAAACCGATGATGGAGCTAATGTTACAGTGAATGGTGCTCGTTACAGATCGATGATAAATGATTATTTATTATTATTATTATTATTATTATTATTACATAAGTGATAAGAGTAAAGGTAAACCTATAAAATCAAAAACCAAAAATAAAATGAAACTGAGAAAGTACTCTAGAAGTGAAACAATTGAGTGGTGAATGCAATGTAATGGAATTAATTATTGAACCCGTGTAGACCATCCATCCAGAGCGTTCTTGAAAGAATTCACCGATGGCGATCACACAATTTCAGCAGGGAGTCGATTCCACGCCTCGAACACTCTGTTGGGAAGAAACTGGCTCCTCGGTGTCGTCCTGATGTTCTCCTTGGCAAGCTTTAAACGGTGTCCTCTTATGGCTACATCGCATCCTGCAAATGTTTTAGACAGCTGGTAGGTGAATTGTCTCGCTTTAGACACAACAGTCGAAATGTAAGCAGACCAACTTTAGTCATCCGTGACGGTAACACCCAGGTCACAATGCTGAGAGACAGCAGCTAGCCTCTGCTGGCCAACGAAGTAGGGAGTCCTGGGATTTTTTTTTGCCGATATGGAGCACGCAACACTTCCCGATATTAAGAGGTAGCAACCACCTCCCACACCACCCAGAGAGCTTATTGAGGTCTTCCTGGAGGTGTCCCGCATTAACCAAGGGACAGTTGTAAAGCTTTGTGTCATCTGCGAACATTGCACAATTGGATGAAAAAAGTCGGGGGAGATCAGAAGTGTACAACAGGAACAAGATAGGACCCAAAACCGAACCCTGCGGTACTCCACTAAGGATTTCCATACCAGAGGAAGAGAAACAGTCACCGACCCTCACCCGGAAAGTGCGAGGCGACAAAAATGACTGAATCCACGAAAGCAGAGGACCCCTCACTCCCAAGAACGCAAGCTTCCTCAGGAGACGACAATGGGGGACACGATCAAATGCTCGCGCAAAGTCCAGATAAACAACATTCACCGGACAGCCATAATCAAAGCACTTAGTCCAATCGTTGACACAGGAGAGGAGGTTCGTGATGGTGGACCGACCCGGAAGAAACCCATGCTGCTCCTTGGGAACTATATCGATTTGTAGGGCAAACTCTATCAATTTACCGCTAATGATTCGCTCCAGGAGCTTGCAAACTTGAGATGTTATCATAGACAGTGGCTCAGCCAAGACATCGGCGCAGGAAGTTAGCAGTTGCGAAGAAAATCTATCGCGACCAGGGGCAGAGTGCTTCTTCATCTTGATGGGGTATCCCAGCTCTCGATCGACATTGATGCTCTCCACTTCATCGACAATACGTGGAAAATTGGGATCAGAAATCAGATCGTCAGGTTTCGACACAAAAGCGGAGGCAAAAGATTGCGCCATCACGTTAACAATCCGAGTTAGGTTCTCGCAAGCCTCACCGGGAGAGTCATAAACAAAGGGTATTTCAACCTTGCTGTTCATGCAGGAGCGAAGATACTTGTAAAGTCTGTTCCTATTCTTGGAGCTGACGAAATCATATTCAAATTTCTTCTTGGCTTGTTGAATAGTCGACGATACAACTTTGGAATATGCGGGATGGTTGCGATAGTCATCATCCGATCTGCTGCGTAAATAACGTTGCCACAATGATTTTTTACAACGGATCATATGCAATATGGACTGCTTTATCCATAGTTTCGAAGGATTGAATTTCTGAACTGAATAAGTAGTACAAGCAGCCACAGCCTCATTGATTATATCAGAAAACACCCTCCAGTTATCCTCCATCGAAAGCTGAGAAGATAGAACAGAATACCAGCTATAGCCCAAGATGATATCGCGAACTTGATTGAAGTTGATTCTACTTTTAAGCTTACTCTGCTTACTGTTTGTGATTGAGGTGTTGAGCTGAATTTGGAGATAAGAGAACGTGGTCAGATTTTCCAATAGGAGGTGAATATTCGATTTCTGAGATGACATTGGAATTGGAACAGATGAATAGGTCGAGTAAGGAAGGAATCTGTCCCTCCCTGTATCTGGTGGGTTGATGAACTAGTTGTTGAAGACCACTGTTGACCATAAGATCAGCATAAGGAAACGATGGTGCGTTTTGTGAAGGCAGCTGCGTGATGGGCCACTGTAAATCTGGACAATTGAAGTCTCCAGCTATGAACAAGTTATTATATTTCTTAAAGCACTCCGACAGAAAAGCAACCAACTCGGCGTCTTCAAAGCAGGGACGAGGTCGATAGATACATCCAATGAAAATAGAAAAACTTTGCTTTGATATTTCAAACAAAATGTTGTTGATGCCTGCCCAATTCTTATGGACCTCATTGACTTTGAACGAGGAAGTGATATCTCGTCTTAAGTAGACGCATACCTCCCTGTGACCAGAAGTTGCGATACTATCGTCGCGATAAAGAGTATAATTAGGTATGTCGAATATCCACTTTGGAATAGATGGATGCAGCCAGGACTCAGTTATTAGCTGTTTGTTTCAAAATTTGAATAGTATCGACCCAGAAGTGTTTTGGTTCCAAAAAGATGGTGCTACACATCTTGCGGCTACCGTAACAATTGATTTATTGAAAGAAAGATTTGGCGATAACATTATTTCGAGAAATGGTCCATTTAATTAACCTCCAAGATCATGCGATATAACTCCAATGGATTATTTTCTTTGGGGTTATGTCAAGTCATTGGTTTATGCTGATGAACCAGAAACAAAAGACGCTTCAGAAGTCGACATAACTTGGAGGCCTGAATTACTCGAAAAAGTGGTCCAAAATTGGTCTGGTCGAAAGCGGTTCCTCAGAGCTAGTCCTGGTGGACATATGCAGGAAATTATTTAAAAAAAATAGTTGTCATAAAATTATCTTTCAATTAAAAAAAATTGGCTTCAATCTGAATTTAAATGTGTTTTATTTCAACTTGAAGTTCTTTCACTCTAAAAAAAACACCCGATACTAGCGCAACCAAATACGATAAATTGAAGAAGATATTCGATTTATTTTTGACGTCTAGTGTTTTACAAAAGATTTTCCACATGACCACCGTCCATTTCAATGCAGGAAGTACATCTTCGCTCGAAGGAATTAGGTACTCTCTCGAAAAGTCCTGGTTGTGTTCGGATTGTTTGACAGGATAGTTAAATCTAATCTTGCAATTCTTCGATGTTATTCACTGACTTTGCATACACTAAACTTTTCAAATAACCCCAAATACAAAAGTCCAAAGGATTTAAATTGGGAGATCTAGCGGGCCATGGCACTAGGCTTTCTCGTCCTATCTATCTTCTGAAAAATGTTTGATTTAACTGTTCCCTAACAGCAAGTGTTTAATGTGGGGGCGCCCCATCTTGCATAAAACCAAATATTCATCTACTGATTCAAAAGTATCACATCTAGAAAATTGGGCAAGGTAGTTTGAAGAAAGTTAAGGTATGCGGCTTCTGTTAAATTCTGTGGTAAAATTACTGAGCCTAACAAACGATTTCTGTAATTTATTGAATATTAAATTATACAATTCATATAATACCTAGCCAGATCTTTATACTGAAACGCTGTTGATGCCTAGATTCATGAATGGTGTGTGGATTTTCATCCACCCAAATATGGGTATTATGAAATTCAAAAATCTTTGGTAAAGCCTACTTCATCAGTGAAAAAGGTATTAGAAGTAAAATGCGGATGTTCAGCAATCTTTGTTAAAACCCATATTTGACAGAATGTTCTCGCTTGATGATCAGGAGGATTAAGAGCTTGCACGCATTGAATATGGAATTAATAGAGAAGTTGTTGATGCATAGTTCTCCAGACAAGGGGAGAACTTATTCCTACTTCCGCTGAAATTCTTCTTACAGTTGTACCGGGATTTTCAGTCACAATATTTAAAACTTGCTCTTCAACTTCTGGAGTACTGACAGACCTTGGACGTCTAATATGAAGAGCGTTTTTTTCAAGGTACCAGTTTCCCTCAATCGTCTAAAAACTTGATTGAACATCACATGAGATGGAAGTTGACGATCAGGATAAGACTTTTCATAAAGGCGACGTGCCACTTTTGTTGGACGGCCACACATGAAAACCATATCACTCATTTCAATATTAGAATAAGGCATTTCAAATTCAGGAATAATAACTTTTTTTAAACAACAAAGTGAAAAGAAGTAAACAACTCGAAAAATGCAAATAAGTCAATAAAAGTACTTACATGTTATATGAAAAGCAAATGTTTGATGCTAGCTGTAATTTTTTGGTGATGAACCGACTAAAAAATATTTTAATTGTAAGTTAGGTAAACAAGAAATCTGAAAAATTAAACTAAATCGAATATCGTATTTGGTTGCGCTAGTTGTTAATTTGAGAACCAAAAATCGCTTATATCTCCAAAACGGCTTATTTGTTTATATGCCATTTTTCACTTATTTTAGGCCTATAATCAGCTCCCAAAATATTAAAACTTTGCTTTTTAATACCCGGTATTTGCATCGGATACATACCGCAAATCGTCAATAAAAGCCCGAATATGTATTATTCATATGAAATTTATTACATTTTCTTTAAAGTAAGAGTTCTGAAATAATACAACGTTATCCATTTTTTGTTTCTGAAAGTAAACGTAAATGAAACACTCTTTCATTTAGAATGTCGATCAAATTTTTATTTGGATATGATACTTGGACCTTGCTATTATGTGTGGAATACAAAATCATTCAAATTTCCTCTGCGTGATCTCTTACAGGATCGATCCTTGTGAGGTAATTTTCGATAACTCACCTGCACATTTCGGGCAATATCTCACCAATGACTTGACAAATGTTGGTTTTCAGATCGTCAATAGTCTGAGGATTATCGCCATGAACACGATCCTTCGCATAACTCCACAAAAAAATTCAAAGACGATTGATCACAAGATCTTGGTGGCCAATTCACATCGCCGAAACGAAAAATTACGTGTCCTGGGAAAATTTTTTACAATAAAGTCAAAACGGGTCGTGTTAGGTGGCTTGTTGCAACATCTTGCTGGAACCACATCTCTTCCAATTCCACATCATTAATTTCAGGCCGAAAAAAGTCGGTAATCATTTGGCTATAGCGATGAGAATTGACGGTTTGAGTGACACCTTCATTTTCGAATAAGTACGGGCCAATCATTCCTCCAGACCAATTTGCACAGCCTACAGCGACTCCTTGTTGATATAATGGTCTCTCAGCAGGTACATGAGGATTTTTACTGAAGAAAATTCGATGCGAATAATCGTCATCCAAACGTTGATGTTCAAGCAACCAATCGGCATATGTTCTACGCATTCTGTGGTCAGCTGGCTTTAGTTCTTGTGTCAACTGAACCTCATGAGGATGGAGATGCAAATCCGGATGCACAGTACGCCATAGCGTTCCTTAAGAAAGGCACAAATCTTGTGCGCGCCGATGAATTGATAAATTTGGATCTTCTTCAACTCTTTCACTTACAGTAGAAATATTTTCGGTCGAGCTTGCATTTCAATGATGTATGGGTCTTAAGACATCAGTAAGAGATCCAGCCTCTTCGACTTTTTCATCCAATTTTACTCTCAGGTGAACTAAACATATAAGGCTTCGGATCAGAGTTCTGTTCGACATATGTCATTGAAACAGAGCTGTGAAATCCAGACCACTAAATGGACAACTCGTTATATTATCTCCATTCTGCCAGTTCAGTTCATACGGGTTACGTAGGATTCCTTAATTATTCAATCCAAGTTATCTGCGTAAAGTTATTCAGTTATAGATAACAGATTGCAAATTTTCTATGTTTTCTATTCAAAGCAAATTTCTCTGGGGCAAATCCTGCATTAATTACGTAAGATCATATCGATAAAGTGTGATTAGGATACCCCTGAGAGGAGGCCTATGTATATTCTACCTTAATTATAGAATCCATTTATAAGTTGAGTTATAAAATAATGCAAAGTCGCAAAAGGAATTTACATAACATGCTTGGCTTACGCAGATCAAAATATTTATGTTAGAAATGTATTCACTTAGGTAAAGTTAGAAGTTCCGTTTACGGGAATTAACGAAAATAATGTGATTACTCGAATTGAAAAATTCTATACATGCTTGAACCATTCTCTTTCTAAATGGATATTGAGAATATCACGAAAATATTTGTTAAATGATTGAAATTGAAATTTATATCGAGTGTTTTTTTAAAGTCATATAACTTTAAATTGAAATGAAACAAAATAAGAAGGAACGGTTTTTTTACTTGAAGAAGGATTATTACAAAATTTGAATATCAAAACAGATTCAATCTGTTGTCTTCTACAATTTTAATTTCAAAAAATTTTTTGAAGAAACTTTAAGAATTAAATTAATGTCTTTATAAGCACTGCTCATATTTAATAGACGTATAAAATCAAAATTCATCATACAGTATCAAACGGAATTAAGAAAAACCAACGAATATAAATTGTCAATTGAAAGTAAAATATGAATAAGCAAACATTTTTTTGTTTCGTTCCAGGCATGCGCACTGAACTCTTCAGACAAACGTACGAAGCCCTGTTTGTTACAAAATGTATTGTTTTCTGATCCTATATCAATGAAAAATAAATCTTTCTCGAAATATAAAACATAATTTCAAGAACGTAACTTTGAAATATTCAATATATTTAAATAAATTACTTCAAAAAATCTCAAAACATGTAGCACATCCTCAAGAAATAATTAAAATTACGATAAGATCAGTTCAACTTTACATATAAAAGATAATCAAATCAATTAAACAATGTATAGACTTACCGAGTGCCATCTTAGAAATACATGATCTTCAAAAAACATGCAAATAGGTACATTTATATCCAAGGTACTCTATGTTCCATGTTCACAAAAAATCATACAAAGCTTATAAGGCACTTGGTCTTAGTTAAAACCATTCAACACTGTATAATGAATTTCTTTATTTAAAAAACCTAATATAATTATATATAAAATTAAATAAGAAGGAACGTTTTTTTTTTATTAAGCTACGTACGTTTGTCTGAAGAGTTCAGTACGCATGCCTGGAACGAAACAAAAAATGTTTGCTTATTTATATTTTAATTTCAATTGACAATTTATATTCGTTTGTTTTTCTTAATTCCATTTGATATTGTATGATGAATTTTGATTTTATACGCCTATTAAATATGAGCAGTGCTTATAAAGACATTAATTTAATTCTTAAAGTTTCTTCAAAAAATTTTTTGAAATTAAAATTGTAGAAGACAACAAATTAAATCTGTTTTGATATTCAAATTTTGAAATGAAACATATTTAAATTAGGATTAAAGCCATTTTTTTTTTATTTGAAAGATAATTTTATGACATTTATGTTTTACCAATAATTCCCGGCATATGTCCACCACGACTAGCTCTGAGCAACCACATTTGAGCAGACCAATTTTGGACCACTTTTCAGAGTAATTCAGGCCTTATTTCATCAATAACACGAGTTATGTTGACTTCCAAAGCGTCTATTGTTTCTGGTTTATCAGCATAAACCAATGACCTGACATAAATCCAAAGAAAATAATCCAGTAGAGTTATGTCGTATGATCTTGGAGGCCAATTAATTGGACCATTTCTCGAAACAATGTTATGATTTTCAATGAAAATCCGGATCATTTTGATGGGTTTCAAGGACTGATTTCAAGATACGAGGTTGCTGGTGATCGATCGGCTTGAGTTCTCGTTTTAACTGAACTTAAAAAGCCTTAAGACCTAAGTCTTTATGCGAAATACGGTGATATATCGTTTGTGGAATGCCTGATTCCAAAGTTTTCATCATTTTTGAAGGTAATTTTAAATTTCATTGCGTAGTTGAAGCGTGTATCGTTCCTTTCTCAGTAATCGCGTAGTTTTTGCTGGTCAAATGTCAAAAGATGAGAGCATCAAATGTGACAGCTACCCAGATGACGTGATATTCAAAATGAGACCTCTTATGTAAAACCCTTTACTTGACTCCATCCTAAACCTAATCATTCAATGTTTCAGATAATTGTAGCATAGAATATTCATTCAAATCATCCTGTAGATAAATCCTTTGTTTTCTGAATCTCGAACGAAATTCGCCCAAAGACAAATTGCGCTGAAATAGCAATTATCGACTAAATGTTACCAATTCCACACGACAAACAACTCCATTCAAAGGACATCAAATGAAATGAAAGTCTGGGAAACTTCATCAAGATGCTGCGTTCCGGAACGCCTTAATTTTCCGGATAGTAAAATGGAAAACAAATCTCATACTCGTAATCTCACCCCGGCAGAGGTAATAAATACCATTGGTAATGGAATGTTCACATTATTTATTCACGAATGTAAATCAAATTAGGGCCCGACTATGGCAGATGAAAAACAAGTTTGCCTAACACTCATCATAATTTGTGTAATATACTGAGATTTCCGCGCAAATTATCTCCGAACGAGAAAATGACGCCAAATTCGGAGATTCCATTTGACCCATCACCCATTCGCGTTCGAATCTAAAGCAATATTCTGAGACATATAAGAGAACCAAATGTAACGAAACTTTCTGAAGTTTACTACGAAACGCATAATTGGGGAACTTGAAGATGGATGACGCCTACAGAGCTAGAGGCCAAGTGAGGAGACGAAGTGATTAAGCTGTGACTAAATTATCTAAGAACGGGATTATGAACTTTTTCAACTCAAACAGAAGTCAATCTTGCTGATCCTTCATACACGGTGTTCAGAAAGAGTAAGTGGTGTTTCTATAGATTACTATAATAGTCTAGACATGTTCTTTTGCTTTTTTGTTTGGTTCATTCAGTTGTGAAATACAGGATTTTAAACATGGAAGTTGACAGAGCGGAAATTCGGTACATTTTACATTTTTTTTAAAGGCAAAAATGCAAGACAGACGGCTAGAATTGTGAATGGTGTTTATGGTCCTGACACTGTAACAGCTACTTACGTGCAATTTTGTTTTGATCGATTCGCTCAGGAGCTAAAGATTGTCTGTAGCGCAGTTTCCGCAAATCTGGATAAAAAAAAGCTCGATATTTGGATGGCATACCAATCAACCCTAAAAAATATGATGACTGAATTTCCATCTGCGAAGCATTGGACAAACGGAATCAAATCGACCCATTTCTTAAAGGAATTATGACTGGGAATGATAAGTGGATTACATACGATAATAATGTGCGAAAACGGTGGCCAAAAAAGTACTAACAGCCAGGAAGGTACTACTATACATTTTATGGGACTCGAAAGGAATAAGAGTAGCCTGTTGGAACATTATGTCATGGAGTTCCAAAGATAACGAAATAATTATGGAGATAAACCAACACCATATCCACATCTGAGCATTATCTGAGACAAAGCTCAAGGCTAGGGGAACTATCAAACTACCTGGTTACGTCCTGGCAAACAGTAGAGTAGTCAAACACAAAAGAGCAGTAGTGGGAATGGGATTCCTGGTATCATAGAAACACTCTATTCAAGATATACAGAACCTAAGTGGGAGAATTCTGGTGATGTCATTAGAAACTGGATCGGGAAAACTCCATTATATCAATGTATATGCGCCAGACACTGGTAAAAGCAAGGAAGAAATATAATCATTCTATGAGGCTTTGAAGACAGAACTAAGGAAGACACCGGGAATAGAAAAACTCCTCATAATGGGTGCCCTGAATGCTGGAATAGGAAATAGTATTATACCCAATATAAAACATCGGTTCAACGAAGATCACATAAATGAACATGGAGAAGCCTTAATTGACTTTTGCATCCGATATAACATGCTAATAAATTAACAGCTTTTTCAGACATAAACCACACCAGAAGATCACTTGGCAGAATTCTCGAGGACAGAGCTCGACAATCGACTATATTATATCAAACCGAGCTGTACATCCAACCCAAATAGTAGATACGAGAAGTCTAACTTCACCTAACATAGGGTCGGACCATCCTTTAGTCCTCTGTAAATTACGCTTATAGAAAAAGGAAAAAGCACCGTTGTCGTCAAGGAAAAGTTCAACATCGAATCAATCAACAAAAGATCTCTACAAGGTTCATTTTATGTAGATAATTGGTGGGAATCGAATTGAGGAGGATAACGATGTGGAGAGCTCTGGAGAAAATAAGATCGAACGTCATAGCAGCCTCCGAAGAAGCTCTGGGCAAAAGAAAAATCAGCCTCAATACAAAATCTCACTTCAAACAATGGCTTAGAGGTCAAAGCACTAGCAAAAGAGAAACGGAATGCCTACTTGTCCTACAGAAGCAACAAACGCCTGGAAATAGAAATATTTACATTCAAACAAGAAACAAAGTCTACTCAAAACTAAGGAATATCAAGAGGGAATACTGGTAAAAATTCACCACCGACATGGGGCACGATCTGTACGGTGCACAGAGAAAAATTTGGTGAATGATAAGAAGAAAGGATATTAGTGAATACACACAAACCCAACAGATAGACGAAACAGAGTGGAGTGACTATTTTCAGAAACTCTACTCTGCTGAAATCATTAGTGATGATACTGTGGAAGATTATTATTATTATCCTGATACTCCTAGATCTTCTGTAAAGATCCCTCAGAAGCTTTTTCAGCTTGTAAGAGCTAGGAGTTCAGTTGTGTCCTGTGTAGGCTTTGCTACTGCCATCTTGCGCCACGTTAGGTCACAGCACTGTTAATTTATGACCCAACAGTGAAATGGTGGCAGACACCCGTCCAACTGGAAAATTTATTTTCCACCCGAATAGGATTCGAACCCGGAGCTCCCGGTCACGAGTCCGATGCCCTCCCACTGAGCTATCCACACATAATTTCTGACCTTATTGAGATATCAGTACAATTAACAACTGAGACAGCTAGAAAAATAAAAGACAGGAAAGCGCCAGGCCTAAATGACATACCAAACGAGTTGTTGAAGAACAGAGGTCCCGAACTGATGGAGAAACTAACTGCCCTGTATAACAAAATATTGAAAATAAAAAAGGAGGAATGAAAGAAAGTATAACCATACCAGTGTTCAAGAAGAGTAATAGGAAATCCCCCGAAAACTACCGATGCATAAAACTGCTAAGCTCAACCATGAAATTGTTCACCAAAATCCTGTAAATAAGTGACCATTTCGAAGTAACAACAGGGATTCCGGAAGAACAGATCGACCATATATGCTATCTTCATCGAAAAAGCCATATAGTATGACAAGCCCGCATTTATGTGTTCCATCAATCTTACCAAGGCTTTCGATAGAATTAGACTGGGAGATGTTATTGATATTCTGAAGAGCACCTGGGACTATTGTGGATATTATGAAGCAACTGAATCTCAATACAAGCACCCACATATGATTGAACCAGAAGTTGACACAAGAAATTTCAACACCATCGGGAATAAGACAACGGGACACTCTATGTCCTCAATTGTTCAACATCATCATGAACGAGATCATCAATCATGTCAAGAGGACGGGTAGAGGTTACAGGGTCACTACTGGCGACATAAAAATCATATACTTTGCAGATGACGCAGTGATCATAGCCGAAAACGAGGATAACCTGCAGATACTCTTGCACGCGTTCTATCACAAAGCAGCTGAATACAACATGAAGATATCCACTACGAAAACTAAAACACTCGTCATCGCTAAGGAATCCATAAGATGTAAACTTATAGTTGAAAATAACACGGTAGAGCAAGTAATGGAGTTTCAATACCTGGGAGTGCAACTTTGGAAGATTTAGAGTTTCTTATTACATATAAAAAAAATTTCGAAATTTCATTCATGGCAGTTTCGATAAGCTTGCATTTAATAGTAGTAGGGCACAGTGATGGTGCTTTTCATGAATAAGGATTGGTGGATTAGTCGATGATGGCCAGAAGTAGTCTCCGGACGTATCACCCTGAATCCAGTTCTTCAAGGTTTTTCCATATTTATCCAGAAATGCCTGTTTGATATCAGCCAAATCGATTTCAGATCTTGAAACAACTATTCTGATCAGTGTTTTGTCATTGGTTCCCTAACCCGCCATACTATCGTAATGACGAAATATCCAACCTTTCTTTTAACGCACCTAACGATTCCAGGCAGTCACTTTTCTATGCTTTCGGAAAATTATTTTTTGATGGAGGCTTCGATGTCCTTGCCCGATAATCTCTCGTATTCGGCAAAAATTGCTCTTAACTGTTGATAGCCTCTGGTGATCAAGACTTCATTGAATTCTGATTTCTCGGTTTCTTATTATCTTGGTTCCGGACGCTCTACTGTTCATTTGGAACAATTTGAAACTTAACACCTGCTGATTCTATGCAGAATAGGGACTATTATTGGAGAAAGCTCTATCATTCTGACACCTTGGAGAACGATATTCCAAGATAATCTCAAAGATAAGTCTTTACGTAAATCTCTAACCTCGAGCTAACTGTAAAATTGTATTATATTGTAAATAAGAGTCACTATTTGGATTGTAAAGTTGAAATAAATAGATAGGGAGTAAGTTTGCATTTTCACTATCAGGTTGACAATTGAAAGGCAAGTTTAATTTATCTTTTCCTTGGCGCACTATGAGGAATTTTACGAAGTAGGATGTTTCAAGTGTGGACGGACAAAATCGCTAGCTCAAGCTAGAGCGTGTTAGTTTAATTTCCTTTTATCTTTTTATCATAGCCTTCGCTGTGGTGGATTAGCGATTTTGGTTTCAAAGATATAAGCAGAGATAACATACCTAACCGTGGGTACCATAAATGCCATCCTTCATGCCTATCTTAACCTGTGAAAGGTCAGTGCAAGATGGGTACCGAAATTGCTCACCGCACCTAAGAAGCAAGTGCGAGTCGAGTGCAGTAAGGACTTTTTAGAGGTCTGTGGAGAAGCCTCATCGACTATTTTCAACGGGTGGTTACTGGAGATCAGACGTGGGTTCATCACTATGACCCTGAGAGTGAACAAGAATCCCTGCGGTGGATTGAAAAGGGTGCACAGCCCCCAAAGAAGTTTAAAGTCACCCTGGACAAATAATGGCTACAGTCTTTTGGGATTCTTAAGGTATTTTATCGAAAGAATACACTAAAAAGGGAGGAAGCATAAGAGCAGCATCATGCGCAACCACTTTGCGTAAGTTAGGAAAAGAAATCAAAGGAAAAAGGTGAGGAAAACTTACAGTGGGGGTGTTGCTGCTCAACGACAACGCACCGATTCACAATGCCCGCATGGTGGAGGGTGCTGTGCGGGAATGTTGCTTCGAAGAAATTATTCATCTTCGGGCCCCCAGTGACTACAACTAAACCCTAAATGTGAAAAAATAACTTCGTTGAAAGCGATTTTCCGAAGAACTAAAGGTTTCAATTTATACCTATTTCGAGTAGAGGCCGGAAGAATATTTTGTACAAGATTTAGAGAAGCTTATTTCTCGATCTAACAATGTATCAACTTCTAGGAGACTGTTATAAAAAGTAGAACCCCTCGTACCTTAAAAATGGAAACAAATCAAAGAACAAAACGGTGCATATTTGAAATCGGACAATCCGAAACATTTTAAATGAAGTCTTGAAGTTCACGCGAAAATAATGGTAAATTCACCTATTATTTTTGTAATATTATAGGCACTGCCTGAACTTACTGCAATTGTAATAATTATAATAATTATAAATTAACTCCGCGACAGTAAAAACGATACAACTAACATCTAGACTCGCACGGAATTCGAGCATTATTTGGAGTATATTTGGCCGATCATTTTGAATAATAAATTTTCGCTTCTTTCTCGCTTAATGTGTTTTTCCGCTTCTCAAAAATTATCCTTCCTGAGGTAATTCCTAAGTCCGCCACTGTCGAATCTTCGAGGTACATTTAATTGAGGGCGTTTTTGCAGCTTAAGCCTTCTAAATGAAGGCCATTTCTTCAACATCATCTAAAGGCTTGCCGAGAGTATGGATGTGTCAAAATGAACCAGTTAAGATCCATTCAACCTATAGCGTAAAGAGCGTGCATTGGCTAGTCCTCCCAAAGCGTTGAGACTTCCAGAGGGATAGAGCACTAAGCCCTTTTCGGGAATATAAATAAAACGCGTATTTGGGCGAATCCGACCGTGTACTGAAAACGGCGGGGATAATGGTTTGGAGATAAGAGTTTATTCATTCACCGTACTCTCGGGTGCAGCCAAAACAGAGTTAACCCTATAACTTTCCTAATTTTCTTGTTGGGGTTTCGGAAGGTTCGTGCCGCTGGAAAAGTCGAATACGCCCACCATTCATTTCAGTATCCTCAGTTGCTAGTGTTTGGAGAATTAGATTTTAAACTTTTTCGATATTCGACCAATTAAACTGGCCGACAAATAAAAAATAATAGCATATTATGGTAGAGTGGACGTATCCAAATACGAAAAATAAGTTGTAACACGTGTGGTTTTCTTGGTACATTTATAGAACCACATTTAATGTTATAATATCTGATGTTTATCAAAAAAATTATTTCAGAATTTCTTAACCGTATATATCGACTATATTCAGTTCTACACCTACTTAACGTATCGGGTGTTTCTTTAGAGTGATAGAACTTTAAATTGGAATGAAACACATTTAATTTAAGATTTAAGCCAAATTTTTTGTTTATTTGAAAGATAATTTTAAGGCATTTATGTTTTAAAAATACTTTCCGGCATATGTCCACCACGACTAGCCAGACGCATTCCACCAGACCATTTTGGACCTTCTTTTCGAGTAATTCAGGCTTTATTTCATCAATAACACGAGTTATGTTGGCTTCCAAAGTGTCTATTGTTTCTGGTTTATCAGCATAAACTAATGACTTGACATAACTGAGCGTGATGATGCACTTACTATGCGCCATTTTAAAGAGTTGATGGCTAAGTTGGACTGCCTTACCGTGAATATTGTGTCAATCAGGGATAAAATTAACTCCATTAAGGTTTCACAGGAACTCCTGTCGGATCAGGTGGCAAAATGCTGCTTTGTTGTGAAAATAATTGCACTATGCTATCTAACAGTTTGGGTGCTATGAGAGATGACTTGGTTGACCTCCAGATGAGAACGGATGGGATCTTGGCCAGGGTTGAGAGTAAAAAAGATCAGCCTAAACTGAACTCGTCTGAGAGAGTGCGTAGATCGCATAATTTGATCCTGAGACGTTTGCCGGAGTCAGCTGATGGACTGTCTGATGATGTCGTAGCTCGGAATATTATTAGCCATATTTTCTCTCCTGGTGCTCAGCGTATTGCTTCACAGAACAGAATTGGGGAGAGAAGGAGAGAGATGCCGCAACCCTTGCTGATTCAGTTCTCGAACTCTGTCACTGCCCGGACTATATTAATAGACAAAAAGCTTATTTCAACCTTAACTGCTTTATACCTGATACCTGATTTATAAACGGAAACTCATTTGTATTCTTATTATTTTGACGCTAGGGCGTGTTTTGGTATATAATAGAGCACAATGGTAAAGCGGTAACATGGTACTTTGCCTATAAAACGAAAAAGTGAGATATTAGACAAATTAAAAGATGGTGTTTGTGGCAAATTACTTGCCCTTCAGTACGGCGTTAGAACGTCCACTATTCCCGACATAAAAAAGTGAAGATAAAATAGGGAGGTAAGAATAGTTTATTTCGAAACAAGCTGAATCTGATAATCATCAATGTTTCAGATTTATTGGAATTTGTCATTCTGAGCCAGGTTCTCGTAAAACCTTAAAGAAAGCAGAATATCCGGCGATGGGAAGAAAATTGTATTCCTGGTTTACTAAACAACGAAGCAAACATATTCCTGTTTCGTTTGAAATACTAGCAGCAAAAGCTCGACAGCTGTTCCAGAATATTTATGGACAAGGTACGTTTGTTGCAAGCAGAGGCTGTCTTTTCAATTTCAAAAAAAGGCATGGGCTGAGGCATCTTAAAAACTGCGGAGAGAAATTATCAAATGATAAAACTGCTGTTTCCCCCTTTTTGGCTAAACTAAGACAAGTAATAGAAGCTCATGATCTCCATCCCCGGCAAATTTATAATGCGGACGAGTTCGGCCTCTTTTGGAAGTTGGTGCCTGATAAAACCTTAGTTCACAGCTATGAAGCAACGGCACCCGGCAGAAAATCAAGCACAGAACGAATCACGTTTCTAGCTTGCACAAACGTCGATGGTACTCATAAACTGCGACCTCTTGTCATTGGGAAAGCAAAAAAACCAAGGGCATTCACGAACAAACCTGTGGAATACGTCTCTAGTGGAAAGGCGTGGATGACTTCGGCAAGTTTTAAAACTTGATTTCAAGATTCCTTTTGCAAGCAAGTGAAATCATTTTTGAAAAATCAACGGTTTCCTGAAAAAGTCTTATCGTTGATTGACAATGCTCTGAGTCACTGCTCTGAGGAGGAATTGATTAGTGAAGATGGAAAAATTTTTACAATGTTTCTACCGCCAAACTCTACAGCTTTGATACAGCCTATGGATCAAAATGCTATCAAATTGACAGAACTGAAATACCGAAAAAGCCTTTTAGCACATATTCTTTCGACACTCGAAGACAGGGATGATGTCGGCAAATGCATTAAGAGCATAAATCTCTTCGATGCAGTTTTTTTACTCCATCATTCATGGCAAAAAGTAACAAAGAACTCTTTAGAAAAGTGTTGGCACAAACTTTTATCAGGCAACTGACCTCATTATGATCCAGATGATTTGATTCCCCTAAACTTTACAGAAATTACAGAAAAAAATGCATCAAATACGTCATGACTATCAAGACATTACAAACATGCTGACACAAATTGATGGCGAGGTTCATTCAAATGTTGAACTAAATTAATGGGTTGAAGATGCTGAAAAAGTCATAGAGGATGGCGATCTTGAGCATGAGACTATAGACGATGGGACTAGCAGTTATGAAGAAGTCGATATCAACCCAAACAAAATCAAGCACGTCGACTCAATAAAATATTTTACATTGGGATTGCAATGGGCAGAAGAGGATAATCTTGCAATTACTGAAAGATATACAGGAGAAATCTATAGTTGAGCATTCTTCTACTCTTACAGATAAAAACTACGTAAAATATCTGATTATTTAAAATCGTTTTGTGATTTCGAGAATAAAGCCTATATTTAATTTAACCGTTTTTTAAATTGCATCTCCACTAAATTGTAAGAAGCGATATTCCGGATTCCATATCAATCTGGATTAGCCCTAGCATTAATTGATCAGGATTATCGAGTCTTTTCTGTATCGACTCAAAATACTATGTCAATTCTATTTTTTTCTTTTATGAGGGGTCATATATTTTATCTTCAAAAATCAGCAGTAATCGTTCATCATGGCTGGATCCCATCGTCCTTGATAACGAATTTCCATTGCCCTAATATCTTGGCGAAATCTCTCACCCTGCTCCTCACTGACAGCTTCCAAGTTTTCAGGAGAAAATGACAGATGTGAATGGAAGGAATTGAATTTTTAATGATATTCGGGCACCAAGCGATTGGTAGGCATCTAATAGTTTATCAACTAACTGTTGGTAGTTTGCATCCATATTGTTGTTCAAAAATACTCTTACTACACTAACAAATGAGTTCCACGCTCTGAGTTCCTGGTTGGTAAGCTTCTCTGTAAAATTAACGTCGTCCAGTATTTTTCTGATTTGTGGTCCAATAAAAATGCCTTCCTTTAATTTGACATCAATTAACTTGGGAAGAACTTGTTTTAAGTATTTAAATGCGTCACCATCTTTATTCATAGCCTTCACAAAGTTTTCATCAGCCGAAATTTAATGTGAGGAGGAGGCAGAGGGATATGTTTGGGGTGTACAAGCGTTCTACTTAATCTCTTGAGATCTCGGTTGAGATACACTTCGTTCTGGTCAAATTTTTATTATATAATGGTGAATTATTGCACGACAGTCCCATAGACAAGAAAGCTGCAATATTTTGTAAATCCTCCCTGAAGTCACACTAAAAATCCTATAACTTTTAACTCCCCACATATCTGCCATTTATAGATGTTGTTGTTTATTTTATTCAACTTTCTTTCATCGTTACTGAATGCTCAGCTGGAATAGAGGGTTTTGAATTTCCATTATGCAATAACACAGTTTTTCAACTGTATTTAGACGAATCTATGAATAAACGTCACTCAGAGGGGGAATTCTTAATATCAAGTTCCTGCATTAAACCACTGATATCATGACCTTCAATCTTTGTCAGGAAAAAATAGCAATCGTCTGAATGATTAGTGAATTCTCGCCATAACATTGGGACTGCAAAAGACATGATTTTTCTCCTCCCGTTTATCCACTGCACCAATGATACGCAACAATTAACACAACACACACGGAGAGCCCACTGCTTCTCCAATTAAAACACCAAAATATTGGAAGTAGTTTTTTTTAACATTTTCAGAAAATGCCCTGGCTTGTGATTTCACCATAAATTCTCCACAAATATAACAAAATTTGTCAATAGCAATTTTGCAACTGCGGCAAATGTCTCGACATTTTCGTTCTCAAAATTATTTCTTATCTACACACAGAGAACCACTAACTTCGAAACTCAACAGAAGACTAATTTCCAATCTTGATTTTATGTCTTATATTCTACACAACATAGTTAAGGTACTTTTCCTGTTATGAAATTTTAACCGTCCCCTGATAAAATTGACTACTTACTAATGTAAAATGGGCTTGTTGAGCTATTGAGAAGTGGTACGTATTAGAGCTTTTGAAATATTTTTTCTATTATTAGGAGGGTATTCCATCAAAAAATAAAGATCTGCTTTGTGTTACAAAAATTTTGCCAACCAGTGTTATTATTGTGCCTTTGCATGAAAGCATTTCGCAGTGTTAACCAAATTAATTATCGAATAAATCGCATTTCTGCACGGACCACTGCATTCCTCCGATTCGTTTGATAGCTAGTGAGTTTCAGGTAGACCCAGTCGATATAATAGGAGGAAAAAAATCCACTATTTTTTCCGTAGATGGCTGTAGTAATCGTTATCTCTTAAAGTATCGATAAAACAATTTCAGATTTATACTCGTTGTCAAGGTGAAATTTCACTCTAAAAAAATTGCTTTGCTGTTTTTGAAGTAAAACTTTTTTACGCACAAAATTTGAATATTAAAACATATTGAAATATGTTTGTCTTCTACAATTTTAATTTCAAAAAATTTTTATTCAAAAACTTTTAGAATCAAATTTATGTCTACAACATGCACTGCTTACATTTAATAGACGTATATAATCAAAACTCAATATATAATGTCAAATGGAATAAATAACCCAAAAGATATACGAAAGTAATTAAAATTAATAAATAAATATTTAAAGGAGACAAAATTTTGTTTCTGGTCTTACCTTTAAGAACACCAATTGCCTTTTAAAAACATGAACACACTTAAAGGACTTCTCAAAGAATATAATTTATTTGAAATATTTAATATATTGAAATATTCGAATAAGTTATTTCAAAAATCTCTAAAAAATGTGCACTACATCTTCAAAAAACAAATATAATTCTAAGCAATCCCGTCTTCAGTCCTCATTTAATATTCCAAATATCAAAATCAAAAAACTAACCTATATCTCTCACGTGTTAAAAGACTAAAGCTTCGAAACACAGATCAACTATATAATTCAAGATTGATCTATGTTCTAACAAAATCAAAGAACAGTGTGAGTTATTTTAAGGTTTATTTAAATTCATTGCCATTCCGAAAAAAAAAATGTTTGAATATTCTAATTTTGTTATATTTCTTCTATCCAGTAAAAGGCCTTTCTATTCTATTTTTTTTTACGCACGCTTGGCCCTTCATCAATTGGTGATATATATGCTACTTACTGTGTTTTGGACGATAGAACAAACATCATAATGGTAAAAAAAATTATTTATCATACAGATTTATTCCGTCAACCTACTAAAAATTTTAATTTCAAAAAATTTAGAATTAAATTTTATAAATGCTTAAGAACACACTGTGACAATTTAGTAGATATAAAAAATTGAACACTTATCACACATTACCAAATGGAATGAAAGAATTCATTGAAATATAAATTATCCATTAAATATACTCAATAAATACTTGAAGGCAGTATTCATTCAGTAGATTCATTTGATAATTTACATATGCCTGCTCCACATAGATCGAATAAAGTCTATTTAATTTCCTTTTTAAAAAATATATAACACATTCTCCAGAAAGAGCATTTGAATCTCTTACCCATTTTCAGAGTTTCAAAACAGACTTAATTGTATAATTTTTCAGAAGGTACGGTTTCAGATGTTCTGTCTGTGCCTTTGAAAGGGCCTGGTAGACCTAAAATTCATTTCAGTATTTTCAAATATAGTGCTTTATGTGCGAGCCTTTTGTAGTGAAAACCAAATTAATTATCGAATAAATCAAATTTTTTCACAGCCCACTGTGTTGTTTCGTTCCGTAGTTGCTGCTGAGTTGCAGCTGCAGAATGATTTGTATTTATTTGGACAAGGGATCGATGCATGAGGATTCGGGGAATTTCTGCGAATTTTGCTGCGTTTTTATTTGATTTCAAAATTCAATATCAGAAATAATAGATATAGAAATACAACGGGAATTTAATTTATATAATGAAATAATAAAATGGAGGAAAGAATTTTCTCTTCAATATATTAATTATCAAACAGAGTAATGCTGTTATACCTCGCTACAAATTTTAATTTCATAACATTTCCTAAAAACTTCTTAAAATTATATTTAATGAATGCCATTTCTTTTTCAGTAGACATATAGAATAAACACTTAATACACATCATCAAAATGAGATGAAAGATTTCAAAAAAAATATAGAATACTGATCGGACTTCTTCAACAAACATTCAGTGGAGATGGCAATGTTTCATACCGGTATTTGAAAAAGAAGGACGCTCTAAAAATGTTCAACATAAAGTTAAGAAATTCTTCGAAGAAACCTCCCTTTAAAGAGTTCTTTCAAAAAAATCTTGAGAATATGCAGTATATCTTTAAAAATGGGCTTTGAGATTATCACCGACAATCTTCAGTCCACTTTCATGTCAGCGAAATAAAAACAGTCAATAAAAAATATCTGTCATACTTACACGACCTCGTGTTATTTGGAACTAGGATAAACGACATGGTTTTATATTGGTTACTATTCGTATGCTATGTTCGTCCACAGAATATACACAGAAGATGTATAAAGTATATTCCAGGACCCAGTTATATACAAAAAATGTGTGTATGAGTTTTTTTTCTTTTTCTTTCCATTTTGTTTTTCTTCAGGGTTGAATGGAGAAGCTTAGGCTAGATTTCACACTACGTTTTTACATTCTGTCAAGAAAGTACCGATTTGAATCTGGCGGGGCAATGAGGCAGGTAAAATTTTTTTTTCCTAGGTTGGTACCACTGTCCTTAATTACTATGCCAAGCTTGAGCGAGATCTGTCAACTAGTGTGTTTGCAACAGCTGATTAAGTCAGTCGATGTCAGAGTGCGTGCCGATTTTTACTATGGGTGATTACGTTGAGCAAAGAATTTGTTTAAAGTTTTGTGTTGCAAATGAATTTTCGTGTGCCGATGCATTGAAAATGTTGCAAAAGGCCTTTGGTGATAATGCTCTATCGAAAACTCGTGCATATCAGTGGTACAGAGCCTTCAAGGACGGTCGTGAAGTGGTCGCCCATCGACGGCTTCGATCGAAGATAACGTCGATAAAATTAAGGAAAGGGTGCTGGAAAACCGTCGTACCAGCTTGAGAGAGATAGCACATGATCTTAAGATATCCCACAAGTCCGCACGTACGATTTTGATTGATATTTTGGGCATGAGAAAGGTGGCCGCACGACTCGTACCGAAAGACCTGAATTTTCTTCAAAAACGTCATCGCGAACAGGTTGCTTCAGACATGCTGGATCACTGTAATTCCGATTCTACATTCATGGAACGCATTATAACTGGTGATGAGACCTGGGTCTACGAGTACGATATGCAAACAAGCCAGCAATCATCGGAATGGGTGGCAAAAAATGATCCGAAACCGAAAAAATCACGCCAAAGCCGCTCGAAAATGAAGGTGATGCTCATTGTTTTCTTCGATATCCATGGCGTGGTGCACTATGAATTCGTTCCAGAGGGTCAGACGGTAAACAAGGAGTAGTACCTAGGCGTTATGAAACGTTTGCTTGAGCGTATCCGTAAGAAGCGGCCAAATTTGTGGGCGAACAACTCATGGATTTTGCATGACGATAACGCGCCTTCTCACCGAGCTACGATTGTGACTGACTTTCTCGCCAAAAACTCAACAAACGTGCTTCAGCAACCACCGTATTCGCCGGATTTGGCTCCCTGCGACTTTTTCCTCTTCCCAAAACTAAAATTGCCCCTTCGTGGCACCCGTTTTGAGTCGATTGAAGCCATAAAACAAAATTCGGCGCGAGAGCTAAAGTCCATCCCGGAAAGCGCCTATAAAAAATGTTTCGATAATTGGAAGTGCCGTTGGCATAGATGTATTGGAGCAAATGGAGCCTATTTTGAAGGCGGCCCAATAAATTTTGACGATTAAATGTAAAAATGTTGTTTTAATTGAAAATTCCCGGTACTTTCTTGACAGAGTAGTATATTGTAAATGTATGAATAAAGGCACTATTATTAATATTATTAAAAACAAATTGATATTATTATATGGAAAATAAAATAATAATTTGATAGCAGGTTCTTTCAATATCCTAAATATCGAACAGAGTATGTTATGCCACGCTGCAAATTTTAGTTTAATGAAATACCCTGAAAACTTTTCCGATTTTCCCTTCTGTTGAAGTGTTCCATTCTACATTTTGTAAAATGATCAATTATGAACACACGTGTGTGAGAACAAGCCAATAGTGTGAACAAGAGAATATTCTCATTGTATCGGGTGTTTTTTAGAGTGATAGAATTTTTTTTTGAAAGATGACATTTATATTTTAAAAATAATTTCCGGCATATGTCCACCAAGATTAGTTCTGAGGAACCGCAATCTACCAGACCAATTTTGGACCACTTTTTCAAGTACTTCAGGCCTTATTCCATCAATAACACGAGTTATGTTGGCTTCCAAATCGTCTATTGTTTCTGGTTTATCAGCATAAACCAATGACTTGACATAACCCCAAAGAAAATAATCCAGAGGAGTTATGTCGCATGATCTTGAAGGGCCAATTTATTGGACCATTTCTCAAAACAATGTTATTGCCAAATCTTTCTTTCAATAAATCAATTGTTAGGGTAGCAGCACGAGGTGTAGCACCATCTTGTTGGAACCAAAACACTTCTGGGTCGATACCATTCAAATTTTGAAACAAATAATCATTGATCATCAATCTGTAACGAGCACCATTCACTGTAACGTTATCTCCAGCATCGCTTTTAAAGAAATATGGATCAATGATGCCTCCAGCATGTAAAGCACACCGTACAGTGCATTTTTCAGGATGCAACGGAACCTGCAAAACTTCTTGAGAATTGTTTCCACTCCATATACAATTTTGCTTGTTAACATAGTCGTTCAACCAGAAATGAGCTTCATCACTAAACAAAATTTTAAGATAAAAAAGTGGATCAACTTCAAGCTGTTCTAGGGCCTAATCAGCAAACAAATGACGCTTATTATGATCAAGTGGCTTCGGTTCTTGAACCAGTTGGATCTTGTTTGGGCGTAGACCAAGATCTTTACGCAAAATTTTTCATGTGGTGGATGCACATAGTCCAACTTGTTGTGAACGTCGACGAATAGACTAATCTGGATCATCTTTAACCCTATGACTTACAGTAGCGATATTTCCTTGTGCGCGTACAGTTCTTTATCTTGTTGTTGTTGCATCGAGTAGAGAAAATGTTGTCCGAAGTCTTTCCATGATGATTTGTCAATGCTTACTGGACAGAAATGTCAGAACAACATGGCTTCTACCTTCTGTCAAATCACAGTTATATCTATCGAAAGTTCTATCACTCTAAAAAAACACCCGATATGTAATGAGTTCTGAAAAAACTGCACCCGGTCTCAAAATATCAAAGCAGCGAATTACCTTCTGATGTTGTGCAAATGCATCAGTTTTCCACAAACACACGTTGATTATTGGCAAAGCAAAATCTCCAAGAGCATTCAAAAATTTCCATGATCCTTGTATCTACAAAAATACAAAAAATACTTGGATGACAAAGAAAATTTTCAAAAACCGGTTCTCCGCATGCTTCGTACCAGAGGTAAGTGTTAATATGAAAACTGAAATGTGAACAAATGAGAATTTAAAATGTTAAAATCTTCAGAAAATGGCAATGCTTCTTCTAGATAATGCACCCGCACATCCATCAGCTGAAGAGTTGAGAACAGAAGATGGTAAATTTTGTGATGTTTTTGCCTCCTAATTCCCTTAATTCAGCCAATGGATCAAAATACCTTGAAGTTAACCAAACTGTATTACAGAAAAAATCTTTTCTGGTGGCTCAAGGACACAACATGGCAGATGAGCTCAACAACCTCACCTTGAGAGATACTCCTTTACATGACACTTCATAATAAAGGTGTTGCCAGATAAAACAATGAATTAATAAACTAATAGCAACATTAGAACCACAAGAACTTACACCCACTACATAATTCAAACAGGATATGAAGTTTTCATCTTCAATTCATCCCTACAATGGAAATTTCTAACCTCATAATCATGAGGTTGCGTTTTGTTTACAAACAAATTCTGTAAGAAACTATGCTGCGATTAAACTTTCCTTAGTTTAACCAAAGTTTATTTTTGTTCACCCTTATTGCCTCCAGCAGAGTTTTGACCTTTTGTTTTATGTACCAGAGGCGAAAGGTTCCATTAGGAGCCCACCCGTAGAACCAATGGATTCTAAAATTTAACGATCCCACGAAAATTCGAATATTGCATTAACCCGTTCATAAATGATCCGACGTGTGTACTGAAATCGAAGCGTAGTAACCTCAGTTAAGTTTCGGGGCCATTTATTATTTAATCAGAACTGCAATCGGCAGAATAATCCGAAAACAATTGCTCAGATACAGAGTTAGAAAGTACTTATTGTTTTCCCCGGCAGGTGGCGCTGCGCATTTTTCGGGGATTGGCCCGGAGGCTCTCGAACTTTATTCATAATTGAAAAGTTGTCTCGACGATCAAACGACATCACGGGGCCCGGGGCCGTTATACCCTTCCAAATCCCCAAGAATTGTTAATTGCTCGACAGCTGCTCGTACCTGAACTCTCGTTCAGACATAACGAACAATTCACGTCGCTCTAGAAATAAGCTGAAATGAAACAAGAAGGTTCAAAGTGAATTTCATTTCTAAACTGGTTCACAATCGGAAAAATATTCAACTCAATACTTCTGGATGAAATATCCGGTGTTTTTTTAGAGTGATAGAACTTTATATTGAAATAAAACACATTTAAATTAAGATTGAAGCCATTTTGTTCCTTTATTTGAAAGATAATTTTATGACATTTATGTTTCAAAAATAATTTTCGGCATATGTTCACCAAGACTAGCTCTGAGGAACCGCATTCGACCGGACCAATTTTGGACCACTCTTTCGAGCAATTCAGGCCTTGTTTCATCAATAACACAAGTTATGTTGGCTTCCAAAGCGTCTATTGTTTCTGATTCATCAGCATAAACCACTTGACATAACCCCAAAGAAAATAATCCAGTGGAGTTATGTCGCATGATCTTGGAGGCCAATTAATTAGACCATTTCTCGAAATAATGTTGTCGCCAAATCCTTCTTTCAATAAATCAATTGTTACAGTAGCAGCATAAGGTGTAGCACCATCTTGTTGGAACCAAAACACTTCTGGGTCGATACCATTCAAATTTTGAAACAAATAATCATTGATCATTAATCTGTAACGAGCACCATTCACTGTAACGTTATCTCCAGCATCGTTTTTAAAGAAATATGGATCGATGATGCCTCCAGCGTGTAAAGCACACCGTACAGTGCATTTTTTAGGATGCAACGGAACCTGCAGAACTTCTTGAGGATTGTTTCCACTCCATATAAAATTTTGCTTGTTAACATAGTCGTTCAACCAGAATTGAGCTTCATCACTAAACACAATTTTACGATAAAAAAGTGGATCAACTTCAAGCTGTTCTGGGCCCAATCAGCAAACAAACGACGCTTATTATGGTCAAGTGGCTTTAGTTCTTGAACCAGTTGTATCTTGTATGGCTGTAGACCAAGATCTTCACGCAAAATTTTCCATGTGGTGGATGCACAGAGTCCAACTTGTTGTGAACGTCGACGAATAGACAAATCATCATCAACATTATGACTTAGAGCAGCGATATTTTCTTCTGTACGTGCAGTTTTTTGTCTTGTTGTTGTTGTTGCATAGAGGAAATGTTGTCCGCAATCTATCAATATTTCTACGACAATTTCACGAAGTGCTCTATAAGTTTGGCGAATAGAACACTGATTTTGAAAATAAATTTCAACAATTTGTAAACGTTGTTGCGGCGTGAGTCTTTCCATGATAATTTGACCATGCTTACTGAACAGAAATGTCAAAACAACATGGCTTCTACCTACTGTCAAATCACAGTTATCTCTATCGAAAGTTCTATCACTTTTAAAAAAACACCCGATATGTAGTTATCTCGATGGTGAACTAGCTTAGTTTATCTAATAATATGAACCATCGAAGATGATAAGGAATTGAAGTAAACCCTCGAACACTTATAATATCAACAATTATAATTCTTGTGTTACTGTATATAAAAAAAGGTATGATTATTACACTGACAAAAAATGTAATAAATTTGCCAAATTTTGGTGATCGACTGGATTACTATATCGACAATAATAAGCCTGATATCTTGGACCGAAATGTCACAAGCGACGAGTTTGACTATTCGGAGACAGTGTATGATGTAGCAAAGGTTACATCCGACAAGTTACAAGTTTGACTACCGCAATGATAATAATTTTACGGTCGGTTCAAAGACTGAATGTTAGAGAAGCTCAATAAATCCATCCTAATAAACAGACGGAAATGAACGAAAGTAATTGGAAGGTCCATTTGTAGATGGACTGAATGAATAAAAAATAAAACTTCGTATTGGTTATAGAAAATAATGAGATCTATGCTAGTAAATAAAGAAAGATGAGGCACAGTTTGAATGACAAATTTCAAAACTGCTAGACTATAATTGTCAATATGGAAAGACCTACTAAGTCTCCACAAGAAGAATTATATCGAACCTAGACAGGGCCGTCTCTAATGAGACGTAACAGGTAGTTGAACAAAGTAATTTCTGAAACCTTGTTTCGATAGTTTTTTTTGAATCGATAATATCATTTATATTTTTATAATGAGAAAATTTGTTTCCTTATATAAGGAAATAATAAATAATAAAATAATTAAGTATCTCCATTTGAAATTATGGAATAACTTTCTCAAAATTTATTGTTCTATCGTGAGCAAATGATAACACGGAAAACATTTTTTAAAATAAAAAGTAAAATAATTTTTCAGGATGTCAGTAACTACTCTATTTCAAGTATTTTTTCGGTAGTCGTTACCATCGCGTGAAGCAATTTGCAGAAGTTCATTTCATCTCATGTCATAGTTGTATAACGAATAGAGAGAAGGACGTCCGGAAAATATAAAATTTAAGTACGAATTCTTCGTAAGTATGTCGTAAAGCATTATTTCTTCGACAGCTCGTTCGACTCAAAAGTCCCGAAATATATATGCTCAGATGGAATTATAGCGTACAAAAACGCAAGTAATTTTATACTATGGTAAACATTATTCTGATCAAATAAAAGAGACACGCGACAGAACTTAATCATTTCATCGCTTATCAAGCAATATTAGGTTTTTAATCTTATATTTTAAATGTTAAAATATAATTATTCTGAGAAACCTATACATAAACCAATTAAAAAAAAAATCAAATTGCCTTTACATATGAAATGTTAAATCCCCGTCGATCCCACTTCTGCAAAAAAATTTAGCAGTTCTTTTCCATTTTTATCTGAAACGGTAAGTTTTATTGTGAAAATAGGTCAGACAATTCTCCACAAAATTTGTCCAGATGCTTTTTTTGCATTGTTGAAAAATCCATATTCTACATAATATGCACATATATGCAGCCCGTATACGTTCAATATAAGTAAAAATTAGGAACTAGGTTAGTATTACTCACACACTTGTACAATACAACTACTTCATTGTTCGAGTGTCAGGGGTCGCCTATTTTTGAAGGACGTAAACGAAATAACCGAGTATACATTACTTAGTCCGGTCAAGTTAGACCAAAAAATGAGAGTGAAGGTACATGAATTCCGAACAAGCTGAAAATAAGCAAAATTGTTCAAAACATAATAATAAACAATACCTGAAAGTTCCCCATCATTCCCTTGTAAGGAAAAAAAATTATTCAAGGTCAAAGGTCAAAAAAGGTTAAAAAAATGAGTTTTTCGCGATTTTCAGCAAAACGGTAAGTTTTATCATAAAAGTACCTCGGACAAAAATTGTGAATTATAAAATTATCTATAAAAAATTCATCAATAGTTTTTTCCTACAAGCCACCGTTTCTGAGATATACCGATTCAAAAAGTTATAAAAGTTATTATCGTCATAATATGCATGAGTACGCCACGTATGTACATCTCTAGAGTTGTTATGTATTATATATTATATTATATTATATATATATTTATATATATATATATATATATATATATATATATATATATTAAATATTATATGTTGAAGTATTTTTCTATCGGTCATTGTAACTTATACTTAAAATATGAAATATACATGAGTTATAACTATAAGAATATCAGATAAAATGAAACCCAGTCCCTTAACTTTTGAGCCAGTGTTTCGAATGATGAAACAGCAATAGAGCAATTCAATTTGACAAATACAACTATTGTTGTTGATGAAGACGTAGACTATTTTGTTCTTAAAACCAGGAAAAGCTCAACATCAATCAGATATATATTCATCAAAAAGCTCATCTACTTTTGTAAAGTGTCAAAATCATGTACTATTTTTACACGCAATAACTGGCTGTGATACGACATCTGCATTTTACAGGAGGGGTAAAATAGCAGTTTTCAAAATGTTTGAAAAACAAGATTTTGTTCAATATGCTGAAGTTTTTAAAAAAAGTGATTCAACTCAACAAGAAGTTATCACCAACGGCATTCGTTTTCTTCTTTCTATGTACGGAGCTCCTAAAAAAACGACCTGTTTAGATAATCGTCGATATGCATGTTTTGTTAAACATACTAAAAATAAAAAACAAGTTCAATTAATTTGTCTTCTTCCAACCTCAGTTGGTGGTCATCAACATCTTTTTCGGGTTTATTACCAAGTTCAAGTGTGGCTTGGTTATCAGCTAGACCCTACAGAATGGGGTTGGAAGTTGGTCAACAATTTATTAGAGCCAGTTCAAACTTTACTCCCACCTGCGCCGGAAAAACTGCTGAACACAATTTTTTGCAACTGCAAAAAGGGATGCAGTGCTAAATGTAGTTGCAAAAAAGTTGGACTGTTTTGTTCTCTAGCATGCACAAATATCGTGCTCTAATGTTCAACCACAAACGATGGAGGATTCGTTTGATTCCGACCAAGTGTCATGCGATACATCGATATTGACGCTTATCTCTAAAGTGAAGATGAAGAAGAAGTTGAAGAAGGAGAACAAGAACAAGAAGAAGATCAAGAAGAAGAACAAGAATTTAAAAATTACGAATCAGGCGAATGAACTTCATCATTTCATCATTTTTTTTAAATTTACACCGCTTTTGTCTTTTCCAATCTTTGAAAATTTCCGATAGTTTGCAATAGTTTCACATTAAATAGGATCACAACTGACCCGTGGAGTAGGCCTAATGGGAAAACCACTTAAAAAAAACGCGCTAAGTGCACTACCTCATAGGTGGCGTTGAAACGTGTACATATTCTGACGGTAACAACTTTTATAACTTTTGAATCGGTATATCTCAGAAACGGTGACTCGTAGGAAAAAACTATTTTCACATTTCTTATAGATAATTTTATAATCTAAAATTTTTGTTTGAGGTACTTTTATGATAAAACTTACCGTTTTGCTGAAAATCGCGAAAGACTAATTTTTTTGACCTTTGACCTTGAATAAAATTTTTTCCTTACACGAGGAACTTTCAGGTATTGTTTATAATTATGTTTTGAACAATTTTACTCATTTTCAGCTTGTTGGGAATTCATGTACCTTCGAATGTCTAAATTGACCGGAATATAGTTTGAAAAGTTTCTTTGCAGTGAGCAGACGCGCGTTTTCAATTTCAATGTGTACTGATGAATAATTTTAACAAAATTTCAGATGTTTGCTTCATTTGTGAAAAACCTTTGAAAGAAAAATTGTTGTTGATCGTGGAATGAAGACTTTGATTGAAAGAAAGTTGAAAGAAAGGATGAGTTTTTTGAATATTTGAAAGACAATCAATATGTGACAGTCAATGTGCAGTATCATAAAATGTACACTCAAAAGAGTATTATTGCTGCAGCTAAAAGATAGCGCGATAATTGATGATGATTAGGAACAACCAATGAAAATATATCACATACCTTACTTTCACAATATTTTTTTAATTTTTTCACATGCGTACAATACCCCTTCGATATATTTGATTTTGGACTGTATTTTTCAAGTATATTTTTGTTGTTGGTATATATTAAACATAGAACCGACAATTTTTTTCAAGTTACATTTTGTCTTTTATATATTATCAGGTTAAAAAATTTTCCTCTATCAAGAATATATAAATCTATTATTCTTATTTGGCAAAGAAACATGATAGACCTCGTTACGTACATATTCATGCATGAAAATGTTAAAAAAAATGTATACTTTAACCCTCCTTCTGATTTGTGTTGAAATACAGCGTTATTCTTATTTGCATATCTTGAACGAAGAATAATACCTACGTGATTTTCCAATTTCCAACTGAAAAGCAATTCATTTCACATTCTGTCAATGTCAGCTACAAGATGTATGCTCATCTTACGCTTCGTCACACGGGTATGTCGTATGGCGCAGGGAATTCCGTTATATACACAATTGTGACACCTGGTATTGATGTTAATGTGTATTTGGTATTGCAGGATATATAGCATGTGAATAGTTATATCTTGGAGGTTAAATCAATTCAAGATTCATGTTGATGAAAATCTATATTATTTCTGAATGACAGGATGTTTTGAGTGGAATTGAAAATTAAGAATATCCTAAGTACTTTTACTTGATAATCAATTTCGAGTAGTAGAACACTACATTTAAGGAGATACTGTCATGGATTCATATAATAAAACCCTTCACAACAAATAAAGGGTTTTCCAATAATTTGAATGAATATATTCGGTTTTTAGTAATATCAAAATGAAACTGTTAATCGAAAGCCCTTCATTATTAGCTGTTATACATAGATTAATGGAATATAGAGGTAGTACTTTTGTATATATTATGTATTGTATAAGATGACTCGTTAGAGATTGCTTAGATCAAAATAATTAAAATGAGATCAATTCTGACAGAAATATTTATAATACAACTCATTGAAACACCTATAAGCCAAAATTTATGAGAAAGAGCCTGTTCGGAGTATACATCAAGTAGTTTAGTGAAAATTCTTTGAACGTTAGTCAGAATTCAAAAATCGTTCCAAATTCAATTATAATTGATAACGAGTATTCACTTCACAATTATTCAGAGTTTAAAGACAGCCAATCTTGTTAGAAATTAAACTAATTTGAATTTGATACTTGGAATGCATTTGACGTATAACCAATCAGTTGAAAATTATATATTGTGTGTTCTTTTTAGAGTGATAGAAGTTTCGATAGGGATAACTGTGATTTGACAGAAGGATGAAGCCATGTTGTTTTGACATTTCTGTTTAGTAAGCATTGACAAATTATCATGAAAAGACTCACGCCGCAAAAACGTTTACAAATTGTTGAAATTTATTTTCAAAATCAGTGTTCTATACGCCAAACTTATAGAGCACTTCGTGAAATTTATTGTTTACATAATCGTCCATCAGAGCAGCTTATTCGTCGAACTATCGATAGATTTCTGACAACATTTTCTCTACTCGATGCAACAACAACAACAAGACAAACAACTGTACGTACAGAAGAAAATATCGCTGCTGTAAGTCCTAGTGTTAATGATGATCCAGATTTGTCTATTCGGCGACGTTCACAACAAGTTGGACTCTGTGCATCCACCACATAAAAAATTTTGCTTAAAAATCTTGGTCTACACCCATACAATAATCCAACTGCTCAAGAACTAAAGCCACTTGACTTGAAGTTCATTTCTTGTTGAACGACTATGTAAACAAGCAAAATTGCCGTATATGGAGTGAAAACAATCCTCAAGAAGTTCTGCAGGTCCATTGCATCCTGAAAAAAGCACCGTATTGTGTGCTTTACACGCTGGAGGCATCAACGATTCATATTTCTTTCGAAACGATGCTGGAGTTAATGTTACAGTGGATGGTGCTCATTACAGATCGAGGATCAATGATTATTTGTTTCAAAATTTGAACAGAACACAGAAGTGTTTTGGTTCTAACAAGATGGTGCTACACCTCATGCTGCTACCGTAACAAATGATTTATTGAAAGAAAGATTTGGCGATAACATTATTTCCAGAAATGGTCCAATTAATTGGCCTCCAAGATCATGCGACATAACTCCACGAGATTATTTTCTTTGGGGTTATATCAAGTCATTGGTTTATGCAGATAAACAAGAAACAATAGACGCTTTGGAAGCCAACATAATTCGTGTTATTGATGAAATGAGGTCTGAATTACTCGAAAAAGTGGTGCAAAATTAGTCCGGTCGAATGCAGGAACCGCTAGAGCTAGTCTTGGTGGACATATGCCGGAAATGATTTTTAAAACATAAATGTCATAAAATTATCTTTCAAATAAAAAAAAACTGGCTTCACTCTTAATTTATTATTAATTTTTGTTTCAATTTAAGGTTCTATCATTCTAAAAAAAACACCCGATATAAACTGTATGATCTAAGAGGTCTTCGACAAGAATGAAGGTATAATAGGATATTTAAATTGAAGACATGTAATCAATTTCAAAGGTAATTGTAACTTATTATCAAGTAAGAAGTATCATAAGTTAAATACTTTGGGAACCTTGGACAAATAGATACATTTTGATAATTCTTGTAACTAAATCTGAATCGAATGAAATAAGACCAAAATTTAGAAAAAATCGGACTAATTTTCTAGATTAGTTTCAGAGCCGGAAACAGTCTTATTTCAATATAATCAAAACAAGTGTAAAAAAACATTTACTACACTTACAAGAACTTTAAGAGTAGATGAATTGAAATATACTCATTCAGGAAACAACTTGAGATATTTGCAGAAATCGCAGTTTAATTCAGTCCAATATAGCACTCAAAAATAATCATACTTCATCATACTTTACTTGGGTTATTTAATTTGTTGCTAATTTCATATAATTATATTCATAATTCTTGTTTCCATTATGCTTAATAGTTTTTTATCGCATGTTAATAATTTGTATTTTTCTTGAGTTCTAAAATAAGTTCACGATTACTGTTGTCATCCTCATAATAAGATTTTCATATTGCAGATCATGAATGCATCACAATTTGTACCCTCTCTTACCTAGTACTAAGTTTTATCAACATAACCTAATGTTGTTAAAGTTTCATTCAAACCAGTGCAGAATTAAAAAAAAAGATACATTTCACTCGACCGAAATAAATCCAACATTAATGTTTCGAAAAAGTATTCTCAGGTACCTGAACACAGTGTTATCGGATAGGATTTTTGTGATTTTGATTTAGTATTTGTTCGCTGTATAACGGACTTGGCTGATAAGAAGTTGTCTCATCAGTTTTGGGATGAATTTTTTGATAATTTCATGAGTGAATTTAGTAGAGCTTTCCGCTCAGGACAATGAATATTAAAAAACGAAGAAGTGTTCAGTTGTCAGAAAAAACTGAACTGTTGAAGAGAGAACTTGATTTGTACTTTGTGGTTTCTAGACATAAACCAAAATTGTTGGATGTCTATGATAAAGTAAAAAGATCTTATGATACCGCTTTGAGCCTACAAAAAGAAAATCATTATAAATCTATTATTGACGAAGCAGATAATAAAACAAGAGTAGTATGGGATATTATAGGAGAGGTTACAAACCGAGGTACAAAGCCTGTTACTAAACTTCCTTTTGAGAATATAGATCGAAGAGACCCTAGAATAATGTCTGAATAAGCTAAAATCTTTAATACTTATTTTTCAGAGGTTTTATCACACGCCAGTTCAAGTCCCAAGCAGAATAACAAAATTAAGAAAAACATTACTAGAACTTTGTTCTTATTTGAAGTAGATGAGAACGAGATTATACCTATAGTAAAATGGATACTACTCATGAAGCCTTGTCACAAAAGAGGAAACTCTAATTCAAAATTCTATCAACTATTCAGCATGGCTACACGAGGGGCAAAAGTACTGAAACGATAATATTCGAGTTCACACAAAATATATATTCTTGTCTTAAGGAAGATAAAATACAAGCGGGGTTGTATGTGGATCTTTCCAAAGCGTTCGATTGTGCTGATCACAAAGTTCCTTTGCAAAAACTTGAAATGAAAGATATTACTGACGTACCTCTTAAGAAAATTACTTGAAGGACAGAAAACGAATAGTCGTATTGAATGTGAATGAGGAAAAATATTCCTTAACGGATATTACTATGACTTCAGGCCTACCACAAGGCACTAATTTAGGACCCATTTTATTCATTGTCTATGATGACGATCTCCCAGAGGCTTTCGAAGGTGAGCCTGATACATTTCACGAAACGGTATCACTAGCATTGAAAACGAGCTCTTACACTTTCGCTGATAATACTAATACTTGTATAATAGTGTCTCCCAAGATATATAATAGAATCTGTGACTATTGGCTTAACAACTGGTTTATCGAACCTCAGTGAATCTGCAATTCAGTAACTCTTAATTCTGATAAAAAAACTACATGTTTTTTTCCAGCATCAGGACGAATGTTAGTTTTCCTTTTTCAACCAGTGGATACCAGCAAGCTTAAGTACAAGACTTTTGGGAATCACAGTAGAGAAACACTTGAATTGGGAATAACACTGTAACTCCCTGATATCAAGGTTAAATTCGGTAGTCTGCACACTGAAGGCTTTTCGATATCAAGTTGATATAACCACAATGAAAACTATCTATTTTGCAAATTTTCAGTCACTTATATCTTACGGCATTGTATTTTGGGGTTCCAGTTCATCAGTAGAACATATTTTTGTAACACAAAAATTAGCAATCAGGACTATGTTCAATTCGAAAGTTAGGTCGTCTTGTAGTAAGAACTTTAAGGCTAACAATATTTTAACTCTTACAGGTCTTTATTGCTACAGAGTTTTTGTATTTTTGCGAAAACATCATTATTACTTTGAGAGTTATAAAAATAAAAATTTGACCAGAAGAGTCTGAAAATACTTTTTCCCAATCCATAAATATTCCTATACTGAAAAAAGCACACTTTATATGATTATTAAATTGTATAATCTTCCACCGAAAGATGTTCGGGACATATAAGATTACAATCGATTTCGTAAGGCTATTTTTTTGTTTATATTCAATTGTAAACCATATTCTTTTGCAGAATTTAAAGACTTTTTTTCTGTCTCAGAATATGAATAATTGTGTTATTCTGATTTTTGTATTGATTTGTTTTGACATGTTTCTAGTTTATTGTCTACCTGTTCTATAATGATTTCGGAAATAAATATTACTATTATAAGTATGAGAAACTTCTCATGAAATATAGCTCAAGATCCCAATGACTCAAATATCAGCCTAATTTGCCCTCCTTTTAAAATCTAATTTTCTCATATATCAATATGAAAATATAAAATTTTCCATCAAATTGAAATACATAGACAGAATGCCAATGTCGATGTTGATCAATCGCAAAATTAAAAATTTTTTATTCGTGCTTTTTAGAGCAAAAACGGGAGCTCATATGTAAGTTTCCAGTCAAAAAGTAATAACTTTCCTCAGCAGGTATACATTGAACTTTTGTACAATATTGTCAAACAAGAAATGATGACGCAAATTGAAAATGCACGTCAAAGTTCATACAATATTACGCGAAACAGAAATTTCATAATATACTCGTACTCGTATGTAGGACATCAAAGGAATATCATTTCAATTCAGTATGAACCTCAACGGGTAACTTTACCTTATATCAAAGTAAATGAATTGTGAGACATATATTGGTTTATTGGTAACTCGACGCACATATTTTTGAAGCCATAAACACTGCAATTTATTCTACTCTTTTCAACACTGGCAAGAGATATGCTAAAATTATCAAGTTTCCTTTGATTCTGATGTTGACATCAATAATGATTCTCTTTCATCTGTTACTTTTTGATAGTCGATCACAAAGCAAGTTTTATTTGGAGTATTTCGTTATTTTGTGATAGTTCATTTAAAATGAAAAATAAAAATAATTTTTTTTCAGTAATTCAAATTAATCGATCCTCAGTTGATGGAAATTCATTTTGAAAAAGTAAAAAAATTATGAAAAGCATGACCTGAAGTCAAAGCTTTTTCTTATCATCGACGATCCTCACTGAGTATAGGATCCTCACGAAATTTTGCACCAATATGCGCCAAATGCTTCTAAATGGTGAATTTTAGAACGATCTAATATATAAAACAATAAGAAGAGGTTTTTTACTTGATAGAAGGAATATGACAAAATTTGAATATCAAAACAGATTTAATCTATGTAGTTAAGGATGACCTCAAGTTCTGAGCATTTGGTGAAAAACCAAATGTTCTGCGTGGTTCTTCTGCAGCGTAGTATTAATTTTGAGTACCATGAGACCAATGAACTGGTATCAGCTTGAATCAAATTCTTGATTGTTTCGGTCTCTACTTGATGGAAATTCATCGTAAATGATTTGAAGTAAAACACCTTATTTCCGCTTATTTTTATTTTTCAACGACAATTGTTTCGGCAATTACATCTTGACTTCGTCAGGTGAGTATGGTAACCAACTACTTTTACAAAATCTTTAATCTATTATCCTCCTACAATTTTTATTTCAAAAAATTTTAGAATCAAATTAATGTGTTATACGCACAGCTTATATTTAATAGACGTATAAAATCAAAACTCAATATAAAATACCAAATGGAATAAATTACCCAACAAATATAAATTGTCAATTAAAATTAAAAATATTTGAAGGAGACAAAATTTTGTTTTTGATCTTATAATTATGAAAACTAAGTCATTTTAAAAAATACAAAAAATAACTTTAAGGACTTCTCAGAAAATATAATTGATTTGAAATATTTAATATATTTAAATAAGTTACTTCAAAAATTTCTCAAAACAGGTATTATATCTTCAAAAAACAATTAGAATTCCTATAAGGTCTTCATCGCAAATCAATTAACAACAGATATAATTCACCTACAGATCTCGTTATCCTCGTTCGAACACACAAATCACAGAAAGCTGTAAGGTATTATATGGTTTTCTTTAAACATAACCTGTGCTTATAAGACATTAATTTAACTCTAAAAATTTTTCAATAAAATTTTTTGAAATTAAAATTGTAGGAGACTAACAGATTAAATCTGTTTTGATATACAAATTTTGTAATATTCCTTCTATCAAGTAAAAAACCTCTTCTTATTATTTTATTTTATATATAATATATAATTATACCTAGGTTTGAATAAAAATCTCATTACGAAATATCAAGTGGTTTAAAGAAAACCATATAATCTCTTACAGATTTCTGTGTTTTTTGTGACGAACATAGAATATCTTGGATTTTAAAGTTTGTGTGTTCAAACGAGGATAACGAGTTCTTTAGGTGAGTTATATTTGTTGCTAATTATTTTTTAAATGTGAAGTAGGACCGATGAAGACCTCATCCGAATTCTAATTGTTATTTGAAGATATAATACATATTATGAGAGATTTTTGATGTAACTTATTTAAATATATTAAATATTTCGAATAAATTATATTTTCTGAGAAGTCCTTGAAATTTTTTTGTATTTTTAAAAAGAACTTTCATAAATAGTTTTCATAATTGTAAGATCAGAAAAAAAATTTTGTATCCTTCAAATATTTATTTTTTAATTTTAATTGACAATTCATATTTGTTGGGTTATTTATTCCATTTGATATTTTGAGTTTTGATTTTATACGTCTATTAAATATAAGCTGTGCTTATAAGACGTAATAACGCGTAATTATCAAGAAAAATTTCAACAAATTTATTGAATAAACAGAAACTGTTTAGATACAACTATAACTTACCAGGTTCACATTCTGAACTAACTTTAAAAAGGTAACATCACATCTTATACAAGGTATTTACTTTTTAAAGGGCCAAATTTCTTGGAGAGATCATAAAAGTTATTAGCAACAAAAAACTTCATATAACATGGTCTAAATGTTGATGGTTATTCTTCAATTTAACATTTCTTGATTTCAAGTTTTTCCATCAAATCAATTTTCAGTTATCCTCATTGCCTCATCAAATTTTACCACATATCTGGAAACGGCTTTAAATTTGCTACAAGATAGGAAATTCTGTGTCTTCACTTCACTAATAGGTCCAATTTTCCAACCAGTTTCACTATTAGCGGCCGAGAGGGTTCTTCACAACGTTCCAAAAGTGTTCTAGTTTTACGAAGTGTGACTGCAAAATTTTCACCATTTTTGTAGTGAATTTCAACGATTGCAGTGCGTTGTTGAAGCGTATTTCATTCCAGTTTTAGTAATGGCGTATTTCAAAATGAAACCTTCACAACTAAAATTCATTAATAAAAGTCTTTTCTCAGCAAAATGAATCGTGGTTCATCATGTCCTTTATTTATTATGTGTAATTCTTTTTTTTTTGTTAAACTATTTCCTCCAAACTATCGGAAAATCTTTACGTTTTCTGCAGATATTTTGTCTATTTTCCCATTCAATTCAAAACATCGTAAAATATTTAAGAGCGAGAAAGACATTATAGGAAAATATGGTCTATATTCTCATTAATTACAATTTCAAATGAACATGAATGTATCCCGCTAAGATTCATTACTCAAAACAATTCGAGTACGGAAGAATACCGATTAATCTTGTCCTTTCATTCCTAAGAGGGGAAATGAACTGGATAGTTTTTCTCGTTAAGGTAGCACTGATTTTCACGATCAAAAAAAAATACGTTAGGCCGTAAAATATGTCCAACGTTTGCGGTTAAGCCTCCTTAATTAATGAAGAGTCAGCTCGGAAAAAGGATATAGATCGTCATGATTCAGTGAGTAGGCAGGTGTTTTTTTTGGAACGAGGTTCAAGCCAAATTAACAACATTGGGTGCGATCTGTTGAAGAAGAAAGAGAATGTGAGTGAAATCTATCGTTACATTTTCTCCCCATTCATAAATTGGTATCTACGAGGACCTTTGCTCCAAAACTGTATAATTTCGTCACAATAATTTAATTCGGAAATGTCAAAGTTCAACCTGTCTTATTTCTAATGAATGCAAAAGTTTAAAAAAATATTCGTAAGTTTTTCATTTATAGACGATAAAAAGTGCAAATTTTAAATGGACCACAACAAGAAAAAAGTGTTGAAAAGCACTGGCCGGAAGTCAGAAGCTTTTGAGCGCTTGTTAAACAGTCCATTTCTTCTAAATATTTCAAATCTGTGAATGCATTCTCGAGGAAGCTACATATGATTAATTTAAATTCTGTCATTCAAACGTCAAATAAATGTATTTTTTGCATTTTCTGAACTCTTTTTTGAAGAAACGAAAAATCCCATGAATATGAAAAATAAATGCTTAAATTGCTTCATTTTTTTCCCTACGTACCCTTACAACATGATAATTCCAACTATCGATACTATGCCTTGGGAAAACATTCGAAATATTAAGTTTGATATTGACTGGGAAATTTCATTAATTTCATAGAATTTATATAAAACTTTAAAATATTCATACGTGGAAATATTTCGAATATTACAGTTCATATTTGCCTGTAGTATGATCATTTCAATTTTAAATTCCTTCAAAGTTGCAATAGGTGATTGAAAATTTATTTTATACCATACTTTTTATGTTCGTATTCTATGAACGTTCAGCTTGTTTGATGTTTTCTACATGTCATCACGTGCCATCAAGTGTTGCCTCTTTTCATTGGAAAATTAGTTTGATGAATTTTCTAATTGATTCAAACTTAAAGTACACTAGTAATTTCACTTTGAAAAATTTATTTCAAGGTGAGTCAATACTTGATAGAAGTAAAATTCAAATGACTCCGAATGACATTCTACAACATTCAAGCAAAAAGTTGAAGCGATTCTAACTGAATGTGCATTTTATTCAATGGATGAGTTTATGAAGTACCAGTTCTAGTCATTTACGTACTGTGTTTCAGTTCGTATCGTGGTGTAATAGTTTGTTTTTTATTGATTGTTGTAGGTTTTAAAGTTGAAATATTTTAGTATTACATATTTACAATTCTTTATTTTATGATGAACATTATCATATATTTCTGTGACAATCCCTGTAAAATTTTGAGGGTAACTAATAAATTTGAATTTGAATTTGAATTCAGAATTATATATTCTAACTTCTACATCATATACTGAAACTACATACAAACACCTTTTCACATCTCGACATGAAACACAAAATAATAAGAAGAGGTTTTTACCACCTTTTCGAGTAATTTAGGCCTTATTTAATCTATAATACGAGTTATGTTGGCTTCTAAAGCGTCTATTGTTTCTGGTTTATCAGCATCAACCAATGACTCCTGGGTTGAAACCATTCAAATTTTGAAACAAATAATCATTGATCATCGATCTGTAATGAGCACCATTCACTGTAACATTAGTTCCAGCATCGTTTTTAAAGAAATATGGACCGATGATGCCTTCAGCGTGCAAAGCACACCATAAGGTGTATTTTTTAGGCTGCAATGGAATCTCCAGAACTTCTTAAGGATTGTTTTCACTCCATATATGGCAATTTTGCTTGTTTACATAGCCGTTCAACCAGAAATGAGCTTCATCACTAAACACAATTTTACGATAAAAAAGTAGATCAACTTCAAACTGTTCTAGGGCCCAATCAGCAAACAAACGACGCTTATTATGGTCAAGTGGCTTCAGATTTCGAACCAGTTGTATCTTGTATGGGTGTAGACCAAGATCTTCACGCAAAATTTTCCAAGTGGTGGATGCACCCAGTTCAACTTGTTGTGAACGTCGACGAATAGACAAATCTGGATCATCATCAACACTATTTCTTACAGCAGCGATATTTTCTTCTGTACGTACAGTTCTTTGTCTTGTTGTTGTTGTTGCATCGAGTAGAGAAAATGTAGTCCGAAATATATCGATAGTTCCACGAATAAGCTGCTCTGATGAACAGTTATGTAAACCATAAATTTTAAGTGCTGTATAAGTTTGGCGAATAGAACACTGATTCTGAAAATAAATTTCAAAAATTTATAAAGGGTGTAACATAAAATACTGATCGTAATCATTCAGATATATCATCCAAGATAAGCTTGTTTCTATTGGATATTCAAGAATAACACAAAATGCACCACATAGAATTCAGACCTTTTCACATCGTATTTTCTGATCAAAATCACTATTAAGTTTCGTCAAAAAAGCTACCACTTAATTTCATTATCAGGAATGATTCACGTGGCGCCCCCTACAACAAAATGAGGTAATACATAAAATAATATTCCTCCTTCAAAGTTGTGCCTCTGTGCCGAATTTGATAGCAACTTTAAAGTAAATGGCTATTAGCACAAAACGAAAAATAATCAACTTTAACGCCCTGCATATAATATAATATTTTATTTAGGTATTAATAGTATTATTTATAGAACTTAGGATTCTATTAAGTGTCGATACGTCAAAATGTTATCCATTAAGTGACGACGAAACGTCAAAATCTTGAAAGCTACGAGACGTGATATTCGTTTCCATGGCAACTACTAAAGGGTCCATCTTATTGGTTATACACCATGCGATTTACTTTACAGATTCTACCGTATTGGTTGTTGATGGTGCTTTCTGTTTACGGTAAACCATATGTTAATCTATGCGGTAAACTTAAATAGTAGAGTTTTATGTTGCACAGTGCTTTAATAGACAGTTACATAGTTGGCGAGGTGTACAAATATTATTATTTTCTGTAGGGGAACTAGAAAAAATGATTTTTCGTAGCACAAGTAAATATTTTTATTTTCTGAAACAACTATATCAGTGCTTGTCGCTCGATCCATTTCAGCTACAGTAATTTAATCACTTCCAAAGACTTAGAGGTTCAAAATTGTTTCCCCAAAAGAGCGTACTGCTAGATTTGCTGAACTCAACGGATGCGCTGGCCCACTTCCACTATTATCGAGTATAGGCATATCCATCAGTTTACCTTCGAGTCGTTGGGTAATGTTCGTTGATCCATGATATTGCGTTATGGCTTAATCATCATATTTGAATTTTCGAACATACCAGATTCTCCATCGACCGATTCCATAAATAATACTGCGCGGAATTTATGCATATCTGACTGAGTTTCGCTACATACAATATTTTCTGTCAAAATATACTCGATAACATCAGAAAAGTGACCTACAAAAGGAATAATTTATTCAACACAAGTTTTTAGAATTGTAGTAGTATTACATCAAGAATGAAACGACATTTGCAAGTATTTGATCAACGGAATGAAATTTTGCCAACATTGAAACTGAAAGAAAATAGGTAATGTATTTGGTGACATCCAGCTCAGACCACATCTAGGCATCGACATAATGGTCCATGTCTTGTAAGATCTCGTTCCTTTAAGGGGTGTTCAATGTATTCTCGGTATTAGGTTGATTTGAAAATAATGTGAGTAATCTAATTATCGCATTGAGTAATGACACTATCTGAAGGTATAAATATAGAATTTCACTAATTTACAATAATTAGTTGTCTAGGTATCCTCAGTGAAAGATGACCAGAATGACTACAGCGGATGAGACGTGGATTAAACAAGAGCCCATACAATGGACTGAAAAGGGTGCACAGCCCCTTAAGATGTTTAATGTTCTTTTCTGAATAAAGGAATGGGCAACCAGAAATTGGAAGAGAAAGACAAGAAGACACTAAAAGAAGCCTAGGTATGGTTCGGCGTAAACAAAATGATGATGAACTGTGATAAAACACAGAGACTACTGTTGGAACTAAAGATGTCTTCGGACAGTCACATGAGGCTACTTGGTGTCTTTTTGCAATCAAATCTCAAGTTTTCTGTCCACATTGATGAAATGATTCCTAAGTTCTTAAGAGCTACCTATGCAGTTAGGAGAATAAAGCAAATAGCGGGAGTTGAAGCATCCAGATTCAGGAATTGGAAGAGGAAGACAAGAAGACACTAAAGGAAGCCCAGGTATGGTTCGGCGCAAACAAAATGATGATGAACAGTGATAAAACACAGAGACTACTGTTTGAACCAAAGATGTCATAGGAGAATCACATGAGGCTACTTGGTGTCTTTTTGCAATCAAATCTCGAGTTTTCTGTCTACATTGATGAAATGATTCCTAAGTTCTTAAGAGCTACCTATGCAGTTAGGAGAATAAAGCAAATAGCGGGAGTTGAAGCATCCAGATTCAGGAATTGGAAGAGGAAGACAAGAAGACACTAAAGGAAGCCCAGGTATGGTTCGGCGCAAACAAAATGATGATGAACAGTGATAAAACACAGAGACTACTGTTTGAACCAAAGATGTCATAGGAGAATCACATGAGACTACTTGGTGTCTTTTTGCAATCAAATCTCGAGTTTTCTGTCTACATTGATGAAATGATTCCTGAGTTCTTAAGAGCTACCTATGCAGTTAGGAGAATAAAGCAAATAGCGGGAGTTGAAGCATCCAGATTACTTACTTCAGCTACTTTCATAGTGTCCTTAACTTCGGCATTCTTTTCTAGGGAGATTTATCTGAAAGTAAAAAAGTATTCATGAAACAGAAGCAGGTACTGAGCATACTATGTGGTGTAAATAGTAGATATAGCTGTAGAGAGCTATTCCCCAGAGAAAAAATTCTTACCGTGACGTCCATTCTTATACTTACCTGTGTAATGTACATATATCGTCATCCTACTAAGCGTTCACTGCATCTATATTAAGAGGAAGAATTTGGAAGTATCTTTTCGAGAATCAGTGAATTTCTCCTACTCACTGAAACAACAGAAACTCATTTTGTTAGTTATCTATAACTTCATTAAGTTTTTTATTTTATATCTAACCTATTTATTTTAATTCAGTTATCCAATTGTTTTGTTCTTTATTTTTATTTACATTTTTTTTGTTTCTTTCACTTTATATTATGTTTTTTGACTTTTTGGAGGTACCAATTATTGTATCTTGAGATAGAGGTATCATTTGTACATCATCTAAACTTTGAGATCATTTTACATATTTCATGGCATTTGTTCTTTCTTTTACTACTTCATTGTTGTGCCATATTTATTTGTAATTTTTTTTTCCATTTGTATGGTGCATTTTCAAGAGTAAACTCATTATTTTCGTGAGAATTAGTAAAGAAGGAGATGTCCTATTGAATGTCTATCAAGTTTCCTTGATTTGACACTACACTGTTTTTTGAGAAGTATCATTATTGAAAAGTATCGTGTTTAAGACAGAACCTACTACCATAGAAGATTTTGACTAGATAATATTGTGAGCACGTTATGAAATAATAATTCTGAAATGTAACAGAATGTAAGAGAAAATATCGAACAAAGACAGTAACACTTTTCAAAATTGAGCCGCAGGCTAATTGATCATATTATCCAAATTCTCGACAACTCCCTGTATTTCACTACACTTCATTCCAATTTTGAATCTGGTGGTTCTTAGTTGGAAAGCCAGCAAGACATCTCAATATCTACATATAGGATACCAAAATTATTGCATTTCATAAAAAATAAGGGACGGTTTTTTACCTGACAGAAGGATTATTACAAAATTTGAATATCGAAACAGATTTAATCTTTTAGTCTTCTACAATTTTAATTTCAAAAAATTTATTTAATTAATTTCTTTATAAGCACTGCTTATAAAGACATTAATTTAATTTTTAAAGTTACTTAAATAATTTTTTTGAAATTGAAATTGTAGTAGACTGACAGATTAAATCTGTTTTGATATTCAAATTCTCTAATAATCATTCTATCAAGTGAAAAACCGTTCCTCATTATTTTATTTTATATATAATATATAAATATATCAGGTTTTTAAATAAAGAAATTTATTATACAGTGTTGAATGTTTTTAACTAAGACTAATAAAGTGTCTTATAAACTTTGTGTGATTTTTTTTTGAGCATAGAACATAGAGTACCTTGGATATTAGATGTACCTATGTGAATGTTCCTGGAAATCACATATTTCTGAAGATTGCATTCAGTAAGTCTATTTATTGTTAATTGATTTTATTATTTTTTATATGTAAAGTTGAACTGATCTTAACTGAATTTTAATTATTTTTTGAGGATGTGCTACATGTTTTGTGATTTTTTGAAGTAATTTATTTAAATATATTAAATATTTCAAATAAATTAGTTTTTGAGAAGTTCTTAAAATTATGTTTTATATTTTTGAGAAAGAGTTATTTTTCAAAAATATAGGATCAGAAAACAATACATTTTGTAACAAACAGGGCTTCGTACGTTTGTCTGAAGAGTACGCATGCCTGGAACGAAACAAAAAATGTTTGTTTCTTTATTTATTAATTTTAATTTACAATTTATATTCGTTAGTTTTTCTTAATTCCAATTGATATTGTATGATGAATTTCGATTTTATACGTCTATTAAATATGAGCAGTGCTTATAAGGACATTAATTTAATTCTTAAATAAATTTTTTTAAGTTAAAATTGTAGGAGACTAACAGATTAAATCTGTTTTGATATTCAAATATTGCATTTCAGTACTTTTCAGGGGAGAATGCATTGTGAACTGCCAAATTTAATACCTATTTTCAATAATGTGGTATGTTTCATTCAATAAGAATTTTAATCATATTCAAATAGTTTAACATTTGAGCCTACACCTGATGGAAGTATTTAAATAAATTCACTCTTATTCATTTGCATCACTGGCTGTACATAATTAGAAGTAACAAAAATATTTATTTATCATCGGAGCCGACAACTGTTTAAATATTGAATTAATTCACGAAAGCAATATATACTATATTGATTCGCATCGATATATTTGTTATTGTAATTTGTGAATTGTATTTAGTTGGTTCACAGCATCGAAATGAAAATATGAACACATTCTTATTGAAAGTGAATACTAGTTTCCATACTCTAACGTGGAAATTAATGATATCATTCTAATTGATTGAGCCCTGGCATAGACCTATCTTTCACGTGGCCCCATAGAAAAAAGTCTGAAGGTGTTAAATCACAAGATCTCTATGGACTATTGTGATAACCTGTTCAAGAAATAACATAGGAAACTTCTTTTGCAATAATTTTTTCGTTGTATGGGTGGCACGAAGTGGCGTTTTGCTGAAAATAAACGTCGTCCACATCTACATCTTCCAATTCCGGCCATAAAAAATCATTAATCATAGCTCTGTAGCGCAATCATTCACCGTAACAGAAGCACCAGCCTCATTTTAAAATAAGTGAGGTGCAATCACACCTCCAGCCCAAAAACCGCAGTGACACATTGAGGATAAAGAGACTTTTCAACAATCATGGATTTACCTAGCCCCAAATGAGACAATTCCATTAACTCAGGACTGAATAAATCAATTACTCATAATTATACAATGTTTTACATATCATTGAATGGAAATTTTTTTTCGTAAACATGGTATTAATTCTTACATTTATATTTTCATAAAGGTTTCAAGAATGCATTTTTCAATTCTATTTTATAGTATGTTATAAGTTGCAGTCAACATATTGACATATGAACCAGAAATGAACTCGCAAATGTACATATACATGTAGATAAATCCCCAGAAAGATGCTGAATGCGTTCTGAATTGACTGTTATGTCTATTGATTCTTAATAAGATGTTAATGGATCCTTATAAACCATCTTGAACACTCAGCAAATTCACGTCTGGAGGGCACACTCCAATCCAGATTTTCCACTCAAGATGTTGTTAGTGGATCGGATTATACAAGAGTGCAAACAGGAGTGGAGTTTTATGGAACTCATATCATCTCCAGAGTTCGTGTAGTTCTGCCATCTTGAGAAGTGCTTCATCCGTAAATTTCACGTAACAGAGGTTTATTTCGAGTGCTTCATATTTATGATTCTTGGAAATTAATGAAGAGATTTGTCGATGTGTTCATATTTATTGCTTCCAGAAATCTGAGGAAAACAATTGTTTTGCGTCAATTATTTGGAAGAAGCAACCAAGAAATAGAAAAGCACTGATATTAAACGAAGCTCGTAATAGTATTGAACAACAAGTCTAGAATATCAACGTTTTACTAAATGATTTTATATTTGATTGATTCGGTCTTTACTTGGTGGCAACTCGTTTTAATTAAAAAAATAAATTGTAGAAATTACTATGTTTTACCACCAATAAAAATATATATTACACATTTCTTGTGACTCGAGTTTCGGGAAATGAACTATCCCATCATCAGACAACTGAAGACCTAACAGTGGTACAGAGGTATTTAAACAAAAGTGATAAATATTTTGAATATTTCAATAGATTCTAGATAACACCTAATAGTGGTACAGAGGTTTACAAGTGAAACGTGATGAAAAACCGGGTTAAAAAAGAGAGGCCTTCTAACAGATATCGGAATGTCGGCAATCGACAAAGAAGAATGTTATACAGATGGTACCCATTTAAATATCTCAAATAAGTTTTGGAATTACATAGCTCCGTACAGTCATTCATTATTTTTACGTTATTTTGTTGTACATCTCAAATATTTGGATTTACATAGCTCCATACAATAATTTATTATTTTTTAAAGTATTTTTATTGTGAACGGATTTGAAATTTTCAATAATCAAGTTTCTTTTCATTTGAATCTACATGTGAAATTTTCTTGAGATTTTCTTTTGTCGAAAGGAATTACTGTTTTCTAAAGAATGAGGGGCAAAAGTTGAATTCAGGAGTTTATGAGTTATCTTGTTCTACGTGCAGTACTAAATATATAGGACAAATAGGACGTTCTTTCAAGACGAGGTTCAACGAACATAAAATGAGTTTCATAAAAAATAAACAAAATTCTACTTTTGCCACTCATTGTCTAGAAAACGGTCATTCCTTTCCCACAATAGATAATCTTAAAATTTTACATGTAGAATCAGAAGGGAAGAAATTTGATTATCTAGAATCTGTTGAAATTTTCAAATTAGTTCACAATAACAAAAATGTAAAAATAATGAATGACTTTACGGAGCTATGTAAATCAAAAATATTTGAGATATTCAAAAAGTAACATCTGTTTGAAACCTTTTTCAACGAACATGTAATGAATTTAATGAAAAGTAAACAAAAATTCAACATTTGCCACTCATTCTTTAGAAAACAGTAATTCCTTTCGACAAAAGAAAATCTTAAGAAAATTTTACATGTAGATTCAAAAGAAAAGAAACTTGATTATTGAAAATTTCAAATTCGTTTACAATAAAAATAATGTAAAAAATAATGAATGACTGTATGGAGCTTTGTAAATCCAAATATTTGAGCAACTTAGTTAGATATTCAATTATATTGAATATTCTAAGTAAGATAGTTTGATGATGAAATTCTTAAGATTATGTTAAACATTTTTGAAAGATATTTGTTTTCATAAGAGAGATGAGCAGAAACAAAATTTTGTCTACTCAAAATATTTAATTTATAGGATTTTTGTTGACAATTTATATTTATTGGTTTCTGTTATATCTTGTAATGAATGTTTATTTTATATGTCGTTTGATATAAGTAGTACTCATATGACATTAATTTAATTCCTGAAGTTATAATATTAAATATAATTTTTTGAAATTGAATATGTAGAAGGCTAACAGAATATATCTGTAAATATTGAAATATTCAAATAGTTCCAGCAATATTTCGAAAATGAAGATTCTCGAGAAACACCTTGTAAAAATGTAAGGGTGATAGATATGGCAATGCGGTTTTCACCAATGTAGAAATAGGACTCTTCAAAAGTGTCCAAATTGGCCCACCCTATGCATTATGTTGTGCAAAATCTTAGACCTCACTATGAGTGGTCACTAGATGTTTTCACGATTTACGTAAAAATATCGTTCTCTTAACTTGAACCTCATTGTCGTAGTAGAATTTCCTGGTCAACTCACGGCATAAAACCCATAAATCGCAGGTCAAATGGCACAAATTGCGCTAAAATTTGGGATTCTTCCGCATTTCCGTTTTTTGCCGTCTATCAAGTCCACCCTGAATTCCTGAACGCAAAGTCATGTTCTTATTACCCTTTTGTCTTCCCCGCCACAACCAGCAAACCGCCCAATGAATAATGTCACCCCGTCCCGTGTGGAAAACCATAATACGGTGCTGCTTCGGAAAAATTATTATCACAATCTTTCATGTCGATTGTTTTCGGGGGTGACGCAAGTTTTTTGTTCGGGCCTCTCGGGCGTAATGCCCCGTCTCCAATTGGGTTTCCTCATTTCGCCGGAAATATTAGCCGGAATAAGTCATTGTTATACCGGTATTCGCAAATTTTATTCCGTTCTAGCAACAAAAGGATGGGGTTGAGGGAGTGCAGCGTTTTGTTATTTTTCTCGGCACGGCAATAGTTAATTCTTTGTAAGGGTTTTCTTCCCCGGTGTTTATCCTGGGGGCGAAAGTAATGGTCTTGAACTTCCTGCTGAGACTTGCGTTAATTCTTGTATCGAGTTTGCCAATGGAAGCGACTAGATTCAATAATATTATTATTATTTCGATATTAATTTCTCGCATATCACTTGTTGAAACATTTTTAAATTATTAAAGTAAATAAATACATTCTTGATTGTTTCGGTCTCTACTTGACGGAAATTCATCGTAAATGATTTGAAGTAAAACAGTTTATTTCTGCTTATTTTTATTTTTATTTGCCGTTGAAAAATAAAAATATACGGAAATAAAGTGTTCTACTTCAAATCATTTTAAAATAAATACAACTTGAATTAAATAAAATAATGAGAAGCGGTTTTTTCTTGATAGAAGGATAATTACAAAATGAATATCAAAACAGATTTAATCTTACATAAATAGAGGTTAATTCTTAATAGAAGGTGTATAAAATTATTTAAATATTTTAATATTAACCTTCTACATATTTAATTTCAAAAAATTTGATTTAATAATTATAACTTCTGAAAATAAATTGAAATAATGTCATATATAGTAAGTACCACTTATATCAAATGACACATAAAATAAACATTCCTTATAAGACATCCAAATGGTATAACAAAATCCAATAAATAAAAATTGTTAACCAAAATCCTATAAATTAAATATTTTGAATAGACAAAATTTTGTTTCTGCTGATCAATCTTATGAAAATAAATATCTTTCGAAAATGTCTAAAATAATCATAAGAATTTCATCATAAAACTTTCTTACTTAGAATATTCAATATTATTGGATATCTAACAAGGTTTCTCTATATAAAAACTCAAGATATGTAAAAAAAATAACTGAAAAGCAAGTTTTAAGAGAGACTTTGCTTCGTCAGTATTCAAATAATTCATATTGAATAAATATAACATAAATTAACAACAAATATTTACTCACCCATCAACACTTTAGAATAACTTCTGGTAAACTGAAAAATCTTTAAATGTTGTGCAAAGGTTAACTATAGATAAATATTTCTGTGGTTTACCCTTGATCTAAAAGATTGAAAGACAATTTATCGGCCTCTGTTATAGCACAAGGACTATCTGTATAAAGAATGTTAAGGGAACCAAATAATTATATATTATGAATAAAATACATAAAAAGAGCTTAATTCTTGATAGAAGGTATATAAAATTATTTAAATATTTTAATATAATAGTAACCTTCTACATATTTAATTTCAAAAAATTATATTTAATAAATATTATATAACTTCTGAAAATAAATTAAAATAACGTCATATAAGTACCACTTATATCAAATGACATATAAAATAAACATTCATTATAAGACATCCAAATGGTATAACAAAATCCAATAAATAAAAATTGTTAACCAAAATCCTATAAATGACATATTTTAAATAGACAAAATTTTGTTTCTGCTCATCAATCTTATGAAAACAAATATCTTTCAAAAATGTTCAACATAATCTTAAGAATTTCATCATAAAACTATATTACTCAGAATATTCCATATTATTGGATATCTAAGTTACTTTTTTTTAAATCTCAAGATACGTGAAAACATTACTAAAAAACAAGTTTTAAAAGAGACTTTCCTTCGTAAGCTTTTGGTAAATGAATACTGAAAATTTAATTAGAGTGTAATGTTAACTCAAATAAATAATTCTGTGGTTTACGATTGATCTAAAAGATTGAAAGGCAATTTAACGGCCTCTGTTATAGCACAAGAATTAACTGTATTAAGAATGTTGAGGAAAACAAAAAATTATATATTATTTTTATTTTTTGGATTTTATTGTACTATTTGGATGTCTTATAATGAATGTTTATTCTATATGTCATTTGATATAAGTGGTACTTATATGACATTATTTTAATTTTTTTTTCAGAAGTTATAATTATTAAATATAATTTTTTGAAATTAAATATGTAGAAGGTCAATATTGAAATATTTAAATAACAGATTTAATCTGTTCTGCTACAATTTTAATTTAAAAAAAAATTTTTTTAATTTTTTGAATTAAATTAAGGGCTTATAATAAGCACTGCTTATATTTAATAGACGTATAAAATCAAAATTTATTATACAATATCTAATAAAAAAACCCAACAAAAATAAATTGTTAATTAAAATTAAAAAATAAGTAATATTGAATGTTTCGTTCCAAACTTGCGCACCTGAACCTGAGACAAAATTTTGTTTCTGATCTTACCATTATGAACACCAATTCTTTTTCAAAAACATAAAAAACATTTCAAGGACTTCTCAAAAAATATAATTTATTTAAAATATTTAATATATTTAAATATTCAAATAAGTTAATTCAAAAATCTGTCAAAACATGCACTATTTCTTCAAAATACAATTAGAATTCCGATAATATCTTCATGGGCCCTAGATAATTTTTAAAATATCAAAATCAACTAGCAATCAGTATATCTTACCTTAAAGTGTAAACGGAACTTGCTCAAACAGACTAACTTTAAAAATCCAGATAGTCTATGTTCGTCACAAAATCACAGAAAACTGTAAGGTATTATAAGGTTTTCTTTAATTCCATAATTACATCATATTTAATAGACGTATATAAATTGATTTTAATTGACTTTCTTATATTCGTTAGTTTATTTATTCCATTTCACATTGTATATTGAGTTTTGATTATATACATCTATTCAAACATTAATTTAATTCTAAAAGTTTTTTGAATGAAAAATTTTTGAATTTAAAACTGTAGAAGACAGATTAAATCTGTTTTCATATTCAAATTTTGTTATAATTCTTCTATCAAGTAAAAAGCCCTTTTCTATTTTATTTTATAAAAAATATTCATCGTTACATAACTTCACTGAAAACACAATGGGAACATACTGGATTTCGGTCGAATTCTCAGTTATTTGTCAAGCGATCAACGAATGAATAATATCGTCCGTACCTTTTATGGGGAGACAATTTTTTTCGAATATCCTCTGCATTGAGGGTGATCCATTGTAGTTGACAACCATAGCGCAAACCTCGAATACTTTGGTTGTCGCAGCACGTCGCACGAAGTCCGTGATTTCAAGCCTGTACGGGTTATATTTCTGCAGCAAAAAGCTTCGGAAAAACTTCGTACCTCGAGGCCCGAATAGAGGAGTGTAATTTGAAAAATATGTAGATATCCAGGGACGTGGTATTGTGGCTTTGGATTCATAACATATTTTATGACATAATGGATGATGCGAAGGGTCAGAGCTCAATGATATTCAACGCCATTTTAACATGCGTTTGCCATCCTGTGTGCTTGGTCGAAAAAAGGTGGGTTGGTTTGTATGTCAGATTTAACAATAATTGCTCTGCTGAATGAGTGAAAAGTGGTTCTGCTGAACGTGTTTTTTTTTGCTGGAAACCCTGTGAATTACTGTATGAAGTAGTGGAACTAATTCTTTTTGTAATTACTGTGTGTTCATTAGATAAAGCTTACAAAGAATAAACTTACATCGAACATTAAGAAGTCATTTTGTCTACCATTTACATCATATGAATCGGGACTTCCTAATTTGGGACCCCTCAAAGTCGATAACCAAAACTTTTTTCTTGAACATCCAGAAGGACACATTAAGTATCTTGGTATTCATATTGACAGGCATATGCGTTGGGATCATCACTGTGAATATGTAGCGAAAAAACTCCGCGGTCTTCTTCATATATTCAGAAACCTAAAAAAAGAAATGAATGTTACTCAGTTGATGAAGGTGTATTTTGCATTAGTTCAGTCTCACTTGCCATATGGTAACGTTGGTTGGGGTGCAGCTCATGGAACTCATGTAGAAATACTCAACATTGTTCAAAGACTGCTACTCAAGATCATACTTGGAAAGAGCCTTTATTCCCCACTGATGAACTTTATAAGATATCAATAGTGCTGGACGTAAGACAGTTATACTTCTCAAAAATTATTGCTCTTCTAAAAAATAAAAAGATCTTACTCCAGCCAATACAACATACCCATTTGACAAGATATAAACTTACCTGTTTTCAGACACATCGAGCCCACAAAAGAGCAGGACAAAGGTGTTTGCTTGCTTACCTTTGCAGCTTAGACTAGAAATCAGCTACAGATCATCCAGGATGAAAACTAAAATATGGCTTCCTAATACTGATAGAAAACGAATACATGATTCAATAAGTAGTGGCATATAAAAATTTACTTACCTGGTGATTCTGTAACTGGATTATTTTGAAACGATTATGATACCTCTCTTCTATTGTGGGTGAATTTGTTTGGTTTCCTTGGTTGTCTGATCATCCTGCTTCTCTATATGTGTATATACTCTTTGTTTTTTTTTTCATTTTAGGGACTGATAGTAAAACGTTTTAGGTTTCTTAGTGTCACAACTAACAGGCGAATTATTCATTAGTCAGCCTCTGTTCATCATCTTGTTTGTTTGCGAAGTCATTTATTCAGATACTGAATTGTTTCAGCCGTTACTATTTGGTAGTTGATCATAATTAAAACAAATTGTAGAAATTACTATGTTTTACTACCAAAAAAGATATATTACACATTTTCTTGTGACTCGAGTTTCGGGAAATGAACTATCCCATCATCAGACAACTGAATACCTAACAGTGGTACAGAAGTATTTAAACAAAAGTGATAAATATTTTGAATATTTCAATAGATTCTAGATAACACCTAATAGTGGTACAGAGGTTTACGAGCGGAACGTGATAAAAAACCGGGTTAAAAAAGAGGGGCCTTCTAACAGATATCGGAATGTCGGCAATCGACAAAGAAGGTTGTTAAACAGACGGTACCCATTTAAATAAAATTCTGACATATTTGAATTATCTCTTCAAAGTTATATTCATTTTATATTTGCTCATAATTATCATTATTCTTATTTTCAAACAAGTGCGTATCAGTTAAAAAAAAAGCAGAATGACCAATTCCTTCGCGTATCTGAGTCAATTGCTACGATGTGTACAATCAAATAGTAGTTACAGAAAACTGACGCATGAAAAATGCTTATTCGTGTTTCTATCGGCTAGTAATTCAATCAAAAGATCTAAAGGAGAAACGTTAACTCGGTACAGCAACAACTCAATGAAAAGGACTATGAATTCTTTACATCTAGAACGAACAGAGAATCTCTTTCATGTGCAAGTGAATTAATTTACAAATGATTTTCCAGATATTCCGAATTCATGTATATCCCCGTTCTTGTTTTCAATGAAGAGGGATTCGTTATATTATTTTCTAGCGAGATGGTGACGACAGATTCATTAAAGAAGTGATTGACAAACTTTTGTAGAACAAAGACTACTTGAACTGTTTTGTTCGGTAGAGAACTTGGCGTATTGTATTATGTAACCTTTCTACGTATTTATTTCTGTAGGTTGTTTTGTAACGATATCTGTTTTTTAAGGATATCCAATGGAAAATGGACTCAAACGATTACAGTTCATCATCAATTTCTATCGGTACAACTATAAATTGACACTTGATTGAATAAAACACATATAGTTCTTTAGTTATCTATTTAAAAGTCATCTGTATTTGCTTTCTGAATGGTACTTAGTATAACTTTTTTCGATTATTTTGGAAAATAGTTGTTAGTAATACAGAAGTCATAACGGATGTTTTTTATTCTAGTGATAAAACTTTCTATAGGGATAACTGTGATTTGACAGAAGGTGGAGGTCATGTTGTTTTGACATTTCTGTTCAGTAAGCATTGACAAATGCATGATAAATTATCATGAAAAGACTCATGCCGCAACAACGTTTACAAATTGTTGAAATTTATTTTCAAAATCAGTGTTCTATTCGCCAAACTTATAGAGCTTATTCGTCGAATTATGGATAGATTTCGGATAATGTTTTCTCTACTCGATGCAACAACAATAAGAAGACAAAGAACTGTACGTATAGAAGAAAATACTGCTGCTGTAATTCATAGTGTTAATGATGATCCAGATTTGTCTATTCGTCGACGTTCAAAACAAGTTGGACTCTTTGCATCCACCACATGGAAAATTTTGCGTAGGGATCTTGGTCTACACCCATACAAGTTCCAACTGGTTCAAGAACTAAAGCAACTTGAATATAATAAGCCTCGTTTGTTTGCTGATTGGGCCCTAGAACAGCTTGAAGTTGCTTTTTTATTATAATTAATTATTATTATCATAATAATGAAATAATTAAAATAATAATAAAATAAACTTTCGAATAGACTCGCGTATTCAAATTGATTCAATAATATTATGTTCATCATATATCTTTCATTAGAGAATCATTTAAATATGCGCAAAATGTAGAAATATGGGCTGAAAAACTTGATAAGAGAAACCATCTTCGAATAATTCTTCAGGATTCAAATTGATTCAATAATATTATGTTCATCATATATCTTTCATTAGAGAATCATTTAAATATGCGCAAAATGTAGAAATATGGGCTGAAAAACTTGATAAGAGAAACCATCTTCGAATAATTCTTCAGGATAAATTCATCCTTTATCAGTTGCGTTCAACATTGCTCATTGAAAAGTTTGTTTTCCACTCTCCGAAAGAAACAATTTCATAAAATACTCGTGCATATCAGTGGTACAGAGCCTTCAAGGACGGTCGTGAAGTGGTCGCCCATCGACGGCTTCGATCGAAGATAACGTCGATAAAATTAAGTAAAGGGTGCTGGAAAACCGTCGTACCAGCTTGAGAGAGATAGCACATTATCTTAAGATATCCCACGAGTCCGCACGTACGATTTTGATTGATATTTTGGGCATGAGAAAGGTGGCCGCACGACTCGTACCGAAAGACCTGAATTTTCTTCAAAAACGTCATCGCGAACAGGTTGCTTCAGACATGCTGCATCGCTGTAATTCCGATTCTACATTCATGGAACGCATTATAACTGGTGATGAGACCTGGCTCTACGAGTACGATATGCAAACAAGCCAGCAATCATCGGAATGGGTGGCAAAAACAGAGCCGAAACCGAAAAAACCACGCCAAAGCCGCTCGAAAATGAAGGTGATGCTCATTGTTTTCTTCGATATCCGTGGCGTGGTGCACTACGAATTCGTTCCAGAGGGGTCAGACGGTAAACAAGGAGTATTACCTAGGCGTTATGAAACGTTTGCGTCAGCGTATCCGTAAGAAGCGGCCAAATTTGTGGGCGAACAACTCATGGATTTTGCATGACGATAACGCGCCTTCTCACCGAGCTACGATTGTGACGGACTTTCTCGCCAAAAACTCAACAAACGTGCTTCAGCAACCACCGTATTCGCCGGATTTGGCTCCCTGCGACTTTTTCCTCTTCCCAAAACTAAAATTGCCTCTTCGTGGCACCCGTTTTGAGTCGATTGAAGCCATAAAACAAAATTCGGCGCGAGAGCTAAAGTCCATCCCGGAAAGCGCCTATAAAAAATGTTTCGATAATTGGAAGTGCCGTTGGCATAGATGTATTGGAGCAAATGGAGCCTATCTTGAAGGCGACCCAATAAATTTTGACGATTAAATGTAAAAATGTTGTTTTAATTGAAAATTCCCGGTACTTTCTTGACAGAGTAGTATACCATTTCTGGGAGATCAGGGACTTTTTATCAATGACAATACACGCCCACATACTGCTCGAATAGTAACAGCGTACTTGAATAAGGATGGAATTTCAAGGTTCAACTGGCTAGCACGAAGTCCTGAATTGAATCCCATCGAACATCTATGGGACCAACTGGGAAGGTGAGTCAGAACTCTGCTTCCATCGCCCAATAATTTATAAGAGTTCCGTTAAGCCCAATCTACAAATCTACAAGATTGGTTAACTCTGTCTACAAAAGTTGAAGAGGTAATATCACTGAACTAGGATGGAAATAACTTATGAAAGGTAACATATCTAAGCAGAAAGTTGACAAATGCAAATGAGAATTATTCCATACCTGGGGAATTATCGTGAAATTGGGTAGTTTATTGCCGATTGTTCTTATTTCGCTAGTAAGATGGATGTGGTAATTGCCGAAAACGTAGCGCTAAGCAGGAAAATTAAAGGAGCAACAATCTGGGCTCCACGTGCTGGCAATATATTTTCAGTTACGTGGAGTGTTTATTTAACTAGAATAGTTTTATTTTACTCATACTTCAACAATTCTACCTGCAAAAATTCCCCGGGTTTACTGAACGCCTAGATTAAAAGTTACATACGACTGATGTTTCTAGAAATTTTTGGAAGATTTGTGTCAGCGGATATTTTTTTTATATAATGCCGATTGATCCATATACCAGGTGTTTCACGAATTATTGTACTGGCTTTCAGGGCCAATTAATTGGCCTCCAAGATCATGCTACTTAACTCCACTGGATTATTTTCTTTGGGGTTATGTCAAGTCATTGGTTTATGCTGATAGGCCAGAAACAATAAACGCTTTGGAAGCCAACATAACACGTGTTATTGATGAAATAACGCCTGAATTACTAGAAAAAGTGGTTCAAAATTTGTCTGGTCGAATGCGGTTCCTCAGAGCTAGTCGTGGTGAACATATACCGGAAATTATTTTTAAAACATAAATATCATAAAATTATCTTTCAAATACAAACAAATTTGGCTTCAATCTTGATTTAAATGTGTTTTATTTCAATTTAAAGTTCTATCACTCTAAAAAAAACACCCGATATAACTGTCAACGTCACAAATAAACAATAGTTGCCATACGTGAGCAATTTCAATTTAAAAATAGGGCGTTCCCATTGAAAGACCCTTTACAAGTATAAAAATTTTTGAATAAATTGACTTGTGACAGGTAGAAAATTAATGAAAGCAACGGTCTGCGCATTCGCCATTTTGTAACACAATAAAGGAACTATTATATTTTTTAAATAATTTATTTTAATTATTATTGCACAGAAAAAACTGAACGTTTTTCCTCACCATAATATTATTATGCATTGAATTTTCCGACTCTTAATGTATGTCCATTTATATTGGTGAAACTCAGAAAAATTTGGCTATTTCAAGTTAATCACCAACAGAGTTATAGTGAAAAACGTTGTCTAGATATTAGACATTAACTAATTACTGAGATGCTCTGTCAAGTACTATGGAATATTGGTATTATATTCATAATTTACGCCATGAAGAGAAAAATTACTCAAATCGACTATTATCTGCAATAAAGCCAACATTATATTTAACTAAGGTTGTAAGTTGGAATCAGGTATTGGGTTAAGTCATAATAGTCATCAGAAAATATAAAAAAATCCAAGTCCTATATTTTTTAAATTATATCGCACTTTCTTTTATTCAATAAAATGCACACCCTGTGGTGATTTTTAAACTCCTGTTCCTACAATTTTTCACTTTTTTCAAATTTTAGTTTCCCTATCTTATCCCGAATAGTGCTTCTGTAATCTGTAATCTTCAATTCTAAGCCAGTTTCTCCAGCTTGGAAAATAATGTCACTTTTTGTCGAACCAAGCTTTCAAAATTAAAATTTCGCCCAACTTCAATTGACTGTGCTGAAAAAAAATTGTTCTACATCAGTTTGGCAAGTTAGTTCAAAAGTTAGCCTATTCAATAGGGATTCTTAAAGTGCTATAACACCAACTACATTCTTTTTTAGGTTGGACAAAAAAGGTTTTCCTTAAAATAATTCAGTTTCGTTTTATGATAGTATTCAATAAATTCACAAAAGATGTTCAAATTGCCCTCCTTCAGTTTCAATACATGCACGAAATCTTCTTAGAAAAGATCGAGATATCAGACGAGCGAATCCGTTTTTGACGAATCGCATTGCTTCCCTAATTCTGTTCCGAAGCTCAGCTACATTTCCAATTTGTTTAGAATAAATTTTTTACTTCACTGTAAAAAAATCTAAGGGATTCAAATCAGGTGAATGGGTTGGCCACGAGATTATTCAAACCAGATTCTAAAAGTATTGGTTGCACTAGAATCATTTTTAGAAAGTTCGAAGAAATTGTTCGAAAGTGTGTTTCTTTAAGAAAGACCGTTTTTTTTTTGACCGATCTAAGAAATACTGTAGTAAGTGTTATACTATTTTAGAATCCCTAATAAATGCGCTAACTTTTGAAAGTAATTTTCCAAACTAATGTAGTACAGTTTTTTTTCAGTACAGTCAGTTAAAGTTGTGCCAAATATTAATTTTGATTATAAACCCACTTATGATGTTAGAACGAATCGAAGTCTCCTATTTTTCATATCTTTGGTATAAGATAATACCAGAAAACAATGTTGAGATTCTCATTAATTGAATAACCGAAACTTCATTCAATTATACAAATCACATATGTTGTGGTGTGATGAAGTCCACCGCTAAGAAGGAAACTGTATTTCATTTGAGATGTATATTTAGCAGTAAAATGTGTTAAAAATCAAATATACTTATTAATCTATAAATGTATGACCCAAGTTTCTCCGATGCCTTATCTCCTTATTCATAAAAAATACAATATTATTAACCCATTAAGTAATCCCAAGATCTCAGAAACTATATTATAATGTAAAAATTTGAAATTTTTCGGATAAGATCTTCATGTTTCCCTAACATGCACAAGAATCGAGATTAAACTGCAAATGAGACGAAAGGGTCTATAGGAGTTAAAGATGAAAATCTATTCAAATTTCTGGTTGGATATTTAATGAAAACTGCATTGAAGACGATGTGCGCCATACTTCATAATTAATAATATTCCCAGAAAAGAGAAAATCAATTTCTGACTGGTTGGAATTCTTGAGGATGAAATTAACGGAAGCTTTTTAATAACAATTTCTAAAATTCACAACAGAAGTTCAGATATTCCTTCTGCAATAAAAGGATGTTGAAGTTCGTAAGGTGAACTCTTAAATTAACATAATTTTTTTCCTATTCTTAGGGAGTTCTTAACTTTAGCCAGTATGAAGTTTAAGTAGAAGGAATAAAGAACGGAATAACAAATGTGACTTGCTTCGCTGTGAATCCACAAGTTCAGCGGTCGCTGATAGGGAAACATTTTCACATTGGAACTTCGCTGAAGAAATTACCATAAGAATATTGTTGAGTGGATAACTTTGGTGTTTAATAGGAAACCCGTTAGACCGTCTTATAACACATTACCGATTTCTATTACCTATTTCGAGAAAATTAAAAAAAATATAATTGAAATTGTATCTTTCAATCATCGGATTGAAATTGAAATTCAAATAGGCACCAAAGTTAGTGTTCTTGTTAGTGCTATTCATTTTTTTTTAATGCAAATTTGTTTTCCTATGTTATTCATTTGGAATGTATTCATTGGAAGTGGGTCATAATAACAACATAAGAGTTTCAAACAAAGTTGAGTAGTGTTTTATGTAATACAAAGAATAATTATGTTATTTTCATAATAGAAATTACATTTTTGAAGAAAAATATGAACGTGGAGGCAAACACAAAATTGCATGATTTCCATGTGTGATATGAAAAAAGAGCGTAAAAGCTGATTTCACGTCTGTGTTTTTTTTTTAGTTTTCAGTAGATCTTGCTATCATTAAAAATTGTGCTTAATTAGACACGATAACCTTTTGAAGAATGATCGCTTGACAATAACTGCTTCAAACACAAAAAAAATTATTGTTGAAACAAGCAACGAATATTATAGTTCAATTATGCAATACAATGAACTGACAGATGTTTTGTGGTTATTGAATATTCAGCTTGTTATTGAACAAGGTTGAATGAATGAGCTAAATAAGTTTTACGTTGTACAATTCCAGAGAATTATATTCTCCCATTATTTCGTACTCAATACATGAGCATTAATCAATAAATATATCTGTCAATATTCAATGCAAATTCATTTCCAATTGAATTGAAAAGCCTTCCTCTAGCTCTAGCTGAGCAAGTTAATCACTCCTTCACCTTAGTGAATAAATTTATGTTACATGTTACATGATTGAAGAATGTGATTGACACCAGGTGAAATATTATAACAAATTTATTTAAAAAAAATTCACACAGTTTTTATTTTTCACAATTTATTCAGAATCCTGACACGTGTTTCGGTCTTTCGACCATCTTCAAAGGAATAAAAAAAGGAATTGAACCTAGAATTGAAAAGGTTCTTCTATTAGACTAAGGACATTTGTGAATTTTTATGGCGCATGGAAATAACAGCATCCAATATAGGGGTGAAATAAGGAATTACTTTGTTTTCTATCACTTTTTATTATAACTGATATACAGTGACTCGAGTTTCGTAGTGTTTACTACATTTTCAAACTGAACGAACAAATTAGATCTATATATATATATACTATTATATATGGGGATTGTAGGCTTCGGCAGAGCTTCGAAGAGAGGGGTTTTCCAAAGTTCCGTCTGTTCGTTAAGTAGTTTTATTATTGGTAAGTGCTTTTTATATTTTTCAATTTCTATGGATTCCAGGATGTCAAGTTTTTTCCCTTTCGCTTCCACGTGCAAGATAACAAGGTTGTTCAATTCTGGGAAGGTGTGATCTGTAGTGAAGAAATGGTTTGCAAAATTGGAATTATTCTTCCGGTTCCTAAAAGCAGATTGATGCTCTTTGTACCTTTTATGGAAAGGTCGGCCCGTTTGTCCTATATACAGTGTAATAGTGTATGACATCTAATGAGGTATGTTTACTACTGAGGCAACAAATTTTGTTAATTTTAGGGTTTGTGGGTTCGCCCCTCCCTTTGTTTGTGTATTAATGATAATAATAATAATAATAAATAGTCCTTCAATTTAACCTCATTAATATTATATATTAATAATTAAAAAATATTATTTTCTATACAGTGTCCCGCAGAACCGGTTGATTTCTGGTTTTGAAAAATAGACATCCTACGTTCTTGGATTCTATGTTTTTAATATCGGCCTACGTATCCTATATATGTACCATTGCCATCAGCATCAGTATTAACATCAACCAAAAGTTGAGGTTCCTTTCTTTATCGTTAAACAAAATCTAAACCAAATTAGATTTACTGCTAAAGAATTAATTTCCATTTTATGAAGACCATTGAACATCCTACTGCTGAAACCTTTCATATAAACTATTGAAAACCATAATTTTTTTCTTCATAAGGATCATTCATATTGATATAGAATTTTTTTTAAAATTGTGGTAAGTTTTCTTACTAATAATTTTGTCAATGATTTCAGTTTTATAGCTGTTATTCACCGCTATAGTTTTACAATGGCTTTAGAACAGAAATCATTGACAAAATGATTAATAAGAAAATTTACGATAATACTAAAAAAAAATTATATCAATATAAATGATCCTTATAAAGGAAAGGAAATATAGTTTTCAATTGCTCATATGAAATGTTTCAGCAGTAAATGGGAATTAATTCTTTAGCAGTGAATAGAAATAATTTAAAATAATAAGAAACGGTTTTTTACTTGATAGAAGGATTATTACAAAATTTGAATATCAAAACAGATTTAATATGTTAATCTTCTACACTTTTAATTTCAAAAAATTTATTCAAGAAACTTTAAGAACTAAATTAATGTCTTTTAAAATTTTAAAGTTTCTTGAATACATTTTTTGAAATTAAAATTGTAGAAGACTAACAGATTGAATCTGTTTTGATATTCAAACTTAAAAAATAATTCAACTTAAAATTTTGATGTCACTTTACTATGTAATGTTAATAAGGGTAAATTGATGGACTACTTGGAGATTCTTTCAATCAAAAATGCCATTGAGAAAAAGTAGAATTTAACAAATTCCCAAACACTATTCGGCAACACCCCTATATTGGATTCCATGCGCCATAAAAATGCACATATGTCCTAAGTGTAATCAAAGAACCTTTTCAATTACAATTTTGACCTCGTTTGAAGATGATCGAAAGACCGAGACACGTGGCAGGATTCTGAATAAATTATTAAACATAACAACTGTGTGAATTTGTTTTTAAATAAAATTGTAATGATCTCTATCCGAAATTATATTCAACGGTTTTGAAAAACGTAACATTTAAAAACAGAGAATACTCCGCAGCAAGAGAATACACTACAGATAATCGGGACATACCTGAAAATTTGACAGTGGAAAACAAATATATACCAAACCGAAAAAGTGCTTAATTCATTACATTCACGAAGACATCTTTGTGTAGTAGTTAAGGACGGTCTTGCGTGTTCAAATAGTTAATTCAGCGATGTCAACTGGAACCCATACAACGGGTTCTCTGCGAGAGAAGCACAACTTTATTGTTCTTGAACAATTGTTTCGCAAGATTACACCCTCATGTTAATAGCAGAAATCATGGCAACCCTGCCTTTATAACAGTAAATAAAGTATTCTCCCTCAAGATTTCCTGGACACGAATACGCTTCCGTCCGTTTTTCTTGCAGCGGAAGTCGTATTATGTAGCCTTGATGGAAGCGAGGTCATTATATCTCATGTACCATGTTGACTTTTCTATGAATCAGAATTCACGGGTCCTATTTGATCAAACTTCCATTTATAAATGGAGTCTCTATTCCAGAGAATAGATAGAGGGTTTTTTCTTTGAGATCTGAAGTTAGTCAATAAGAATTAATTGAAATTCATTTTAATTCGATAAAATAACAAATAATATTTCCACAATTTATTATTTGAAATGCTACAGGACCACAATGCTGGTTTCAGCTTCTAACAAGAATTTAATTTGCTCGGGCCTTACTTGATGGAAGTTCAGTTTAATTAAATAATAAAGAATATTTCCACAATTTACATCTCCAATAAATTGTAGAAGTTTTCCTTATTATTTCATTTAATTATTCAACATGAAAAATTTTCAAAGAATCATTCTCTAATAGTAAAAGTTCCAATATTTGTTAGATCAGAAATTTGGTAATAATTTATGTTAAACTGTCTCGATTTGTAGAACTTTCTATTACTCATACTCTCTCTTTATGATTTTTGGTGCAGATCTGCCGAATTAATTTATTTTAATATGAATATGCTAATTATGAGCATGAGAAAAGTTTTTTCCACGTTTGTAACGTGAAAATATCGAGAATAAATGTCTTTATTTGAATAAACTTCCAAAGGTATGTTTTGTATGTATATTTGCATGCTCCAGATGGCGCTATTGTATTAATATTACCTTCGTGTTTCGGTGTATAGTGAATATAGGTACTTAACAGATTTATAGTCCTGGCAATCATTGCACTGACGAAAACCAACAGGTTCGAAACGTGCGGATGTCTGCAATTATGCCCTAGTGATAAACAAAACCTTATCGGGTTTGTTTAAGTATAGAATTGTTATACAGATGTATGTTACACCGTCACGATTTGAAGAATTTTCTATAATCATAGCTCACACTCCTTATTGATGTTCAGCTATTTGAACTCATAAATACACATGAAAACACTATTTAAGGAGGCAATGTTTTTTGATGTAGTTTAATTTATAACTCGCTCACATAATGGCACTGTGTGTTGAAACAATCGTCAATTGTTTTTATTTCATAAAGACTGGTATTAATTATATAGTGTAAATTGAATTATGAAGCATTTGCGCCTATACTAAGAGGGCATTTTTGTCTTGAAATTGAACATTATATCGATTGTTGAGGTAATTATATAAAAAATGGAATAGTAACTGATCTATTATTTGTTAATTAACGTCATCTCATACAGGATAGGGTAAGGTTAATTAACAAATTTTAAAATTTGAAAATTAAAACAGATTCAATCTGTTAGTCTTCTATAATTTTAATTTCAAAAAGTTTATTCAAGAAACTTTGAGAATTGAAGTACCTTGGATCTTAGATATACCTAGTTTTAATGTTCAACAAACACATATTCCTAGAGATCGTATTGGGTAAGTTCATTTATTGTTAATTGATTTTATCTTTTGAATGTGGAGTTGAACTGGTCTTATATAAGTTATTTTTTGAGGATTTGCTACATGTTTTGAGAGTTTTTGAAGTAATTTATTCAAATATATTAAATATTTCAAATAAATTAGTTTTTGAGAAGTTCTTAAAATTATTTTGTATATTATTGAAAAAGATTCAGTTCTCATAAATATAAGATCAGAAAATAAAACATTTTGTCACAAGCAAAGCTGCGTTTCCGCTTGTCTGAAGAGTTCAGTACGCATGCTTGGAACGAAACAAAAAACATTTATTTATTTATTAATTTTAATTGACAATTTATATTCGTTGGGTTTTTATTAATTCTATTCGATATTCTTTAATGAGTTTCGATTTTATACGTCTATTAAATATAAGCAGTGCTTAAAAGATATTCATTTAATTCATAAAGTTTCTTGAATAAATTTTTCGAAATTAAATTTGTGGAAGACTAACAGATCAAATCTGTTCTGATATTCAAATTTTGTAATATTCCTTCTATCAAGTAAAAAACCGCTTTCTTATTATTTTATTTAACAAATTATAGATAATTAATTCGAATGTGAATCAATACTTGATAAAAGTAAAATTTAAATTACTTCAAATTCAGAATTATTTTTTCTAACTCCTACAATATATACTGAAACTATATACAAAAACTCAAATCAAATTGATATCCTTATATAAAATCAATATAAAATATATTTCAATGTCTGGGAGAAAACTTTTTGACATTCCTACATGAAACGTATTAATACAAATGTATTAACAAAAACTATATGAATATGTATATATACATACAAATAAAATGAAATCCACTATTCCAAAATTAACCAAAATTCTCAAAATAAAGGATCGAATAAAAATAATTGAACGAGAATTTAAATTTGATTTCTATCAAGTATTGACTCACATTAAAATTAATTTTTAAATTATGAAATAAATTCATAGAGTCTAAATATCCACAATATATTCCTCAATTATTCATCATTCTTGAAATTCTGGTTATTTTTTTTATCATGAGACATTATTTGGGGTGAATAATTTTATAAAATAAAATATTTCAAATAAATTATATTCTTTGAGAAGTCTTTTAAGTGTGTTCATGTCTTTAAAAGGCAATTGGTGTTCTTAAAGGTAAGACCAGAAACAAAATTTTGTCTCTTTTAAATATTTATTAATTCATTTTATTGACTCTCGTATATCTGTTGGTTTATTTATTCCATTTGACATTATATATTGAGTTTTGATTATATACGTCTATTAAATGTAAGCGGTGCTTGTTTTAGACATTAATTTAATTCTAAAAGTTTTTTGAATAAAAAATTTTTTTGAAATTAAAATTGTAGAAGATAAACATATTTTAATTTGTTTTGATATTCAAATTTTAAATAATTTTTGTTATGTTTTTGTGTTCCGAGTACAAATGGTTATAGTTTATAGGTAAAACAAGACGTTCATCATTTCTGTTTTATTTTGGATACTTTAAAGCTTACTTCGAGTTTATTCGTTCCAGTTTTTATATTATTTCGAGAGTTAAATTTTGATCTTGTGATATATTTGAATATGAATTCAATACATTTCCGAAGTTTCAGAGACTGAAATAGTTATCAAATGTTGGAATTCTCATTCAATTATGTTTATTTGATCCTTTATTTTGAGGATTTCAGATAATTTTGGAATAGTGAATTTTCTTGTATTGTATGTTATACTTATATAGTTTTTGTTAATACATTTGTATCAATACGTTTAATGTCAGGATGTAAAAAAGTTTTATCCGACACATTGAAAAATATTTTATATTAATTATATATAAGGATATCAAATTGATAGTTTTTGTATTTAGTTTCAATATATAATGTAGAAGTAAGAATATATAATTCTGAACTTAAAATCATTTGAATTAGAGATCAGTAACTATTTTTGAGAAATGACAAATTCTCATCATAAGATTTTCCTACTTCTCTGGTCGTTCAACAGATGGCGCTTAAACGCTTTCAATACCCGACAGATCTGTCCCAATATCCATCTAACTAGCCACGGCAATCATGATCTTTGAAATGCCGTTTACAACAGCAATACCCTATTTACGCTTCCGTGACTTGATTGATGAGCCCATTTTCAATAGAAACCAAGGCGAAACGCGAATAACTCACCTATCCTTTAATTAAAGCATCCCTCAAAAGCTTCATTATTGTGAACTGAAAGGAACTACATGACATATTTGATAAGAGTATGTCGAACAGATACATAGTCGATTTTCTGATACGTGTGCTCAGTTACTATAAGCAGAGAGTAGGTTTGCCTGATTGAGTTTTAATCGAGTAAAATAATTATGCACCTCGAACTTCGTGAACCACCTCATTATTTACGATCGAAATTATACAACACAAAATCAATATTTCATATAATAATGCCTATGTATAATAGTTCTTGTGTCATTAAAGAAGGAAAATCATCAAAGATAGTAAAATTTGGAAAAATTTAATATGGAAAAATCGTGCTTGTGTAAATATTGAATTGGATTGAGTTGACTTTTCTTAACTTAAGTTGAGTTTTATCAACAGCAAGCTGAAAGCGTTCTGATGTTGTTTTTCCGAACCAGGTTCTCAAATTCTTGAGCCATGATATCCGGTTCTTTCCGGCCCTCTTGGTCCAAAGATTTAACCCTATGAGATTTTCTGTAACAATTCGTATCTTCCCTCATTTCGCATATATATTCTAGTTTGCGAGCTTTGATTGTATCCACTCTTCTCAAAACTTTTACGTTTGGTACCTTTGCTGTCCAGGGAATTTTTAATATTCTTCTGTACAGCCACATCTCGAAAGTTTTGATTCTGCTGGATGTGGCATCATTGAGGATCCAAGACTCTGCACCATAGAGGAGAACGGAAAACACGTTGCATCTCTAGAGCCTTATTTTAGTGTCAATGGTGATGTTATAACTTTTAAAGAATGAGTGTTTTTATTTCCTGTATATTATTGCAGTCTTCATTGGTAACCGTTTTCAGGTAACTGTAGAGATCAACTCTCTCGATAGCAGTTTGATTTATGACTAGGTGGCATCGTGTAATCTTCTCTTTGCTAGCTATCATCAGTTTTGTTTCCCGAACATTAATTTCTAGACCATGGTGACTACTGTGATGGGTGATTTTGTCCAGTACCTGATGTTCTTGAGTCGATATCCATTTATCAGAATACCTTTGTCCATGTTATCCAAAGCTCTTCTAAGGATGGGTTCCGAGTAGAGATTGAAGATAAGGGGTGTAAGAGTAGAACCTTGTGTTACACCTCGTTTTATTCTAACTTACTCTGTCTGTTCACCCTCTACTCTCAAGTTAGCGATCTGATTCTAACAGAGGTTGCCAATTATTATTCTCACACTCTTGACATCGATACCTGTTTCCATCAGAATTTTGATCATCTCTTTATGTATTACTCAAACGCTTTTTGATAGTCAACCAGATATGTATAAACGGTACAATTCATGTGTCGTCATCTCTGGAACAGTACTTGCACAGCAAATAATGCTACAAACGATACATTTATGAAATTTATGAATTTGGAGTGATGAAAACCCACACAAAACTATTCCGACACCATTACATACATAAAGTAGGGTATGCAATTCATGTTTGCTGAGTCACTGGCCCATATTTCTTTGAAGAAAGTGGTCAAAGACTTACAGTTCATGGAGAACGATACAAAGCAGTGTCAAATTTATTTTTTGCTGCTGTTGGGATTAATCTGGAGGACATGTGGTTCCAACAAGATGCTACTACCTTCCACACAGCCACCTCAACGATGGATTTATTGGAAACAAAATTTGGGACTGAAATTAACTCAAATAAAGGTCCAGTTAATTATTCTCCATGGGCCTTGTGATTTAAAAACGAACAACTACTAAGCAACTGAAAATAAACATTGAAGGTACCATTGATGATTGAAATACTGCCAAATTTATGTGGGAGGGTGATGAAAAATTGGGTTGACAGAATGCAGTAAGTACGAAGAAGTCGTGGTGGTTATTTGAATTATGTTATTTTCCATATATACAGGTATAATGTTACCTTCCAAATGAAAGACATGTGGCCCACTAAAAAATTTATGTTTTTTTTTTTTTCAACTGGTATCGTGGCTATTTGAAAACCCTCAATGATTAAAATATTTAATTCTACAAACATTTGAAAAAAGTTTTTACCCCCTAGATTTCTCAAGAAATGAACAATCTATGTTCTGGAAATGAGATGAATATTTTCCTCTATTTCAACTGCAATATATTTGATAGAAAATCTTTGTTTGTTACTTTTTGCTTTATGCAGGATGAGACAAAATAGGAAAAATGAGAAACATTTTAAATTTATCGATTATTTATTTTTGATTAATTATATTCCATAACTGATTCCGAATTCATTAGTCCGTATTATTATTATTATTATTTATGATGAGCGGGCGTCTATCCACCCTACCACTGCGTCCGCACGGATTATTGTGGTTCACCCCTAATTTATATCTCCCCGACGAGATCCAGTTTTTGGAAAAAACCGATAATCTTATTCAGGGGTAATTTTTTCAGTTCGCTGTGGGCTATAAAAGCCTGGCGAAAGGCTCGAATCTGGTGCGACTCACCGCTGGGCACTCTGAGGCGATGTGCATGGCTGTTTCAGTGTCCTCAAGACACAGCCTGCATTCATTGTCTTCAGCCAGACCGATTTTGTGCAAATGCGCTTTCAGTCTGCAGTGACCTGTCATAATTCCGACAAGTGTTCTTAGTTTGGCCCTATCCAGACCCAGCGCTAGGTTCGCCATCTTTTTGTTCGAAGCTGTTCCAAGGAACAACTTCGAGTGTTTCAGACCAGAATGGCTCCGCCAGAAAGACTCTAGCCTTGAGTTCATTCTGCCTGTTATCGCCTCGTTAGCCACGTCATGCGGTATTCCCAGGAATGGTTCCGGTCCTACCAGAGACAGCGCAGCTCCAGCAAATGCGAGCCGATCCGCCTCCTCGTTACCCAAATAGTTTGAGTGGCTCGGTATCCAAACCAGAGTGACTCCATTATACATACCGAGCCTGTTTAAAGCCGTGCGGCAACTCCAGACTGTTTTGGATGTAAAACAGCTGGATTCCAGAGCTTTTAGTGCTGACTGACTGCCAGTAAATATTTTGATTTTACCGTGGTGGATTTGCAGTTTTATCAGCAGTTCCGCCGCGGTCTCAATGGCAAATATTTCTGCCTGGAATATGGTTGCGTTTTGACCGAGACTCAATGAGATGTTAATTCTCGGTTTGCTCCCATAGACTCCCGCTCCTATTCCGTTCGTCGTTCGCGAGCCGTCTGTGAACAAGCCAAGGCCGGTTCTCAATAGAACCTCAGCATGCTGGGTCCATTCGTCCCGGCTGGGGACGATAACATTGAAATTCCGTTCCTGGCTCGTGATTTTTGACATTAGATCCGAGAACATCGATCGGATACTGTTCGTTAAAAGCTCGTCCAGCAGTCTTGAGCCTCCCATCACTATTGCCTCTGGCCTGTCAATCGCCAGTTGATATAGTTTGTATGTGGTCCGTTCCGCCTCCCTCTGCACGAGTAGGTGCAGGGGTGGTAGATTTAGTAGGACCTCCATGGCTACCGTGGGTGTGGTGCGAAACGCACCTGTAATTGCAAGGCAAGCCTGTCTCTGTAGTCGGGTGAGCTTTTGTTCGCCAACCGTTTGTTGGCCTTTCTTCCACCACGCTACAGCGCCATACACTATCCGTGGTCTAATTACCATAGTGTATAGCCAGTACATCTGCCTGGGCTTTAGGCCCCAGGTTTTACCACAGATCCTCCTGCAAGTCCAGAAACCCATTCTGGCTTTATGACACACTTTATCCAGGTGTGCAGTCCAGGTGAGGGTCTTGTCCAGGACTATTACCAGGTATTTTGCCTCAAATGAGAATTGTATTATTTCACCTCGAATAGTCGGCGGTTCTAGACCATTCAACTTCCGTTTTTTAGTGAATGCTACTATAACTACCTTTTGCGGGTCAAGAGACATGTCTTCTCTTATACACCATTTGTCAATATGTGTGCAGTATCTCTTGAAGGACGGCCGATATCGTCACCTCCGATTTACCTTTCACTATGATTGTCAGGCCATCAGCAAATGCTTGAACGTCGACTCCCCACAGCGAAATGATCGCTAGCAGGTCATCAACGAGAAGGGTCCACAGTAAGGGTGAGAGAATACCTCCCTGCGGACAGCCCTTGAACCCGAAGACCTCATCCTGGTATGAGGTCGTTATTGTTCTGCCGCATAGCATTGCCTGTATCCATCTACACATTAGTGAGTCGATTCCTCTCGCACCGATAGCCTCAGTCCGTATTACTACCTCTTCTTTCAATCAACTGCCCAATACGCCTAGGCATCCCACGAATCAAGTCATTAATGAAATTTTCAGGCATATCGTTCCATTCTTCCTGAAGGGCTAAACTCGATTACTGAAAAGTTGAAAGTGAGTTTTGGCGATTGGATTTTGCTGTCCCTAAGTAATCCCATACGTGCTCAATTGGATTCATGTCTGGCGAGTTTGCTGGCCAGTTCATTCTCTGGATACTGTTCTCTTGAAGAATGTTTTGTACCCTGTGTGCGGTGTGGTGTGGCGTTATCATCCTGATAAATGATATTCTTTCCAAATTCGTTGCGCAGAGGAACAATTATTGGTTCATTGATGTTTTCTACGTAGATGGCATCAGTCATTGTTCGTTCACGGATAATAAGAGGAGTACGGCACCCGAACATTATACTCCCCAGCTCATTATTGATCCGCCTTGAAAGGGCACAACTTTCCGGGCGAAATTGAGTCCATCTAGTCGGCCTGGAACTCTCCAAACATTTTCTCGTCGACTATCACTTTGTAAACCGAATCGTGACTCGTCCGGAAAAAGTACGTTGCGTCATTGTGGTAAAATCCAGTCTTGATGGTGTTCTGCCCATTGCCGAAGGGTAGCTCTATATCCAGGTAATACCCGAGGTACTCTTAAAGGTCCTCTCGCCCTTTAATTTGAGGAATGCAACCGCCTTCTTATGGTACTGGTTGAGACTACACGTCTATTGGTCCTCAAAAAATGACTTCGACCGGCTCTTACGGATACCGTTCGATTCCTTCGAGTAAAATTTGCGATAGAATGGTCTTCCCTTGCAGATGTTACTCTGGGTCGACCAGGCACCGGTCTCCGGGCAACGCTGCCGGTTTCCAGGAAAAGGGCCACTATGCGCCTTACTGAACGTTGTGCAATCTGGTGGTTCGACAAAGCTTCTTGATGTAGAGTATTCTTGCCCGGTCAAACTAAGAAATTGGATGCCTCGGTATTTTCCACGGAATATTCTCAATTACAACTTACAACTTTCGTTATTCGCTGAAAACTGATTAACTTCGAATACATATGTGTAGTGCCGAACAAGAAACATTTTTTGCTGGTTTATTGTTTTCATTTAAGTGATAAGATAGTGAAGATTCCACAAACAAAAAATTGTCATGTTACATTCAACAACATGAGAGTTGATAGGGGGACCAAGATTTTTGAAGATGTGTGTATGTATTTGATAGAATGATGTAATTTATTGTCTATAAAAACTAGTTCTGTATTAATGTTCGTCGTATCTATGGATAAAACTTGAGCTTGGTACTCAGCTTTCGAGAAGAAAATAATAATTTGTTGCTAACTCGCAACTTTTTTCAATCAAAATAGTTCTTTCGAGTCGCAGACTTCCGTTGCTAGCATCAACTTTTTGTTTTAGAACTGATGTGATAACTTCAGAAAGTCAATCATATCTGCTTGAGGAGCAGAAATTTTCCCTGCAATTATGATTTCCTTCAAGTGTTCTTATTCTTTTCCCACTAAGAAGTTATTGGAGCGAGTTTTACGATTTCGTTCCCAGCATCCGCTACAATGAGAGTTTTTATGACGGTTGTTCCTGAACTCCTACGGCAGAAGAACATTTTTTTTTCCGAATAACAGCAATAAAATCACTAGCGTGTTTTTCGAGAAAATATTATCGAACTGTTATTGAATAGTTTGATGGATCTAGAAAATAATTATGGAACTGAAACAAATTCTCCATCATTTTTACTATAACCAAAATTCGAGAATCTTTTTCAATGGTTTCCACATCTACAGGATGTTCTATAAGCTCTATGACAAATACTTTCAGATGATATATGTGCTAATTTTAACCATTTCTTCCCTATGAACATAGATCCGATTCTTTCAGAAGATACAAAGTGCGTTTAATGTATTCTCGGTATAGGCATAAAGAAAACTCAGAAAATTTTGTAAAAATTGTGTTTTTCAATGTAGTCCCCTATAACTTCAATACATTTGTTAGATCGAAAAATAAGTCTCTCTAAACTTTGTAAAAAATATTTTTTGGGCTTCTCCTCAAAATAGGTATTATTTGCTACCTTCGGTTACTCATCGTCGAAAAATCGCTTTCCACAAAGATAGTTTTTCACATTTGGTAATTGAGAGTAGTCACTGGGGGCCAAGTCCGGACCTTAGGGAGGATGAGTAATATATTCTAACCCAAATTCCCGCACAGCAGCCTTCGTCAAGCGGGTCTTGTGGACCGGCGCATTGTCGTGAAGCAGCAACACCCCCGTTGTGAGTTTTCCACGCCCTTTTCCTTTAATTTCTTCTCTCATATCATGAAAAGTGGTTGCGTCTGATGCTGCTTTGATGTTTTCACCATTTCAGTGTATTCTATCAATAAAATACATTAAGAATCCCCAAAAGACCGTAGCCATTATTCTTCCAGCGGATGGGATGACTTTAAACTTCTTTGAGAGCAGTACAACCTTTTCGATCCACTGCATGGACTCTTGTTTACCTTCAGGGTCATAGTGAGTCGATGGGTCTTCTCCACAGAGCTCTAAAAACTTCTTACAGCGGTGAGCATTCTCGGTACCCATCTTGCACTGACCTTTGAGAGGTTACAATGGTCATGAAGGCTAGCATGTTTGGTACCCACGGATAGGTTTGTCATCCCTGCTATTATCTTGATTTTCATCCTGGCATCAAGCAGCAGCTTTTCCACTCTTTCCACATTTTCTTTTCTTATGATGAATGGAAACTCACATCGAGGAACTGAAGACGCTGTTACTCGACGGACCAGATTTGGGTCGTTTCTGATCTGAATAGCTGCATCTTGATTTCTATCAAAGAATTGTTGCTGAGCTATAAATTCAACGTGATAGACAAACTGCTTCTCATGTCCTCACAAACAAAATTCTAAAATATTGAGATCCAGCCAAGATGTGGCCATGCTATTTCTTTCCTTGACCTATCTTACTATTCAGAAAATGTTCATTTAACCAGGCAACTAATTGTCTCTCTCTCTCTTTCTATGTGATGCTGCACCATCGTACTGATATCAAATATTTCGTACTGATACCATATCATCCACTAACTCAAAGAACAAACCTGAATTCAAAAGATCATTTCTAACATCTACTGGCATCAAATTATTCTTAAAACTCTTACTCTTGTGGCATTTGGATTTTGCAATTATCACATTTTTTCACTTTAATTGTTATTCAAACCATCCCCAGTAAAAGAAGCCTCGTTAGACCACATGATAAAAGATATGACTAAATGATACATATACATTCCTTATGTGAATACAATGTCAGATAATAAAGCCAAGTTTTTAAAATAAAATTTTAGTCGAATGGAGCTTTTAGAACGGTTCTAGTTTAGGAATTTAGATTAAAAATAACAAATATCAAACAAATGAAGACTGCGAATGTTTGAGGATAACAGAATAAATCTGTTTTGATATTTAAATTTTGTAATAATCCTTCTATCAAGTAAAAAAAACTTCTTATTATTTTATTGTATATATAATATATAATTATATTTTGTTTTTCCTGACTCATGATAAAAATGTCATTTAACAAAGGCCATAAAATACCTTACCTTGAGTGATTTTTGTGGTGAACATAGAATACGTAGGATTTTTAAAGTTCTGTAATTTTAATATTTGTTCAACAAGGATACCACAGGTCTGTCTGGTAAGATATTTTTTATTAATCTATTTTATGTATGTGAAGAAGGATTGATGAAGATCTCATTTTATTTCATATTGTTTTTTGAGGATGTACTTCCTGTTTTGAGAAATTTTTGAAGTAACTCATTTAAAGATATTAAATACTTCAGATAAATTAGTTTTGGAGAAGTTCTTAAAACTATGTTTCGCATTTTTCAAAAAAGATTTGATTTTCATAAATATGAGATCAGAAACGAACTTTTATTTCCTTCAAGTATTTATTTAGTAATTTCAATTGATAATTTATATTTCGTTGGTTTTTTTATTTCATTTGATATTATATAATGAGTTTTAATTTGATTTTCTATTAAATTTGATCAGTGCTTATAAGACATTAATTTAATGATGAAACCTTTTGAATAAATTTTTTTTTAAATTAAAATTTGTAGGAAGATGACAGAATAAACCTGTTTTGAAGTTTAAATTTTGTAATAATCCTTCTATCAAGTAGAAAACATCTTTTTATTATTTTAAAATGAACCTGGAATCTATGAGTTGACTTGTAATGAACCTAGAGAAATTTAGACAGTCTAGGTATTTCGAAGAATTCGAACAATGCTTAGGCTACAAGCTATATACAGATTGCAATTTAAATATGACCAAATACTTTCGACAACTGAGGCCTCCTTCTCATTAAATAATATTGTAGCTATCTAAATAACTCAACAGATGGATCTGAAAATTTAATCACTTGTGGCCGCTCATGTGAAAATTCATTAAAATAGTATAAATATACACGGGTATTTACTTCTTCTTGTCATCACACTGTAGAGAAATAGTATACTGCGATATCCACCACATTTCCCGATAAACTAGGTCGCTAATCGAATTATTGCTTCCATTCAATTTCAGTTCAGCAGTTCAGAACGTATCAGTTCCCTGCTACTACACTGTTTCCTTTTCGCTAGTAAAAGACAATCTCTGACCTGAAGACGTGATATTTTTTCTAACAACGGTCGCGGTGTTTGTTCGAACAAACAAAGCTATTGACAATTCAATTTGGGCCACACAGTCCATCACTAATTCAGTGAAGTTGGAGGCTCAAATCCTAACCTCGGATCAACTTTATAACCCCAGTCTCCATCGCCATCAAATTTTATTTCGGCATATCAGGTCGTGGAGTGAATAATAACAATAATAACCCGCCAGAATATAAAGCTATAAACAAGGATGAATATTCGATGTTGAATATACATTATCGTTAAGCAGTACACCTATCGACCGCACTGAACGACTGGGACATTCGGAAGAAAACCTTTATGGCTAAACTCCCTTCCATTCAGAAATAATTAGAAACTACGTAAAATCGATATATAACGTGTGGTTCAAAATAGAGGGTGTCCGAAAATCACTTTGTATTTTGCGCCATATCTGAGGTAAAGAATTACCGCCTACATATTCCATACAAAGAATGATCGTAATATTACATCAATTGTGAAGAGACTAAACGAATCAAAGAGACTGAAACAATTAGTGATGCTAAGCACAGTGGTTAACCTATAATAAGCCCTTAGTGTTAGGCGTTGAATTCTGGAATTCAAGGAGCTTCTTCATTATATATAATTTCTTATGCTCATAAAGTTCAATTGATACAGTTACTTCATTCATTATTATCGGTTGTTTATTTTTAGAGTGATAGAACTTTCGATAGGGATAACTATGATTTGACAGATGGTAGAAGTCATGTTGTTTTGACATTTCTGTTCAGTAAGCATTGACAAATTATCATGGAAAGACTCACGCCGCAACAACGTTTACAAATTGTTGAAATTTATTTTCAAAATCAGTGTTCTGTTCGCCAAACTTAAAGAGCACGTCGTGAAATTTATGCTTTACATAATCGTCCATAAGAGCAGCTTATTCCTCGAACTATCGATAGATTTCGGACAACATTTTCTCTACTCGATGCAACAACAACAACAAGACAAAGAACTGTATCTACAGAAGAAAATATCGCTGCTGTAATTCATAGTGTTAATGATGAACCAGATTTGTCTATTCGTCGACGTTCACAACAAGTTGTACTCTCTGCATCCACCACATGGAAAATTTTGCGTAAAGATCTTGGTCTACACCCATACAAGATCCAACTGGTTCAAGAACTAAAGCCACTTAACCATAATAAGCGTCGTTTTTTTGCTGATGGAGCCTTAGAACAGCTTGAAGTTGATCCACTTTTTTATCGTAAAATTGTGTTCAGTGATGAAGCTCATTTCTGGTTGCACGGCTGTGTAAACAAGCAGAATTGCCATATGTGGAGTGAAAACAATCCTCAAGAAGTTCTGCAGGTTCATTGCATCCTGAAAAATCCACTGTATGATGTGCTTTACACGCTGGAGGCATCATCGGTCCATATTTCTTCAAAAACGATGTTGGAGCTAATGTTACAGTGAATGGTGATCGATGATCAATGATTATTTGTTTCAAAATTTGACTGGTATCGACCCAGAAGTGTTTTGGTTCCAACAGATGGTGCTACACCTCATGCTGCTACCGTAACAATTGATTTAATGAAAGAAAGATTTGGCGATAACATTCTTTCGAGAAATGGTCCAATTAATTGGCCTCCCAGATCATGCGACATAACTCCAATGGATTACTTTCTCTGGGGTTATGTCGAATCATTGGTTTATGCTGATAAACCAGATAAAATAGACGCTTTGGAAGCCAACATTACTCCTGCTTTTTGATCAAATAAGGCCTGAATTACTCGAAAAAGTAATCCAAAATTGGTCTGGTCTAATGCGGTTCTTCAGAGCTTGTCGTGGTGGACATATACCGGAAATTATTTTTAAAACAGGAATGTCATGGAATTATCTTTCAAATAAAAAAGAATTTGGCTTCAGTCTTAATTTGAATGTGTTTCAATTTAAAGTTCTATCACTCTAAAAAAAACACCCGATACACATAAGGAGTGGGCCATTTATTAAGAATTTGCATTTTTGATCGGCTATAAATACAAAATTATTGCTTCATTTAATTTCCCTTGAATTTTCCACGTAACTTTCTGACAAGATTCACCACTGAGGAAATGAGTTTCTAATATTTCTCAGTATTGTTTGAGCATAAATTTTGTTAATATCAAGTGTTGCAAAACTTGAAATAATCACTGCTTCAAGATGCAAACCCCTTAGATTAATTGCAGGAAAACTTTGAAAATATCTCAAGGAAATACATAAACAATACATGAGCTAAAAGTGTTGCCTCTACTTACTCTATCCTGTACAATATATCTCTCTCTGTCATATGTTGGTCGCAAAAAGCCTTTGATGAAGTCATAGACCGTCCATTTGTTAAAGTGTCTATGCTTGCAAATTATTCTCTACATGATAACCCCAATTAAAAATTTCCGCGTACATCAGGTACAGTTCCAAGATTGTTATTGTCTGATTCCTCATTTTTGTGGGAATTTATTTGAGTCTGCTTCTATTCAAGTATCCTACGGCAATTTCGAAGTTCTCCGTTTCCTTTGATGTTAACCGATTTCGTAGGAATATTCCGTCAAACCAATGCATCTCCTGGAAGATTCTTGAATGAATCTTTTGAATGGTTTAGCGAATGAATATTTTATGTCGGCTAATTCCGCATCTCTTTCATAGAGCATTACATAGAGCTCTGAATCTGAAACTGTATTTGAGGAATTCTAATTATACTGGCATGTTGACTCTAAATGATGTCGGAAAGCATATAGAATATAAAAAGAGCAACTAGTGAAAATGAACGAATACTGTCCGCGAATGTCTAAAACGTAACACTTTGGCATATAATGGATACTCTTTTCCTTTTTCTTTCATATTAGCGAAGAGATCTTCTACAATTTAACTTTTTGGAATGGTTAAATAATTACCAATATTTGATACAAATGAAACTTAAGTTTTTCAATAAGTTATTAAAATTTATTCAATAAAATCGTGTGTTTTTTAGAGTGATAAACTTTCGATAGGGATAAATGTGATTCGACACAAGGTGGAAGCCATGTTGTTTTGACATTTCTGTTCAGTAAGCATTGACAAATTATCATGGAAAGACTCACACCGCAACAACGTTTACAAATTGAACTAAAATAATATTTAGTGTCCTCCAAGATTTAATAATGAATAATTATTTTTTTTAGTGGGATTAGGACAAATTATAATATGTCAGATTGTTTAGTACATATATTCGGCGACGTTTCGCAAATTCACATTTGCTTCCTCAGGCCTACAAAAATTAAAAATATATCAGCAATATTCTTCTTTACATAGATACATAAAGTGACAGAAAATTACATACCTCAATATGAAGGTTGTAAATTCTGACCATATAGTATAGAAAAATCTCTTAAATACAAGTTAAAATATAAAATTAAAAACATGGAAGAATGGAATTGCACACCAAATAAAAAGACGTTCAAAACAACAAACCATAACCTATAAATGAGACGTCACAAAACAAGTCGTGTTTTGGTTGTCAAATATTGAACTATTTCACGTTTGAACCACCTAGTTTATCTTTTGTCAAATTCTTATATTTAGACAGTATTGGATTATATAAACAACTAAGATGACTAGTATCAGATCTAAAATTGACAGACTTTTTCAAATTAATGTGAATCATCTCTAAGATATTTCTTTTTGTAAATTGTTTTTCTTTTTCAAGAATTTTCACATTCGGAAAATCGAACCTGTGATTCTCCACGAAGAAATGGGAGCACAGTGCCGTCTTTTCTTTGTTTTTTTCGTCTTTCAAGTCATATTTGTGTTGTTTCATCCTGCTACTCAAATATTGCCTTGTTTGTCCAATATATACCTTATCACAGTCTAAGCATGGAACTCCATATATCAACCCCGATTTTTGTTCTTTTTTAATAGGATCTTTGATATGGCTGTGTAACAATCCCACAGTTTTCATATTGTAAAATATTAATTCCTTGTTGTCTATTTTTAGAGTTCTTTTGAGTTTTTGTGATAGTTCTGGTATATATGGTATTTTATAGTATTTCTTAGTCGTTTCAATTATGTTATCGTCTTTGTTCCTGTTTTCAATTTTCGGTATAAGTTCTGAAATAATTCTGCTGACGAAATGTTTAGGATAATGGATTAGGATTTGAATGACCTCGTCACAACAGTAATTGATCGATTACCTTTTGCGATACCACTCTTCAAGTTTTATGTCGATGACTCTATCACAGCCATACCAAAAGACAAGGTGAATGAGACACTGTCATTGTTCAACCGTTACCATGATAGAATCCAGTTCACGGTAGAAGTAGAGAATGAAGGATCACTACCATTCCTTGACGTATGTGTGCACCGAACTGAACAACAAAAACTTACAACTAACTGGTATACGAAACCCACAAGTTCGGGTGTTATGTTAAATTATTTATCTACACATTCCCTTGGCTATAAAATCAGTGCCATTCACAACATTCTGAATAGAGCAATCAACTTAAGTGCACCTGTATACCACAACCAGAACATAGAAAAAGTAAAGAATATCCTATACAACAACAATTATCCTAAACATTTCGTCAGCAGAATTATTTCAGAACTTATACCGAAAATTGAAAACAGGAACAAAGACAATAACATAATTGAAACAACTAAGAAATACTATAAAATACCATATATACCAGAACTATCACAAAAACTCAAAAGAACTCTAAAAATAGACAACAAGGAATTAATATTTTACAATATGAAAACTGTGGGATTGTTACACAGCCATATCAAAGATCCTATTAAAAAAGAACAAAAATCGGGGTTGATATATGGAGTTCCATGCTTAGACTGTGATAAGGTATATATTGGACAAACAAGGCAATATTTGAGTAGCAGGATGAAACAACACAAATATGACTTGAAAGACGAAAAAAACAAAGAAAAGACGGCACTGTGCTCCCATTTCTTCGTGGAGAATCACAGGTTCGATTTTCCGAATGTGAAAATTCTTGAAAAAGAAAAACAATTTACAAAAAGAAATATCTTAGAGATGATTCACATTAATTTGAAAAAGTCTGTCAATTTTAGATCTGATACTAGTCATCTTAGTTGTTTATATAATCCAATACTGTCTAAATATAAGAATTTGACAAAAGATAAACTAGGTGGTTCAAACGTGAAATAGTTCAATATTTGACAACCAAAACACGACTTGTTTTGTGACGTCTCATTTATAGGTTATGGTTTGTTGTTTTGAACGTCTTTTTATTTGGTGTGCAATTCCATTCTTCCATGTTTTTAATTTTATATTTTAACTTGTATTTAAGAGATTTTTCTATACTATATGGTCAGAATTTACAACCTTCATATTGAGGTATGTAATTTTCTGTCACTTTATGTATCTATGTAAAGAAGAATATTGCTGATATATTTTTAATTTTTGTAGGCCTGAGGAAGCAAATGTGAATTTGCGAAACGTCGCCGAATATATGTACTAAACAATCTGACATATTATAATTTGTCCTAATCCCACTAAAAAATAATTATTCATTATTAAATCTTGGAGGACACTAAATATTATTTTAGTTCGATAAAATGGGAGATATTGGTTTCTACGACACACTACACCGAATATATGATGCAATCACGTACCATCGGGTGAAACATTGGAAGAATTTAAACAGGAAGCTGGCATCGTTTTACAACCGACGAATCTTCTTGTTACAATGCAGGATGAAGAATGTTTATCCGAACCACATCATAAATAGTCTTAGTTCTGTATACTCTTTGCTAGTCGAAGACAGTCCTTTCAGAAGAAAAACAGATATTATGATACGTAAATTCAGGAAATCAATTTTGAATTTGGAAATAGAGATGACAATATGGAAGATCAAAGCATTGGAAAGAGATAGAACACAGGTGATTGAATTTTTGCAGCAGGAATTATCACATGAACATTTTGGGAAACTCAACGGCATTCTGGGGAAATTATTCCACACGTTATTTGAGAAAATCAAATTAACAAATATTTCGAAATTGGAAATACTGTCCAAGAGACATGTCCCTATTGTCCAAACAGCTGACAACAATGCAAAAAGAATTTACAATTATACCAACACTCAACTGCCCCAAGAAGTGGAAGAGATTCTTAGCTATGGACCAAAGTTCAGTGTCCCCTTTACTAGTGGTGAATTACCAATACCTAGAATCATAACAGATGTTGAATTCTATATTTCCTCTCTGGAGGTTGAAGACGCTAATAAGGATATTTTAAGATCTGACTTCGTAAACATACTGACGAATCATTTACACCATGTTAAAGGAAGAACTGCTATCCATGATGAAATTCAAAAAAAATTCTATATGACAAAAAATTTCTTGAAATCCAATAATGACATCATTGTTGGTAGATCAGATAAGGGAGGATCAACAGTCATAATGTACCGTGAAGAATACATCAACGAAGTCAAGAGCATGCTCAGTGACTCTACAACATACAAACGGTTAAAAAAGGACCCAACATTAGCATTCCAGACAAAAGCTAATACCTTGATAGACTATTTATTTGATAGCTCTTTTATTTCTGTTTTTCAAAAGAAGAACATGAAAATACACAACTCCGTTCCTCCTAGACTTTATTGCCTCAGAAAAACACATAAACAAGGCTTACATTTGAGACCAATAGTAAGTGGAATTGATTCCCCCTCAGCCAGCATAGCTAGACTTGTACACGATGTATTGAGCGGTGTAACAACTATTTTCCAACACCAAATAAATAACTCTTTTGAGTTTGTGGAATTCACCAAAACTGTGGTCCTACCTGAAGACTATATCCTGGTTTCACTGGATGTGGTATCGTTGTTTACTAACATTACACACAGTCACACAAGAAATGTCATACAGAAGAATTGGCACACAATATCAGCGTATACGTCATTGGATAAACCAACCTTCTTAACATTAATTGATTTCCTTTTCCAATCTAGTTATTTCGTATTTAATGATGACACTTACCAACAGGTCGAAGGTACAACGATGGGAGGGATTGCTAGCCCTGCATTGGCTGCTCTTGTGATGAATGACCTCGTCACAACAGTAATTGATCAATTACCTTTTGCGATACCACTCTTCAAGTTTTATGTCGATGACTCTATCACAGCCATACCAAAAGACAAGGTGAATGAGACACTGTCATTGTTCAACCGTTACCATGATAGAATCCAGTTCACGGTAGAAGTAGAGAATGAAGGATCACTACCATTCCTTGACGTATGTGTGCACCGAACTGAACAACAAAAACTTACAACTAACTGGTATACGAAACCCACAAGTTCGGGTGTTATGTTAAATTATTTATCTACACATTCCCTTGGCTATAAAATCAGTGCCATTCACAACATTCTGAATAGAGCAATCAACTTAAGTGCACCTGTATACCACAACCAGAACATAGAAAAAGTAAAGAATATCCTATACAACAACAATTATCCTAAACATTTCGTCAGCAGAATTATTTCAGAACTTATACCGAAAATTGAAAACAGGAACAAAGACAATAACATAATTGAAACAACTAAGAAATACTATAAAATACCATATATACCAGAACTATCACAAAAACTCAAAAGAACTCTAAAAATAGACAACAAGGAATTAATATTTTACAATATGAAAACTGTGGGATTGTTACACAGCCATATCAAAGATCCTATTAAAAAAGAACAAAAATCGGGGTTGATATATGGAGTTCCATGCTTAGACTGTGATAAGGTATATATTGGACAAACAAGGCAATATTTGAGTAGCAGGATGAAACAACACAAATATGACTTGAAAGACGAAAAAAAACAAAAAAAACAAAGAAAAGACGGCACTGTGCTCCCATTTCTTCGTGGAGAATCACAGGTTCGATTTTCCGAATGTGAAAATTTTTGAAAAAGAAAAACAATTTACAAAAAGAAATATCTTAGAGATGATTCACATTAATTTGAAAAAGTCTGTCAATTTTAGATCTGATACTAGTCATCTTAGTTGTTTATATAATCCAATACTGTCTAAATATAAGAATTTGACAAAAGATAAACTAGGTGGTTCAAACGTGAAATAGTTCAATATTTGACAACCAAAACACGACTTGTTTTGTGACGTCTCATTTATAGGTTATGGTTTGTTGTTTTGAACGTCTTTTTATTTGGTGTGCAATTCCATTCTTCCATGTTTTTAATTTTATATTTTAACTTGTATTTAAGAGATTTTTCTATACTATATGGTCAGAATTTACAACCTTCATATTGAGGTATGTAATTTTCTGTCACTTTATGTATCTATGTAAAGAAGAATATTGCTGATATATTTTTAATTTTTGTAGGCCTGAGGAAGCAAATGTGAATTTGCGAAACGTCGCCGAATATATGTACTAAACAATCTGACATATTATAATTTGTCCTAATCCCACTAAAAAATAATTATTCATTATTAAATCTTGGAGGACACTAAATATTATTTTAGTTCGATAAAATGGGAGATATTGGTTTCTACGACACACTACACCGAATATATGATGCAATCACGTACCATCGGGTGAAACATTGGAAGAATTTAAACAGGAAGCTGGCATCGTTTTACAACCGACGAATCTTCTTGTTACAATGCAGGATGAAGAATGTTTATCCGAACCACATCATAAATAGTCTTAGTTCTGTATACTCTTTGCTAGTCGAAGACAGTCCTTTCAGAAGAAAAACAGATATTATGATACGTAAATTCAGGAAATCAATTTTGAATTTGGAAATAGAGATGACAATATGGAAGATCAAAGCATTGGAAAGAGATAGAACACAGGTGATTGAATTTTTGCAGCAGGAATTATCACATGAACATTTTGGGAAACTCAACGGCATTCTGGGGAAATTATTCCACACGTTATTTGAGAAAATCAAATTAACAAATATTTCGAAATTGGAAATACTGTCCAAGAGACATGTCCCTATTGTCCAAACAGCTGACAACAATGCAAAAAGAATTTACAATTATACCAACACTCAACTGCCCCAAGAAGTGGAAGAGATTCTTAGCTATGGACCAAAGTTCAGTGTCCCCTTTACTAGTGGTGAATTACCAATACCTAGAATCATAACAGATGTTGAATTCTATATTTCCTCTCTGGAGGTTGAAGACGCTAATAAGGATATTTTAAGATCTGACTTCGTAAACATACTGACGAATCATTTACACCATGTTAAAGGAAGAACTGCTATCCATGATGAAATTCAGAAAAAATTCTATATGACAAAAAATTTCTTGAAATCCAATAATGACATCATTGTTGGTAGATCAGATAAGGGAGGATCAACAGTCATAATGTACCGTGAAGAATACATCAACGAAGTCAAGAGCATGCTCAGTGACTCTACAACATACAAACGGTTAAAAAAGGACCCAACATTAGCATTCCAGACAAAAGCTAATACCTTGATAGACTATTTATTTGATAGCTCTTTTATTTCTGTTTTTCAAAAGAAGAACATGAAAATACACAACTCCGTTCCTCCTAGACTTTATTGCCTCAGAAAAACACATAAACAAGGCTTACATTTGAGACCAATAGTAAGTGGAATTGATTCCCCCTCAGCCAGCATAGCTAGACTTGTACACGATGTATTGAGCGGTGTAACAACTATTTTCCAACACCAAATAAATAACTCTTTTGAGTTTGTGGAATTCACCAAAACTGTGGTCCTACCTGAAGACTATATCCTGGTTTCACTGGATGTGGTATCGTTGTTTACTAACATTACACACAGTCACACAAGAAATGTCATACAGAAGAATTGGCACACAATATCAGCGTATACGTCATTGGATAAACCAACCTTCTTAACATTAATTGATTTCCTTTTCCAATCTAGTTATTTCGTATTTAATGATGACACTTACCAACAGGTCGAAGGTACAACGATGGGAGGGATTGCTAGCCCTGCATTGGCTGCTCTTGTGATGAATGACCTCGTCACAACAGTAATTGATCAATTACCTTTTGCGATACCACTCTTCAAGTTTTATGTCGATGACTCTATCACAGCCATACCAAAAGACAAGGTGAATGAGACACTGTCATTGTTCAACCGTTACCATGATAGAATCCAGTTCACGGTAGAAGTAGAGAATGAAGGATCACTACCATTCCTTGACGTATGTGTGCACCGAACTGAACAACAAAAACTTACAACTAACTGGTATACGAAACCCACAAGTTCGGGTGTTATGTTAAATTATTTATCTACACATTCCCTTGGCTATAAAATCAGTGCCATTCACAACATTCTGAATAGAGCAATCAACTTAAGTGCACCTGTATACCACAACCAGAACATAGAAAAAGTAAAGAATATCCTATACAACAACAATTATCCTAAACATTTCGTCAGCAGAATTATTTCAGAACTTATACCGAAAATTGAAAACAGGAACAAAGACAATAACATAATTGAAACAACTAAGAAATACTATAAAATACCATATATACCAGAACTATCACAAAAACTCAAAAGAACTCTAAAAATAGACAACAAGGAATTAATATTTTACAATATGAAAACTGTGGGATTGTTACACAGCCATATCAAAGATCCTATTAAAAAAGAACAAAAAATCGGGGTTGATATATGGAGTTCCATGCTTAGACTGTGATAGGGTATATATTGGACAAACAAGGCAATATTTGAGTAGCAGGATGAAACAACACAAATATGACTTGAAAGACGTAAAAAACAAAGAAAAGACGGCACTGTGCTCCCATTTCTTCGTGGAGAATCACAGGTTCGATTTTCCGAATGTGAAAATTCTTGAAAAAGAAAAACAATTTACAAAAAGAAATATCTTAGAGATGTTTCACATTAATTTGAAAAAGTCTGTCAATTTTAGATCTGATACTAGTCATCTTAGTTGTTTATATAATCCAATACTGTCTAAATATAAGAATTTGACAAAAGATAAACTAGGTGGTTCAAACGTGAAATAGTTCAATATTTGACAACCAAAACACGACTTGTTTTGTGACGTCTCATTTATAGGTTATGGTTTGTTGTTTTGAACGTCTTTTTATTTGGTGTGCAATTCCATTCTTCCATGTTTTTAATTTTATATTTTAACTTGTATTTAAGAGATTTTTCTATACTATATGGTCAGAATTTACAACCTTCATATTGAGGTATGTAATTTTCTGTCACTTTATGTATCTATGTAAAGAAGAATATTGCTGATATATTTTTAATTTTTGTAGGCCTGAGGAAGCAAATGTGAATTTGCGAAACGTCGCCGAATATATGTACTAAACAATCTGACATATTATAATTTGTCCTAATCCCACTAAAAAATAATTATTCATTATTAAATCTTGGAGGACACTAAATATTATTTTAGTTCGATAAAATGGGAGATATTGGTTTCTACGACACACTACACCGAATATATGATGCAATCACGTACCATCGGGTGAAGCATTGGAAGAATTTAAACAGGAAACTGGCATCGTTTTACAACCGACGAATCTTCTTGTTACAATGCAGGATGAAGAATGTTTATCCGAACCACATCATAAATAGTCTTAGTTCTGTATACTCTTTGCTAGTCGAAGACAGTCCTTTCAGAAGAAAAACAGATATTATGATACGTAAATTCAGGAAATCAATTTTGAATTTGGAAATAGAGATGACAATATGGAAGATCAAAGCATTGGAAAGAGATAGAACACAGGTGATTGAATTTTTGCAGCAGGAATTATCACATGAACATTTTGGGAAACTCAACGGCATTCTGGGGAAATTATTCCACACGTTATTTGAGAAAATCAAATTAACAAATATTTCGAAATTGGAAATACTGTCCAAGAGACATGTCCCTATTGTCCAAACAGCTGACAACAATGCAAAAAGAATTTACAATTATACCAACACTCAACTGCCCCAAGAAGTGGAAGAGATTCTTAGCTATGGACCAAAGTTCAGTGTCCCCTTTACTAGTGGTGAATTACCAATACCTAGAATCATAACAGATGTTGAATTCTATATTTCCTCTCTGGAGGTTGAAGACGCTAATAAGGATATTTTAAGATCTGACTTCGTAAACATACTGACGAATCATTTACACCATGTTAAAGGAAGAACTGCTATCCATGATGAAATTCAGAAAAAAATTCTATATGACAAAAAATTTCTTGAAATCCAATAATGACATCATTGTTGGTAGATCAGATAAGGGAGGATCAACAGTCATAATGTACCGTGAAGAATACATCAACGAAGTCAAGAGCATGCTCAGTGACTCTACAACATACAAACGGTTAAAAAAGGACCCAACATTAGCATTCCAGACAAAAGCTAATACCTTGATAGACTATTTATTTGATAGCTCTTTTATTTCTGTTTTTCAAAAGAAGAACATGAAAATACACAACTCCGTTCCTCCTAGACTTTATTGCCTCAGAAAAACACATAAACAAGGCTTACATTTGAGACCAATAGTAAGTGGAATTGATTCCCCCTCAGCCAGCATAGCTAGACTTGTACACGATGTATTGAGCGGTGTAACAACTATTTTCCAACACCAAATAAATAACTCTTTTGAGTTTGTGGAATTCACCAAAACTGTGGTCCTACCTGAAGACTATATCCTGGTTTCACTGGATGTGGTATCGTTGTTTACTAACATTACACACAGTCACACAAGAAATGTCATACAGAAGAATTGGCACACAATATCAGCGTATACGTCATTGGATAAACCAACCTTCTTAACATTAATTGATTTCCTTTTCCAATCTAGTTATTTCGTATTTAATGATGACACTTACCAACAGGTCGAAGGTACAACGATGGGAGGGATTGCTAGCCCTGCATTGGCTGCTCTTGTGATGAATGACCTCGTCACAACAGTAATTGATCAATTACCTTTTGCGATACCACTCTTCAAGTTTTATGTCGATGACTCTATCACAGCCATACCAAAAGACAAGGTGAATGAGACACTGTCATTGTTCAACCGTTACCATGATAGAATCCAGTTCACGGTAGAAGTAGAGAATGAAGGATCACTACCATTCCTTGACGTATGTGTGCACCGAACTGAACAACAAAAACTTACAACTAACTGGTATACGAAACCCACAAGTTCGGGTGTTATGTTAAATTATTTATCTACACATTCCCTTGGCTATAAAATCAGTGCCATTCACAACATTCTGAATAGAGCAATCAACTTAAGTGCACCTGTATACCACAACCAGAACATAGAAAAAGTAAAGAATATCCTATACAACAACAATTATCCTAAACATTTCGTCAGCAGAATTATTTCAGAACTTATACCGAAAATTGAAAACAGGAACAAAGACAATAACATAATTGAAACAACTAAGAAATACTATAAAATACCATATATACCAGAACTATCACAAAAACTCAAAAGAACTCTAAAAATAGACAACAAGGAATTAATATTTTACAATATGAAAACTGTGGGATTGTTACACAGCCATATCAAAGATCCTATTAAAAAAGAACAAAAATCGGGGTTGATATATGGAGTTCCATGCTTAGACTGTGATAAGGTATATATTGGACAAACAAGGCAATATTTGAGTAGCAGGATGAAACAACACAAATATGACTTGAAAAAGGAAAAAAACAAAGAAAAGACGGCACTGTGCTCCCATTTCTTCGTGGAGAATCACAGGTTCGATTTTCCGAATGTGAAAATTCTTGAAAAAGAAAAACAATTTACAAAAAGAAATATCTTAGAGATGATTCACATTAATTTGAAAAAGTCTGTCAATTTTAGATCTGATACTAGTCATCTTAGTTGTTTATATAATCCAATACTGTCTAAATATAAGAATTTGACAAAAGATAAACTAGGTGGTTCAAACGTGAAATAGTTCAATATTTGACAACCAAAACACGACTTGTTTTGTGACGTCTCATTTATAGGTTATGGTTTGTTGTTTTGAACGTCTTTTTATTTGGTGTGCAATTCCATTCTTCCATGTTTTTAATTTTATATTTTAACTTGTATTTAAGAGATTTTTCTATACTATATGGTCAGAATTTACAACCTTCATATTGAGGTATGTAATTTTCTGTCACTTTATGTATCTATGTAAAGAAGAATATTGCTGATATATTTTTAATTTTTGTAGGCCTGAGGAAGCAAATGTGAATTTGCGAAACGTCGCCGAATATATGTACTAAACAATCTGACATATTATAATTTGTCCTAATCCCACTAAAAAAATAATTATTCATTATGTTTACAAATTGTTTGCTGATTGGGCCCTAGAACAGCTTGAAGTTGAAACACTTTTTTATCATAAAATTGTTTTAGTGATGAAGCTCATTTCTGGTTGAGCAGCTATGTAAACAAGCAAAATTGCCATATATGGAGTGAAAACAATCCTCGAGAAGTTCTGCAGGTTCCATTGCATACCGAAAAATGCACTGTGTGTGCTTTACACGCTGGAAGCATCATCGGTCCATATTTCTTTAATAACGATGCTGGAGCTAATGTTACAGTGAATGGTGGTCGTTACAGATCGATGAGCAATGATAAATTTGTTTCAAAATTTGAATGGTATCGACCCAGAGGTGTTTTGGTTCCAACAAGATGGTGCTACACCTCATGTTGGTACCGTAATAATTGATTTATTGGAAGAAAAATCTGGCGATAATATTTTTTCGAGAAATGGTCCAATTAATTGGCCTCCAAGATCATACGACATAACTCCACTGGATTATTTTCTTTGGGGTTATGTCAAGTCATTGGTTTATGCTGACAAACCAGAATGACGCTTTGAGAGCAAACATAACTCGTGTTGTTGATGAAATAAGCCCTGAATTACTCGAAAAAGTGATCCAAAATTGGTCTGTTCCTCAGAGGTAGTCGTGGTGGACATATGCCTGAAATTATTTTTAAAACATAAATGTCATAAAATTATCTTTCAAATAAAAAAAAAATTGGCTTTAATCTTAATTTAAATATGTTTCATTTCAATTTAAAGTTCTATCACTCTAAAAAAACACACGATTCATCGTTGAGTCTAATGCTTTTGATTTTTCTATTTTTATTGTTATTATAATACAACGATCCTTTCGCTTACACAGTAGCATCTTCAGGTAGGTGGTATACATTCCGTCAAGAAAGTACCGGGAATTATCGATTTAAATCTGGCGGGGCAATGAGGCAGGTAAAATTTTTTTTTCCTAGGTTAATACCACTGTCCTTAATTACTATGCCAAGCTTGAGCGGTATCTGTCAACTAGTGTGTTTGCAATAGCTGATTAAGTCAGTCGATGTTAGAGTGCGTGCCGATTTTTACTATGGGTGATTACGTTGAGCAAAGAATTTGTTTAAAGTTTTGTGTTGCAAATGAATTTTAGTGTGCCGATGCATTGAAAATGTTGCAAAAGGCCTTTGGTGATAATGCTCTATCGAAAACTCGTGCATATCAGTGGTACAGAGCCTTCAAGGACGGTCGAGAAGTGGTCGCCCATCGACGGCTTCGATCGAAGATAACGTCGATAAAATTAAGGAAAGGGTGCTGGAAAACCGTCGTACCAGCTTGAGAGAGATAGCACATGATCTTAAGATATCCCACGAGTCCGCACGTACGATTTTGATTGATATTTTGGGCATGAGAAAGGTGGCCGCACGACTCGTACCGAAAGACCTGAATTTTCTTCAAAAACGTCATCGCGAACAGGTTGCTTCAGACATGCTGGATCGCTGTAATTCCGATTCTACATTCATGGAACGCATTATAACTGGTGATGAGACCTGGGTCTACGAGTACGATATGCGAACAAGCCAGCAATCATCGGAATGGGTGGCAAAAAATGAGCCGAAACCGAAAAAACCACGCCAAAGACGCTCGAAAATGAAGGTGATGCTCATTGTTTTCTTCGATATCCGTGGCGTGGTGCACTACGAATTCATTCCAGAGGGTCAGACGGTAAACAAGGAGTATTACCTAGGCGTTATGAAACGTTTGCGTGAGTGTATCTGTAAGAAGCGGCCAAATTTGTGGGCGAACAACTCATGGATTTTGCATGACGATAACACGCCTTCTCACCGAGCTACGATTGTGACTGACTTTCTGGCCAAAAACTCAACAAACGTGCTTCAGCAACCACCCTATTCGCCGGATTTGGCTCCCTGCGACTTTTTCCTCTTCCCAAAACTAAAATTGCCCCTTCGTGGCACCCGTTTTGAGTCGATTGAAGCCATAAAACAAAATTCGGCGCGAGAGCTAAAGTCCATCCCGGAAAGCGCCTATAAAAAATGTTTCGATAATTGGAAGTGCCGTTGGCATACATGTATTGGAGCAAATGGAGCCTATTTTGAAGGCGACCCAATAAATTTTGACGATTAAATGTAAAAATGTTGTTTTAATTGAAAATTCCCGGTACTTTCTTGACAGAGTAGTATCTTTTAGTTATTCAAACATGTAAAAGTTTGTGAAAATCAGAATAACTCTATTTAATATTTCGTATGGTGTTGGCCTTTACTTGATAGAAATACATTGTACACTTTAGTTTAAATGATACACATATATATATATATATATATATATATATATATATATATATATATATATATATATATATATATGTGTGTATCATTTAAAGTAAAGTCTATTTAATATTATTTAATCGGATCAAAGTATGAGCTCCCATTACTCTGAAACGTTGAACAATGTTTCAGTTCACAGGTTTTGCATATTAAAATTTCACAAACAGAAATGTATGGATTGTTGCTAACGTGCTAATCTCTTTCTGCCCGTATATTCCGATGGCGTCACGCTTGCAGTATCGGCAGAAAATCGATTGGGATTATACGCTGAAGATTTAGGAGAAAAGGTCATCAGTCCGTGTCCCAGAAACTCGGAATATTCATCCTGAAACACTGTTCGACAAATATACTCGACAGGGATTTCGTCCCTAGAATTTGCGAATCTCTCAAGTAATCGTCAGAGGATGAATAAGTGAGGAAGGGTATCTCACAAGCTGTTGCCAAATCTCCGAAGGTTACTCTTATTGGGAGCAATATTTATTAGAAGGTTTTCTGAATGAGCCCTCAAAGTGTTCGGTACCTTTCATGGACCTTTTTTCCCAGAAAAAATCTTTCAGGTAATACCTGTAATCGGCAAAACATACAAGTTGTTCCTATATTGAAGGTACAAACAAACAGAGGTGATTACTTGATTAATATCATGAATAAAACTCTCACGAATATAGGTCCGTTTCGTTTTATTGATACAGACTGTTGAAGTTTAAATTTTTACAAAGTTTTTATGTAGAAAACGGACCAATGTCAACTCTCATGTCATTTTCGTTATTATCAAGATTGGCGAAGGTGCTTGCATTTTTCTGGTTTTGTCAGGAGTAAGAAGATGAGCTGACTCCGTGGATTTAACTTGCTCTATGCTTAAGCAAGAGTTAGGTTATACCTACTTATTCGGGTTCATTCCTTACAAGATGTGAGTATAAAAATTTGATATGATGGTCATAATTTAGATTGTATATTACTGACGAGTTTCAAAAGAACTAAATATATTCATGTACTACTCTGTCAAGAAAGTACCGGGAATTTTCAATTAAAACAACATTTTTACATTTATTCGTCAAAATTTATTGGGTCGCCTTCAAAATAGGCTCCATTTGCTCCAATACATCTATGCCAACGGCACTTCCAATTATCGAAACATTTTTTATAGGCGCTTTCTGGGATGGACTTTAGCTCTCGCGCCGAATTTTGTTTTATGGCTTCAATCGACTCAAAACGGGTGCCACGAAGGGGCAATTTTAGTTTTGGGAAGAGGAAAAAGTCGAAGGGAGCCAAATCCGGCGAATACGGTGGTTGCTGAAGCACGTTTGTTGAGTTTTTGGCGAGAAAGTCAGTCACAATCGTAGCTCGGTAAGAAGGCGCGTTATCGTCATGCAAAATCCATGAGTTGTTCGCCCACAAATTTGGCCGCTTCTTACGGATACGCTCACGCAAACGTTTCATAACGCCTAGGTAATACTCCTTGTTTACCGTCTGACCCTCTGGAACGAATTCGTAGTGCACCACGCCACGGATATCGAAGAAAATAATGAGCATCACCTTCATTTTCGAGCGGCTTTGGCGTGGTTTTTTCGGTTTCGGCTCATTTTTTGCCACCCATTCCGATGATTGCTGGCTTGTTTGCATATCGTACTCGTAGACCCAGGTCTCATCACCAGTTATAATGCGTTCCATGAAAGTAGAATCGGAATTACAGCGATCCAGCATGTCTGAAGCAACCTGTTCGCGATGACGTTTTTGAAGAAAATTCAGGTCTTTCGGTACGAGTCGTGCGGCCACCTTTCTCATGCCCAAAATATCAATCAAAATCGTACGTGCGGCCTCGTGAGATATCTTGAGATCATGTGCTATCTCTCTCAAGCTGGTACGACGGTTTTCCAGCACCCTTTCCTTAATTTTATCGACGTTATCTTCGATCGAAGCCGTCGATGGGCGACCACTTCACGACCGTCCTTGAAGACTCTGTATTCATTCATTTGCAACACAAAACTTTAAGCAAAATCTTTGCTCAACGTAATCACCCATAGTAAAAATCGGCACGCACTCTAACATCGACTGACTTAATCAGCTGTTGCAAACACACTAGTTGACAGATCGCGCTCAAGCTTGGCATAGTAATTAAGGACAGTGGTACCAACCTAGGAAAAAAAATTTTTACCTGCCTCATTGCCCCGCCAGATTTAAATCGATAATTCCCGGTACTTTCTTGACAGAATGTATAATATTGCATTTGGAGTATGATTGTTATGTTGAATTAGATTTTTTATTTTGATTGTTTTATGTCAGTTGATAAAGTTTTGAATATATCGTTCATGGAAGAGTGCTTCTGAGACATTAATGTGTATCGAAAAATATCGTAAGATATTTATGACGGTTGCATACTAATTCATTTTGAAAAACCAATTTTAATGTGGGTCAATACTTGATAGAAGTAAAATTTAAATGACTTTAAATTCAGAATTATATATTCTAACTTCTACATTATATATTGAAACTATATACAAAAACTATCAAATTGATATCCTTATATATAATCAATATAAAATATTTTTCAATGTCTCGGTTTTTGTTAATACATTTGTATTAATACATTTCAAGTCGGGATGTGAAAAGGTTTTTTCCGAGAGATTAAAAAATATTTTATATTGATTATATATAAGGATATCAATTTGATACTTTTTGTATATAGTTTCAATATATAATGTAGAAGTTAGAATATATAATTCTGAATTTAAAGTTATTTAATTCATTTTATGTTTCTATTTGAAAATTTTAAGTTTTTAAAATAATGCTTTGAGAAGAGGCCGAAATAATTTGTACTCCTAGTCTAATTATTACAAATTAACATGAGTTGAATATTATTTGGAGGATTTTTTTTCATATCTTGCATAAATTCAGAATAATTATCTGAAACCACTACAGATTTAAATTTTTGATTGTATCGGTCTCTACTTGTCGGAAATACATCTCGATGATGATGAGTAAAACAACTCAATTTCCGATAATTTATTTAATTTCACAACAATTTTTTCGTCATGACAACATGACTTCGTCACGTGAGTACCATACTCACCTGACGAAGTTGTGAAATTGAATGAATTAGCGGAAATTACGTTGTTTTACTTTAATCATCGAAATTTAAATTTATAACATCTCTTGAAAAATTTCAAAATTAAATGTCTTAGAAACACTATTTTGTTTAAGTTAACATATAGAATAATAAAAAGAGGTTTTTCACTTGATACAAGGATTATTTAAAAATTTCAAAGATAATATAGATTTATTCTGATAAAAATTTAGTAGACATATAGAATTTCACTCTTATCACACAGTACCAAAGAGATTAAAAGCAAAGAAATATAAATTATAAATCAAATCCACCAATTTACATATTCAAATATCAAAACAGATTTATTCTGTTAGCCTCCTACAAATTTTAATTTCAAAAATTTTCATTCAAAAACTTTTAGAATAAAATCAATGTTTTATAAGCGCTGCTTCAATTTAGTAGACATAGCCTTGTTGAACAAAAACTAAAATTAGAGAACTTTAATTTTAGTGTTTGTTTAACAAGGATACCATGAGGTCTGTCCGGTAAGATATTTTTTGTTAATTAATTTAATTTTCTAAATGTGAAGTAGGACTGATGACAATCTTATTTAATTTCAAATTGTTTTTTGAGGATGAACTGCATGTTTTGAGAGATTTCTGAAGTAATTTATTTGAAAATATCAAATATTTAGAATAAATTATTTTTTGACAATTTCTTAAAATTTTGTTTTGCAATTTTGTAAAATATATAGTTTGCATAAATATGAAATTAAAACCAAAATTTTGTCTCCTTCGAGTATTTATTTAGTAATTTGAATTGATAAGTTATATTTGGTTGGGTTTTTTTATTATATTTGATATTATATAATGAATGTTGATTTTATACGTCTACTAATGTGAGCAGTGCTTATAAAACATTAATTGAATTCTAAATGTTTCTGTACAGAAATTTCTCAAATCAAAATTTGTAGGACCTCTTTTCATTATTTTAAATCCACTAAATAAATACTTGAATTTTGTACCCTTCAATTATTTATTTAGTGGATTTAATTGATAATTTATATTTCCTAGAATTATTTCATTCTCTTTGATACTGAGTGATAAGTATTTAATTCTATATCTCTAGTAAATTGACACGTTGTGTTCTCAGACATTTATTTAATTAAATTCTAAAAGTTTCTCAATAAAAAATTTTTCAAATTAAAATTTGTGAGAGGAACAGAATAAATATGTTCTATATATCTGTCGAAAAAAATGATGTTTCTAAGATATTCAATTTAATTTAGTTTTGGAAATGTTGTAGTTTAGATGTTTCAGAGAATTATTCTGAATTATTTTTCAAATATTGAAAAACCTATATACAATAATATAGTATACATAAAATAAAATAATAAGGAGAGGTTTTTTAACTTGATGATTATTACAAAATCTGAATATCAAAACAGATTCAATCTGTTAGCCTCCTATAATTTTAATTTCCAAAAATGTTATTCAAAAACTTTCAGAATTAAATTAATGTCTTATAAGAACTACTTATATTTAATAGATATATAAAATCAAAACTCATCATATAATATATTATTTTTATATAATCAAATGGAGGTGAAAAAACCCAACAAATATAAATTGTCGATCAAAATTAATAAATAAATTATATAAGGAGTTTTAATTTTAAATTTATATATTTATTAAATTTTAATTTAATATTAAATATTAATTCTTTGAAATTAAAGTTATAGGAGGCTAGCAGATTAAATCTGATTCGATATTCCAATTTTGTAATAATCCTTCTATCAAGAAAAAATCCTCTTATTATTTTATTTCACATATATTATATAATTATGTTTAGGTTTTATATTTCATTATATAAATATCATGTGGTTTAACTAAGACCATGAAATGCCTTACACGCTTTCTGTGATTTTTGTGATGAGCATAGAAAATAGAATACCTTGGATTTTAAAGTTCTCTAATTGTAGTGTTTGTTCAAACAAGGATACCACGTTTGTTCAAACAAGGATAAGTTATTTATTGTTAATTGATTTTATTATTTAATGTGAAGTTGGACTAAAGCAGACCTTATCTGAATTATAATTAGTTTTTGAGGATGTGATACATGTTTGAGAGATTTCTGAAGTACCTTATTTAAATATATTGAACATTTTAAATTAATTAGTTTTGGAGAAGTTCTTATGATTATGTTTTGTATTTTTGAAGAGGGTTTAGTTTTCATAAATATAAGATCAGAAACAAAATTTTGTCTCCTTCAAATATGAATTCATTAATTTTAATTGACAATTTATGTTTGTTGGTTTTTTTATTCCATTTGATATTATATAATGAGTTTTGATTTTATATGTCTCTTAAATATAAGCAGTGCTTGTAAGACATTAATCTTAAAAGTTTTTGAATAAAAGTTTTTGAAATTAAAGGAGGATCTGTTTTGAGATTCAAAATAAGACCTTAATTTTATGCTCGGCAGTATATAGAGAACCTTAAATGGCCAATTTAATGTATGGAAATTCTAACAGGGGTTCCAGTCCTTTATTCTATAATTCTAGGACCATTTTGGCTACTTACGAATATCTATTATCTAGAATCAATCACAGCATATTGTACGAGGTGATAACCCACTGGGTTTAGTGAGAAGTTCCCCAGGGTACATCGACAACCAGCTACAATATATCCAACGTCCCCTAATACGCGCTCCAGTGAGCACTTTCTTCAGTTTAAATCAAGCGTAGGTACCTAGTCGTGACAGACAAAACACCCTTTTAATAATTTCGAAGGAACAAAGACGGCAGACGGCATATAAATCTCATCAGATATGCGTTATTCGGGTAAACAAAGAGAGATACCGCTGATATAGCCTCGTGTTCAGCGTAGGTCATGTGTGGGGTGTTGGGCTAATTTTGTGCTGTATATGACGCCCCTAATCCCTTCCAATATGAACGTGTGAATTTCTGATTAGTTTGAGTCAGGATACAATGCGTCGATTACCCCCGGGAATTAAAGATGACAGTTGAGTTATGTTAAGATATCAGATCAAAGTTGAGTTGTTGAATAGAAAAAATAAAAGATTACTTTGGGCTATTCGGGAATTATGAACCTTTAATTCCCCACCTTGTATTATGGTTTGCGTACTTTTTGATTGTTATAACACATCTGGTTCACTTTTACGCACAAGAGCCAGAATGCTGGCAAATATCGGGTGTTTTTTCAGGGTAATAGAATTTTATATTGAAATAAAACATATTTAAGCTATTATTATTTATTATTTTTGATGAGCGGGCGTCTGTCCACCCTACCACTGCGTCCGCACGGACTATTGTGGTTCAACCCTAATTTATATCTCCCCGACGAGAGCCAGTTTTTGGATAAACCGATAACCTTGTTCAGGGGTAATTTTTTCAGTTCGCTGTGGGCTATAGAAGCCAGGCCAAAGACCTCGAATCTGATGCGACTCACCGCTGGGCACTCTGAGACGATGTGCATGGCTGTTTCAGTGTCCTCAAGACACAGCCTGCATTGTCTTCAGCCAGACCGATTTGTGCAAATGTGCTTTCAGTCTGCGGTGACCTGTCATAATTCCGTCAAGTGTTCTTAGTTTGGCCCTATCCAGACACAGCGCTAGGTTCGCCATCTTTTTGTTCGAAGCTGTTCCAAGGAACAACTTCGAGTGTTTCAGACCAGAATGGCTCCGCCAGAAAGACTCTAGCCTTGAGTTCATTCTGCCTGTTATCCCCTCGTAAGCCACGTCATGCGGTATTCCCAGGAATGGTTCCGGTCCTACCAGAGGCAGCGCAGCTCCAGCAAATGCGAGCCGATCCGCCTCCTCGTTACCCAAATAGTTTGAGTGGCTCGGTATCCAAACCAGAGTGACTCCGTTATACATACCGAGCCTGTTTAAAGCCGTGCGGCAACTCCAGACTGTTTTGGATGTAAAACAGCTGGATTCCAGAGCTTTCAGTGCTGACTGACTGCCAGTAAATATTTTGATTTTACCGTGGTGGATTTGCAGTTTTATCAGCAGTTCCGCCGCGGTCTCAATGGCAAATATTTCTGCCTGGAATATGGTTGCGTTTTGACCGAGACTCCATGAGATGTTAATTCTCGGTTTGCTCCCATAGACTCCCGCTCCTGTTCCGTTCGTCGTTCGCGAGCCGTCTGTGAACAAGCCAAGGCCGGTTCTCAATAGAACCTCAGCATGCTGGGTCCATTCGTCCCGGCTGGGGACGATAACATTGAAATTCCGTTCCTGGCTCGTGATTTTTGACATTAGATCCGAGAACATCGATCGGATACTGTTCGTTAAAAGCTCGTCCAGCAGTCTTGAGCCTCCCATCACTATTGCCTCTGGCCTGTCAATCGCCAGTTGATATAGTTTGTATGTGGTCCGTTCCGCCTCCCTCTGCACGAGTAGGTGCAGGGGTGGTAGATTTAGTAGGACCTCCATGGCTACGGTGGGTGTGGTGCGAAACGCACCTGTAATTGCAAGGCAAGCCTGTCTCTGTAGTCGGGTGAGCTTTTGTTCGCCAACCGTTTGTTGGCCTTTCTTCCACCACGCTACAGCGCTATACACTATCCGTGGTCTAATTACCATATTTAAATTAAGATTGAAGTCAAATTTTTTTAAAGTGAAACTTTTATTAGATCGTCTCAAACTCTTTGGTCTGTGTGTTGCATGTCACGTGACGGTCGGCCGCGGAGTAGGGATAAAGTGAAAGGCGCTCGCCAGAGCAGCCAAGGCCAATATGGCGGCGCCTATAGTTCGCAGCAACTGACCGTGTAGTGTATAGACTATTACTCATTCGTGCCAGTGATCCACGCTATTATGTTTGTTTTTCAAGTTGAGAAAGTTGAAAATTACAACAATTCGATCCTATCGACGTATGTTACAAAATACGAGTCAATTGCTGAGGACATACTCATGAATTGCGATGACCCGGTACTTGCTCAAAAATATTTAGATGCATTTGCAGAAAAAACACCCGTTGATGCCGGTGGGCTGCCACATGAAATAATTTTTGTTGATGATTTACCGTACATCATAACAAAAAATATTGACGTTTCAGACGGAATCGCTAACGGTAATGTAGGGAAATTGATACATTTAGAATTTGAGGATACTAAATTAATTAGAGTATGGTTACTGTTTCCGGACAAGAATGTGGGGAAAAAATCCGACAAAAATTTGCTCATCGCATCGAGGAATTAAATATTAATAGATAGATACTCCGTGCCAATCAAGTTATTAACAACTTCATCACCAATCAACGGTCGTCAACGTAACACTGTAATAAAACGAATACATTTTCCATTATCGGCTTTCAACGCATCAACGATTCATAAGGCGCAAGGAGGAAAGAACGTACAGTGAAGTTGTTTATCATTACGAAAAAAGTCATGCTCAAGATTTAGTTTACGTAGCTCTTAGCCGCGTCACTGGTTTAAACGGTCTTTACATCGTGTCAGAAGATCAACAAAAAATTTTGTAAAATTGTTTGTCCAGAAGACAAGACTTGAGAATAGAATTAGAGCGACTTTCGTTGAATCCACTGATTACTATCACCGATAAAATCTTGAATTTCATTATGAGTCGACGGGGTTTTTCAATGATATCTTTCAATGTACAAAACTTACGAACTCATTCGGAAGATATTTCTGCAAGTCTGACAAAATCGATCAACACTCTTATTTTATGTGAAACTTATTTGAGAAATAATGAGCAAATAAATATTCCCAATTTCCATTGTGTGAGAGGCAGAAACATAGTACTTCTCGATATGGTGGAGTAGCTATACTAAAAAACAATGATAATTCATTGAAATCTCACATCCACTCTCTCCGCCAATCATGCCAAGCTGGTCTGAATATCATGAAATCCGTATCCCATACGTTGTGGGGAGCAGACTTTTTCACATTAATGATGATATACAAATCCCTTATTCGCTCTAAGCTCGACTACGGCTCCATAGTATACAATTCAGCACAAAAAAACACACTGAAAGAACTCGATGTAATTCACAACACAGCAATGCGTTTAGCATTGGGAGCATACTACACCAGTCCCATTGAGAGCCTTAATTGTGAAGCTGGAGAACCATCCCTAACGGAACGTAGACGTTATCTCACAATGCTGTATGCCACAAGGATATCAGCGCATCCATCCAATCCAGCGCATCGGAATGTCTTTGCAACCAGATTTCAAGAAACTTTCAATCATAGAAAAAGAATTGATCTTCCATTCTATGAAAGGCTGAATCGTACCCAGGCCAACCTGAATTTCAAAATACCCACAACGATTCATAAGTCCGAAATCGATTCCCCACCCCCATGGACAATTCCTCTTCCACCAATCATTACAAATCTGTGCAGCAAGAAAAAATCCGAAATCCATCCATTCATATTAAGAAAACTTTTCTTAGAGAACATAGAACCTTTTCAAAATTATCAGCTTATCTATACCGACGCGTCTCGTTCCATTAGTGGCGTTGGTGCAGCATTCACAACAGGTCAAAAAAATGCCAAATTCAAACTCCCTCTCCTTACTTCAGTCTACACCGCCGAACTGACGGCAATCCATGAAGCCCTAAAATATGTCGACCAACAAAACATTCCACGGTGTCTCATTATAACCGATTCCTTGAGTGCCATAACTGCATTGTCCCAACTCTACCCCAGTCATCCAATTCTCATAAGAATTAAAACCACACTCAACACCATCCATGAAAAGAACATAAAAATTCAGCTGATGTGGGCACCATCACACGTAGGCATAGAAGGAAATGAGAAAGCCGATAGTTTAGCCAAAGAAGCTGTATCGTGTACACAGGCAAGAAGACTAACAGGAATTGTCCACACAGATCTGAAGGAAATCCTAAGAAACAAAATTACATCCAAATGGCAAGCACAATGGGACAACTCTACATCAAAGCTGAGGGAGGTGAAACCATACGTTCTTCCATGGAAATCATTCCCATCGAAACGGAAAATTCAAACGGTTCTTTCACGATTAAGACTTGGACATACACGGTTAACCCACAGTTACATAATGTCTCAAGAAGATGTACCAAAGTGTAGTGTATGTGATGAAAACCTAAGCGTAAAACATTTCTTGATTGAGTGTCCGCTATACGATAACGAGAGGGGTAAATATCATCTTGGAAACGACCTCAAGCAAATACTTGGTGAAACATCAAACCATGAAAACCTACTCAGTTTCCTCAACGACATAGACATTCTTTGTGAAATATAAAGTGCAATATACCAATCATTCTGTATGTGTCAATTAACGTAAGATATTATGTAAATCATGCCACGATCGTCTTCAGCTAATAACCCTTAGTGGTTGATGCTTAACTTAATAAAAAAAAAAAAAAAAAAATAATTCATTGAGGGTTCATTCAGAAATGCAAGCATACATCAATAATATAAGTGTAAGTCTAGCAACTGCTTCCGAATCTGCTGTGGGAGATTTTTGTGCAGCTATTTGTCAACTTGATGAGAACAGAAAACTCGTAATTGCGTCAGTATATATTAAAGTAAATCAAAAAATAGAAGATGTAATGGATTTTCTAGGTTTTCATCTAGCTCCATTTGCTACGTCATCGGCACAAATCTTCCGTTTTCGAGAAATATAATCACGGATGCCAGTTATTTTGTCTGGTGATTTTAATAAAGACTTCAAGAAAGAAGAATCCGCTCCACTCATAGAATACTTGAGAGAAGTATTTAATCTTGAAATGATAAATGATAGAAATATACCTACCTCGAGATATGGCACAACGATCGATGCAGTTTTTACTGGATACATTGAAAAAATCGAATGTAAGTCACTGTTCACGTATTTTAGTTACCATAAAATATTGGTTACATTTATAAACTGTGAAACTAATTATGAAGATCAAATTGATAATAGAATGATTGAAAGTAATTGAAAAACGGATCAAAATGACTCAACGTTAATAAAATATTGTTTTCAGTTTTTTAATATACGTACATAATCTGAATAATTGTTAAGTATTATGTATGTCGTACTCTAAGGCACAGAGTTCAATAAAAATATTAGTTGGAGATTTAGTCTACATTTATCATTTCCCATTATCATTCCAATTTTCCAAGTGTCAAATTAAGATTGATAAAGCGACTTTTATACCCTTAATGGAATATTATTCCAAAAACTTTTAGTTAAATGTCTATAATGTGAAAAAAAGTTTCACTTTTATCGTGGTTTCATGAAACCACACAATTTTTTTTTATTTGAAAGATAATTTTATGACATTTATGCTTCAAAAATAATTTACGGCATATGTCCACCACGACTAGCTCTGAGGAACCGTATTCGACCAGATCAATTCTGGACCACTTTTTCGAGTAATTAAGACCTTGTTTCATCAATAGCGCGAGTAATGTTGGCTTCCAAAGCGTCTATTGTTTCTGGTTTATCAGCATAAACCAATGACTTGACATAACCCCAAAAAAAAAGATCCAGTGGAGTTATGTCGCATGATCTTGGAGGCCAATTAATTGGACCATTTCTTGAAGTAATGTTATCACCAAATCTTTCTTTCAATAAATCAATTGTTACAGAAGCAGCATGAGGTGTAGCACCATCTTGTTGGAACCAAAACACTTCTGGGTTGATACCATTCAAATTTTGAAACAAATAATCATCAATCATCGATCTGTAACGAGCAGCCTTCACTGCAACATCAGCTCCAGCATCGTTTTTAAAGAAATAATAATAATTTTATTTGATCCCTTAAGATTCTACATGGTGTATAGGATACATCATAAGAGATAAAGAAAAAAAATTGGAAAACTAAACCGCCAAGGGAACACAAAAAAAATTCATCAATCGAATAGAATCTCTTTCCCAAAAGAAGTTCCTGGACTTCCTTTTTAAACCTTCTTGAATTCAAGGATTTCAAAGATGAAGGCAGTATGGACCATACAGTGCATTTTTCACTTCTTGAGGATTGCTTTCCCTCCATATACGGCAATTTTGCTCGTTTACATAGCCGTTCAACCAGAAATGAGCTTCATCACTAAACACAATTTTACGATAAAAAAGTGGATCAACTTCAAGCTGTTCTAGGGCCCAATCAGCAAACAAACGACGCTTATTATGGTCAAGTGGCTCTAGTTCTTGAACCAGTGAGATCTTGTTTGGGTGTAGACCGAGATCTTTACGCAAAAATTTCCATGTGGTGGATGCATAGAGTCCAACTTGTTGTGAACGTCGACGAATAGACAAATTTTGATCATCATTAACACTATGACTTACAGCAGCGATATTTTCGTATTTACGTACTGTTCTTTGTCTTGTTGTTGTCGTTGCATCGAGTAGAGAAAATATTGTTCGATGTACGCGGAAATTTTTAATTGAGGTTATCATGTAAAGAGTAATTTGCAAGCATAGACACTTTAACAAATGGACGGTCTATGACTCCATCAAAGGCTTTTTGCGGCCAACATATGACAGAAAGAGATATATTGTACAGGATAGAGTAAGTAGAGGCAACACTTTTAGTTTATGTATTGTTTATGTATTTTCCTGAGATATTTTCAAAGTTTTCCTGCAATTAATCTAAAGGGTTTGCATATTGAAGCAGTGATTATTTCGAGTCTGGCAACACTTGACATTAACAAAATGGATCAATTTATGCTCAAACAAAACTGAGAAATATAAGAAACTCATTTCCACAATAGTGAATCTTGTCAGACAGTTCAGTGTAAAATTCATGGGAAATTAAATGAAGCAATAGTTTTCTATTTATAGCCGATCAAAAATGCAAATTCGAAATGGCCCACTCGTTATGTGTATCGGGTTTTTCCAGAGTGATAGAACTTCAAATAGAAAAAAAAACACATTTTAATTAAGATTGAAGCCAAATTCTTTTTTATTTGAAAAATAATTTTATGACATATATGTTTCAAAAATAATTTCCGGCATACGTCCTCCACGACAAGCTCTGAAGAACCGCATTAGACCAGAGCAATTTTGGACCACTTTTTCGAGTAATTTAGGCCCTATTTCATCAATACACGAGTCATGTTGGTTTCCAAAGCGTCTATTGTATCTGGTTTATCAGCATAAATCCAATGACTTTACATAACCCCAAAGAAAATAATCCTTTGGAGTTATGTCGCATAATCTGGGAGGCCAATTAAATCGACCATTTATGTTATCGCCAAATCTTTCTTTCATTAAATCCATTGTTACGATAGCAGCATGAGGTGTAGCACCATCTTGTTGGAACCAAAACACTTCTGTTTCGATACAATTCAAATTTAGAAACAAATAATCATTGATCATCGATCTGTAACGAGCACCATTCACTGTAACATTAGCTACAGCATCGTTTTCAAAGAAATAAGGACCGATGATGCCTCCAGCATATAAAGCACCCATACGGTGCATTTTTCAGGATACAATGGAACCTGCAGAACTTCGTGAAGATTGTTTTCACTCCAAATACGGCCATTTCGATTGTTTACATAGCCGTTGAACCAGAAATGAGCTTCATCACTAAACACAATTTTACGATAAAAAAGTGGATCAACTTCAAGCTGTTCTAGGGCCAAATCAGCAAACAAACGACGCTTATTATGGTCAAGTGGCTTTAGTTCTTGAGCCAGTTGGATCTTGTATGGGTGTAGACCAAGATTACGCAAAATTTTCCATGTGGTGGATGCAAAGAGTCCAACTTGTTGCAGCGATATTTTCTTCTGTACATACAATTCGTTGTCTTCTTGTTGTCGTTGCATCGAGTAGAGAAAATGTTGTCCGAAATCAATCGACAGTTCGACGAATAAGCTGCTCTGATGGACGATTATGTAAACCATAAATTTCAAAAAGTGCTCTATAAGTTTGGCGAATAAAACATTTATTTTGAAAATAAATTTCAACAATTCGTAAACGTTGTTGCGGCACGAGTCTCTTCATGATAATTTGTCAATGTTTGCTGAACAGAAATGTCAAAACAACATAGCTTGTACCTTCTGTCAAATCACAGTTATCCCTATCGAAAGTTCTATCACTCTAAAAGAAGCACCCATTACTTTGTGGTCGACATTCTACCTTAGTCTTGAAAACATACATAAACCATCTCCTCTTTTTCGCTGATCTCTCTCAAGTTTATTTTGATGAACCTCCTGTTTTTCTAGGAGATATTGGAACAATACGTATACATAATCACTTTAAGAATATTCAGAATTGTACTTCAAGCTAGAAGGTGGAATCTAAGTTGAATAATTCGAGAAGGAAATTACTCGATTATTATTGTTCTAGTTTCACTCAAGGTCGACGGGTAATACAAGTCAGAAATTGCTCAAGTGTAGTGTTAACCCACATGAGGCGGTCGTGTCAAAGTGAACTGTTAATATTTAAAAAGAGGACCCATGTGTATTAATCAGTATAGGGTGCACCATGTGAACATCAAATAAACCTGTTAACTGTTACTTGTGTTTGACTTACCACACGACACGTGTGTGATAAATTCATCTCATATTTTTGAAGAGTTTCTTGAAAGGGCTTTCTCATGATTGCGACAAAAAATCATTTGTAGTGGGATCCAAACGCTTGTAGCTATTTCCTTCGAATATTGGGAAATTCAATCTTCTGCACCAGGTTTACTTTAACTCTTATCCACAATAATAGAATTTTAGGTGGGCCTTATATAATATAAAAACGATACTTAAATATAACTTACATTGTGGCCTTAGTTCAGCAGCCGAAACGAGGCCATTCAAATTTCTTAACCTAGCATCCCAGGTTAACTCTTAATCTTAGAAAAAGCATACAAATTTATAGTTCATTCAGAGCAGTCGATATTTTTCACATGTCGGTCTCTGTAAAGGGTGATTAATTTAGAGGTACTTTTTGTGGTGGGGGATTTAATTGCAGATTGTGTATGCCCCGTGTTAACTGAAGTGCCATTTCTGTTCAGTGATGTTTGACGATTCATAATGAAAAAACTTAGCCCGGCACAGCGTCTACATATTGTTCAACTTTATTACGAAAATGGGCGTTCTACCAGAAATGTGTATCGGGCGCTTAGAGCAACTTATGGTCCACATAATCGGCCTACCGAACGCACAATTAGCTCTACCATCCGTAAGTTTCATTAATGGATAATACTCGATCAAATAGACCACACCCAGTACGTAATAAAGAAAATATAGGGGCGGTAGCGGAGAGTGTAGCGCGAAGACCCTGAAGTGTCGATTCGTCGCCGTTCTCAACAGCTTGGCCTGTCATTTTCAACAACTTGGCGTATTTTACGTAAGGCTCTTTCTTTGAAAACTCACAAAATTCAACTAGTGTATGAACTGAGGGCGAGCGACTTTCCGAATCGTTTCCGTTTTAGTCGTTGGGCTGTTGACAAGCTTGCAGAAGATCCAATAGGCACACCTCTCGACTTTTTCCTTCGGGGCTATCTAAAGTCCATAGTCTATATGGATAAGCCAGTGACAATTGAGGCATTGGAGGCCAGTATTACTCGTGTACCCCTTGAAATATTCAGAAGCGTAATTGAAAATTGAAACTTATCTTCAAAAAATAATTGTAAAAAATGGTTCTTTTGTGTAATAATAAAATTTATGAAATAAAATGGTTTTTTTTCGTTCTTTCTATTTAAAAATACCCCTAAATGAATCACCCGATCAATATTCAGCTGTTAACCAGTTAAAGTGAGAATGGTTTTTAGCGCCAATATAGGAGTTAACAGAATTTTTTAAGAAAGGTTTTTCAGGGGGACTTTTCAACTTCAATATTGAGCATTTTTGTAATAGAATTTGTTATTCATAAAGTCAGTATGAAACAGCTGCATCAGTTAAAAATTGCTAGGTTATTTCATACAATATTCTATATTTTCTTTAGATTCTTTTTATCTCTCTTTGATGCCGTGTAATGTTTGTTAATTCTCTATGATATTGTATTCAATTTAATTTTTAAACTCTTCCAGAAATTTTCTAAATTTAAAATTTGTGGGTGAATGACAGGATTTTTCTGCTTGATTTTCAGGATTTTCAAACAAATCCTCCACCTAGTAATAAACGTTTATTTATTTACATTCTGTATAACTTTCATACAGTTCCTAGAACCAATATGGAGATTGTTGATATCGAGAAGGATTTCTATAAATTTTATACTTACTGAAATTTTTAAATTTCTTATTTATGGATGATTATGATCAATTAAATTTTCTTCATTTTGAAGAATGATCGTTATTAACGAATTTGCCAATAAAAGGTTTTTTCATTTCATTTAGTTCGAGTTATAATGAAAAACATTGGCGCCCTGCCCTTAATTCCGCGTTATTAAACTCACGCAGTCTGCACTGACAACGAGCTGATGCCAGGGTGCTCCAATCATACTCTATTTTTTTAGGAAACTCCTTATTTTCCTTGGAATGAATCCAACATCCTTATTTTTCGTTTGTGTCGACAAAAGATATGCAGTGTTGATGAAAGTAATACTCCGGCGTTTCTTCGTTAACAAAATTCCACCTTCAGTTTATAAATTGTTAAATTAATCAACAAATTATGAAAAACGGGTACGCAGAATAGACAAATTTTTAGTTGAATGATTAATCTTCACCATAAATATACTAACAAACGATGACATCTTCAAATAAGGCATAAGAAATATTTTTTAATCATTTTTTCTTGACTCACCTCAAAGAAGAATTTGAATTCTTCAGTCCTTCAGAGTGATTTTCTTCGTGTTCCCACTGTAAAAAATTGAATGAAGATTAATAGAAAAACTATATCAGATTCACAATATTATAGATATATAGCGCGATATATTTGTAGGGAAGGCAATAGGCACTTACTGGCACAAAATCATTTTCCGTCGCAATATGAAATCTCAAAAAAATTATTGGTTTTTGGTAGATGCTATAAAAATACAACGGAAAAGATATTTAATCAGAAATTTAAAAACATAAGAAATGATGCCAATTTTCCAAAATTATTGAGAAGTTTTGGAGAAAGTTGAGTTATACACCATATAAAACATTTAAAAATTCTCATGAGGATTTATGTTTTTTATGTCTGTGACAATTCATTTAAATAAAAATCAATAATAATTTATTCAAAAAAATTCCATTTTTTTTGATGTTTCACAGTTTATTCAAAATCCTGGCACGTGTTTCGGTCTTTCGACCATCTTCAAAATAGTACAAAAAGGAACTAAACTTAAAACTTAAAAGGTTCTTTTATTTCACTTAGGACATCTGTGTATTTTTATGGCGCATGTAAATAACAGTATCCAATATAGGTGTGTTCCCAAAGAGTATTTGGGAATTTGTTAAATTCCCATTTTTCTCAATGGCTTTTTTGATTGAAAGAATCTCCAAATAGTTCATCAATTTAGCTTTCCCAACATTATATAGTAAAGTGACATCTTTCTCATTGAAAAAATGATTATTTTCTGTACAATGATCTGCAAAACGGGTTGATTTCTGGGTTTTCAAAATAGGCATCCTATTTTCTTTGATTCTATATTAGAAACATCGGCTTGCCTGCCCTATATATAGCATTACAATCATCACAGTTAACTTGATAAATCGCCGATTCGGAAAAGTTGGGGTTCCTTTCTTTATTATTCACCACTATCTTAGCGAAATTATTTCTATTTAGTGCTAAAAAACTAATTCCCATTTAATCAAGACCATAAGAGATCCTAAACCCTTTACATAAGCCATTGAAAACAATATTTTCTTTTCTCTATAAGGATCATTTGTACTGATAGAAAAATTTCAAAATATTGTGGTAAGTTTTCTTTTTAATAATTTCGTCAATAATTTTAGTTCTATAGCCATTGTTCACCGCTATAGTTTAAATTATATTGAATTTTTTTCGGAAATTGACTTCGTCGACTTTTGGAATGTCCACATTTCAATTTGCCATGGCTGATTGGATTTTGAATGAAATATGGTATCAGTAGTGGTAGGTTTTCTAAAATTGTCGAATTCGAACTTATTATTACTATTACTCATATTAAGATCTGAGAAGTTGATTGAAGTTTTTTTTTCTTTTTCTGCTGTGAATTCAATATTTTCATTTATGCTATTCATAAAGTTCAAAAATTGCGACAGCTGCCTGTCAGTTCCAGTCCAAATGCAAAATACGTCATCTTTATATCTATCCCAAAATAAAACGAGTTCTACCAACTTATCATTTGTACTGTTGGCGAATAATAATTTTTCAAAGTAAGACATTAATAATTCAGCTAAAAGTGAACTGATTGTACTTTCCATTGGTAAGCCATTGATATGTTTAAATAATTTATTCTTGAATTTAAAACAATTCTGTTATATTATTTAAATATTTTAATATTAGCCTTCTACATATTTAATTTCAAAAAATTATATTTGATGATTATAACTTCTGAAAATAAATTAAAATAATGTCATATAACTTATATCAATTGACATATAAAATAAAGATTCATTATAAGACATCCGAATGGTATAACAAAATCCAATAAATAAAATTATTAACCAAAATCCTATAAATTAAATATTTTGAATAGACAAAATTTTGTTTCTGCTGATCAATCTTATGAAAACCAATATCTTTCAGAAATATCCAACATAATCTTAAGAATTTCATCATAAAACTATCTTACTTAAACTATTCAATATTATTGGATATCTAACTAAGGTACTTTATATAAAAACTCAAGATATGTAAAACATTACTGGAAAGCAAGTTTTAAGAGAGACTTTGCTTCTTCAGTATTCAAATAATTCATATTCAATAAATATAATATCTTTTTTTTGGGAACCAAAACACTTCTGGGTCGATACCATTCAAATTTTGAAACAAATAATCATTGATCATCGATCTGTAACGAGCACCACTCACTGTAACATTAGCTCCAGCATCGTTTTTAAAGAAATATGGACCAATGATGCCTCCAGCGTGTAAACCACACCATACAGTGCATTTTTCATGATGCAATGTTCAACTAGAAATGAGCTTCATCACTAAACACAATTTCACGATAAAAAAATAGATCAACTTAAAACTGTTCTAGGGCTCAGTCAGCAAACAAACGACGCTTATTATGGTCAAGTGGCTTTAGTTCTTGAACCAGTTGGATCTTGTATGGGTATAGACCAAGATCTTTATGCAAAATTTTCCATGTGGTGGATGCTCAGAAACCAACTTGTTGTGAACGTCGACAAATAGACAAATCTGGATCATCATTGACACTATGACTTACAGCAGCGATATTTTCTTTTGTACGTACAGTTCTTTGTCTTGTTGTTGCATCAAGTAGAGAAAATGTTGTCCGAAATCTATCGATAGTTCGACGAATAAGCTGCTTTGATGGACGATTATGTAAACCATAAATTTCACGAAGTGCTCTATAAGTTTGGCGAATAGAACACTGATTTTGAAAATAAATTTCAACAATTTGTAAACGTTGTTGCGGCGTGAGTCTTTCCATGATAATCTGTCAATGCTTACTGAACAGAAATGTCAAATCAACATGGCTTCTACCTTCTGTCAAATCACAGCTCTATCGAAAGTTCTATCACTTTAAAAAAACACCCGATACAAAGGTTTATGACAAATGAGATTTCGATCTGTCATATAAAAAAAATAATCACCAATCGCGCAGAAACCGAGGTCAAAGTAACCGAACCGTTTATTCAACCGGGATTCAATTATTGCATTGTTAATTCAATTACCCAGGCTCGATTGGAACACGCTTCTATTGTTTGGAATCCTTACTACCGATATTCTCATTGCAGTATAGAAAATATACAACGCTAAACTCGTGAATGTCCTTAATAACCGATTCAATAGAAATTGCGCTGATTTGTCATTTTAAAGCATCGTTGAGTTTGACAAGGTAAACATTCTGAGATTTTTTTTCATTTGAACTGCCTTGGTGACTCTGATCACTGTAGTGCGTTCCTGAGTTTGTCTTTACTCTGTGAAATATGAAAATTTGGCCAATCTTTAAAATATACAACAGCTATAAGAATTATTGGATGGGGCAATCCGTTACTTTGTGAAAGTTCATTTTTAAATGGAATGAAAAAATGGATTACTTCGATTTTTATCACTTTTTCATTAACTGAATATGAAGTGACTCGAACTTCGCAGTGTTTACTACATCATCAAACTCAATAGAACAAATTGTACCTTAACTATTATATAGCCAAAGACATCAGAGAGTATCACTGGAACAAAATTAGATTATCCTTGGAAACTTCTTATCATTCGAAAAATATTAAAATTCTGTGAAGATATCCTCAGCGATTATTTCAGCGAAGTATCTAATGCCCTTAACCTTCAAATGAATTAATTCGGCTGATAGATCTGTAGCAAATATGATCAGTAAGAAGTATGAGCTATGGTAACAGAAAGTTCTTCGAATCAAGGCAGTGCAACATACATTTGCTTTACAGTTCTGAGCTCAAATAAGCCCAAATGAGTTTTGTTCATCGCTAGGACATAATATGCAGACATGTGCACTAGATGGAGCTAATATATGATAAATACATTGGTGGTTCTATGCAGAGCGGATAAAGGTGTGCGGCTGATTTTTTATTGTTTGACGTTACAGCGCACTGACGATTAAAGTCAATAAGCTTCGAAACTGTTGCTTATGTCCCAGCGATCAACAAAACCTTTTCGGGTTTTTTCAATTTGGAACTGTTATACAGATGTATGGTACACCGTCGTCACTCAAAGAACTTTAGGATTGCAGCACCATATCCTTTTCATGAAATTTTCCATGACCAATTCGCACATTTGCGGCTGTATCTCCTAGATAACATTACGCATTCCACCTTTAGGATCTTGAGTCGATTATTGAGCATTGGCATCGACCTTATCTTTGACGTGGCCTTAAAGAAAAAAACGTAAAAATCTCAAATCACAAGATCTAGGTGGTCACTTGTGATCAACTCTTCAAAAAATAACACGGCCAAGAAACTTTTATTGATTATTTCGTCGCATGTGTGGCACATAGCGCAATATTGTTAAAAATAAACTCTTGTGTTAATTGTACCTTGAAAATCTTAAGACCTAAATCTTTATGCAAAATAAGTGTTATGTCTTTAATTGTCTCGGTATTTACTTGACGGAAATTCATCTTTAATATAAGAAAAACAAATGTTAACTTCCGCTATTTTATTGATTTTCACAACAATTGTTTCGTCATACCATGACTTCATCAGGTGAGTATTTAAACTGAGGTATACAATGCAAAACATGACCTTAAATACACAGCTCTGGTACAAAAAATAGAGGGGTGGAAAGAGATGATTTACAATTAATGAAAAATATTAAGTAGGGGGGATCTATTTATATCTATTTGATGATTCAATAAATTTTGTCTTTTATTATATCTATTGATTTCTAAAGTTTCTAACAGATTTAGTTTCTGACTTTTGTTTTCAATATGTAATATTTCATAGTTCATATTAAAATTATGGGCAGTCTCTAACAAATGGTTGGTATAAGTTGAATTCGGTTTATTATCAATGTAACATTCTTCATGTTCTCGTATCCTTGTTTGGAATGAACGGCCTGTCTGTCCCACATATACACATGGGCAATCACTACATGTTAACTTGTAAACTCCTGATTTTTTGTTTTTAGGAATGACGTCTTTATTATTTTTTATTAAGCTGTCTAAAGAATTAATAGTTTTAAAAGAGATGTTATATTTTTCTTTTTTTTTTTAATATCTTGCAATCTTTTCAGATTTTTGGTATATGTAAGTTAATGAAATAAATTTGGTTTCGTTTGGATTTTGAAATTTGGCATATACAAGTGATATTGCTTTCTTGTAATTTATTTTATCAAGTAAATTGTCTACAATTAATGGATTAAAATCATTACTGAAAGCTATTTGTTTAATCGTTTTATACTCTTTGTCAAAATTTTCTTTCGTCATGGGTATGTTAACCAATCTATAAAGCATACTATTATAAGCTGACAATTTTCGTGAAAATGGATGGTTTGAAGTATAATGAATCGTACCATCTGTATGTGTAGGTTTTCTGTATATGGAAAAGTCATGTCTATTATTAATTTTAGTTCCATTCCATATTCCATATACAGAAAATCTACACATACAGATGGTACGATTCATTATACTTCAAACCATCCATTTTCACGAAAATTGTCAGCTTATAATAGTATGCTTTATAGATTGGTTAACATACCCATGACGAAAGAAAATTTTGACAAAGAGTATAAAACGATTGAACAAATAGCTTTCAATAATGATTTTAATCCATTAATTGTAGACAATTTACTTGATAAAATAAATTACAAGAAAGCAATATCACTTGTATATCCCAAATTTCAAAATCCAAACGAAACCAAATTTATTTCATTAACTTACATATACCAAAAATCTGAAAAGATTGCAAGATATTAAAAAAAAAAAGAAAAATATAACATCTCTTTTAAAACTATTAATTCTTTAGGCAGCTTAATAAAAAATAATAAAGACGTCATTCCTAAAAACAAAAAATCAGGAGTTTACAAGTTAACATGTAGTGATTGCCCATGTGTATATGTGGGACGGACAGGCCGTTCATTCCAAACAAGGATACGAGAACATGAAGAATGTTACATTGATAATAAACCGAATTCAACTTATGCCAACCATTTGTTAGAGACTGGCCATAATTTTAATATGAACTATGAAATATTACATATTGAAAACAAAAGTCAGAAACTAAATCTGTTAGAAACTTTAGAAATCAATAGACATAATAAAAGACAAAATTTATTGAATGATCAAATAGATATAAATAGATCCCCCTACTTAATATTTTTCATTAATTGTAAATCATCTCTTTCCACCCCTCTATTTTTTGTACCAGAGCTGTGTATTTAAGGTCATGTTTAGCATTGTATACCTCAGTTTAAATACTCACCTGATGAAGTCATGGTATGACGAAACAATTGTTGTGACAATCAATAAAATAGGGGAAGTTAACATTTGTTTTTCTTATATTGAAGTGTTATGTCGTTTGTGGAATGCCTAATTCCAAAGATCCACGAGGTCGACAGACCTGGGTTTTCGGCAACACTACTGACTACAGCGGCATATTCTTAGTTGTTCTTGAGTGACGCACACGGTATCGATAACATCACTATCTTGTCCCAAGAGCTAACATTTTTTTACCAGTTTCACTAACTGTGACTGCTAAATATTCATCATTCTTGTTGTGAACGCAATTTCAGTGCGTTGTTGAAGCGTGTATCGTTTTATTTTTAGTTATGGCGTAGTTTTTACTTGGCAAATGTCAAAAGGTGAAAGCTTTAAAAGTGACACCTTCCAGATAGCAAGCTAAACCACTTATTGGAAAATCCTTCACGTTTTGACTTACAATCATTTCGCTATCGAATCTCCATAACATACCTATTGCAAGAATAATAACAGAAATAATAACATCAAATGAATGATGCAATTGCTTCGAATATGACGTTCACAAAACTTGAATATCTCATAGTAATTTCACCCTACCTTGTTTATTATTTGAATCCTCGTTCCTCATTGGAACGATTGTAGATTGAAATACACCGTCAAATTATCCGAATTCCCCTTTTTAGTAATCGCTACTGGTAGTAAATTTTACTTGAGGTAAACGTTCTAGAAGCGAAACACTCCTTAAGAACCTCCGCCACTTATCCTGCAATTTTATGTCATTATAACGATTATCCGTCGATTTTAAAATTTAATCAGTTTATCACGAATTCAAGTACGCCAGAGCCAATCTGCATAAACTACCCCACAAGTGTAATAGACATGAAAGAGCCTGAAAAATACCTTAAGTTTAGGATGGACTAGGTTATTACCAACAAAATTTTACGAAACCTGTCAACAAAAATAACATATTTATCAAAATGAAGTTTGATATCGCGGCCTTTTTTTAGTCAAGCTTCCAAGCTTTTTCAATTAAAATCTAAAATTTCTCAATTTTCAAATTCGAAATCTATTCTGTTTAAAATAAATAAATTCGGCTAATCTGTACCAAAAATCATTAATAAGAAGTATGGGATGTGGTAATAGGAACTTCTAGAAATCGAGACAGTGTAACATACATCTGTATAACAATTCTATACTCAAACAAACTCGACAATGTTTTGTAGGTCATAGAGGCAAATTGCAGACATGCGCACGTTTCAAACTGTTTGGTTTTCGTTAGTGCAATGTATGCTAGTGATTGCAAATTCGTCAAGTATCTATATTCGCTATATGCAGAAACTCTAACGGCCGGTTTCATAAACGAAATTGAAGCCTCCTTTTTCCCAAAAAGTCTCCTTTAATGATAAAACGTGTTTCATAAACAAATTTTGAGGTTAAAAGCGTCCTTTATCTTAAAGTGAGAAAATCGGCCCTTTACGGCTGGAAAAGGATCCTTTAACGAGAAGCTCGACACTGCGCAGGTGCTCGATAAATACGAAAACAGTGGACATAACCTTGTTCTGTCACATTTACCCATTTTGTTTAATTTTAGCGTACTACGAAATATGTTCCACCAAATGTTGAATGCTGATTTTAGTTCTACTTCTTCATCAAATGATGAAGAACTAATTTTGAGAAGACCAAAAATTTACAGGAGAGACATTTTTCCACGTTAGATGATCTAGATTTCTTCTTTCGTTTTTGCCTGACAAAACCAACTGTTTAATCTTTGCTTCAAAAAATTGCAGATCAATTGTACTTCCCATTTAACAGGTAAACAAATTTCGACTAATTATTTTGTTGATATAATTTTATGTATACCAAATCATTAAATTGACAATTTTCAGAGGCAGCTGTATTGAACCGATGAACCAACTACTTTTGACATTGAGATTCTATGGAACTGGAAATATATGATCAAACCATCTTTAATAACAGTGTCTTGAAGAGACAATTTGAGAGTGGTAAATTTGGACGGTATTTGTAACTTGGTGGTAGTGGTTATAGTTAGCAGACTTATCTTATGACTTATCTTATCAAAGTTACTAGAAGCTATAACTGCAGCTGAAAATTTATATAAGTAGTCAATTATATGAACTAGAAATGTGGTGGAGAGAAAGTATGGAGTTTGGAAACGTCATTTTCCTATACTTTCTAAAGGAATGAGTGTTAAGTTAACGACCATAAGGGCAATTATTGTTGCTACCGCTGTTTTGCACTATATAGCTGTAGATATGAACGACATATTTCCAAATGAATGATTGCAGGAGGAAGAGGACTTTCAAACAAATTCAAATAATATAAATGCAGCTCGTCAAGCGAGTCTATTATTAATAAACATTTTGCTAATTTAAAATTTATATTTGTGTGATAATTGAAAATAAATTTGCTTGTCACTTGTGGAACTATTCTTTATATTCAATTTGTATCTTCAAAATGACAAGATTTCATATAATTTTTATAAGATTTTACAAGGTATGTATTTAGATAGGTTTCTACGTTTGTATTTCTGATTCATTGTTTTACTTTAGGTAACATCTGAAAAAGTTTCAAGTGAGAATAAAGAAATAAAAATATTATGTGTTATTGAAATTTCCGTTCTTAATCGAAATTTGAGGGGGGGACTTCATAGTCTGCAGCAATACTGATAGAATTCTAATACCGCTTTTTCCAGAAAGTGCATTCAAAATAAAAAAGATTTAATTATTATTATTTAATTTGCTTTTCATCCCCATAATTTGCAAATCTAATATTTTAAACTTTGAATGCTCCTCTTCTTTTCTTCTATTCTCTTCCTTGATAGCCACTATCTGAGCTTCTACTAGAGCTGTTTTTTTACATCTCTTTCGCTTCGGCAAGTGGATTCGTAACAGTTGGTCCCAACTGTTTGGAAATTGGCTCCCTCAATTTCAATGGAGCCCCACCACCAGTCAATATGACTGCGTTGAGCAGCTACCATCTTCTAGTTTTAATTTTTATTTTGTCATATTTGGATTTGAGCTGGTCCCCATTTCTCCAATAGAGAACTGTTGCATTGAAAGCAGTCTCTATTCTCTGCCAGACTTTATCCTATAATATTAAAATTCTCTTTTTCAATCAATTCCAAGAGGCATAGTTTCTCCTCAGGTTTTAAAGTAATACTTTTTTTCTCTTTTCTTCCATATACATTCATATAACCCACGTAATAAAATATAACAATTCGCACGTAATAATGATATAAATTTCAATATACAGTCTTCCGCACATAACCATGTTTATGCAAAGATCGATTTATGCTTCTTCTCTTTTTCTTTTTACAAGTTCCAACGCATAACTCACAATTTTTACAGAATATCACCAACTACATTCGTAAAATCACCAGTTCTCAGGATAGCCAACAGTCGGAAACATATTACCGGCACATTAAAGGAAGCTTTAAGTAAAGGACGGTCGATGTGCATTTATGAAACTGATGCTCCCAGTTAAAGGATCCTTTTTCATAAATGGACTTTATCATAAAGGAGCCTTTTCATGTTGTTTATGAAACTGGCCGTAAGATATTAATAATACACTAGCGCCATCTAGAGTATGCAAAATACATATTGATATCCTGAGTTTAGTTGTTCTTGTGTCTACATTATGCAGAACGGAATGGTTAAAATATCAACAGACATTTTCCAGGTAATATATATGAAAAGTTACACCATATTTCACTGTTATTTCCTAGATTATTTCAATGTGTATAATTAAAACATTTCAATATAAAAACCTTAATGTTAGAGTAGTTCATTTCCTCCATATTGAACAACGTCTGTTTTCCATTAATGATTCATGATTCTCGGTACTTGAAATATTTAATATAGAATAAATAATAAGGTACTAATCATTTGAGATATAATATGTATTGATTCTTATTATGAATTTTTCATACGAGCGGGATAATTTCCTACTTGAGAATAACTGGTATAACTTAACGACCATATCCATTTGAGTTCATGACCTAATTACTCAATATAGACAGAGATAATGATGAATCGTTTGATAGGAATATTGCTTTACAAAGATATTCTACTTTAAAGATTAATTTATGGTGGTGTTCGGCTAATAATACTGAAACTGCTGATGTTATATCATCTGATACATTATAAACGGCTCCATAAAATAAAATAGAAAAAGGCTTTTTACTTGATAGAAGAAATATAACAAAATTTGAATATCAAAACAGATTTAATCTGTCTTGGCTCCATAAAAGTCAAGGAAGTCCACAAGTTCCTTATATATTTCAACCGATATGTGGAGTTGTTCCCAAATGTTGATATATGAGGAATCGAATGTTTTTTTCTAGTTTCTCAAAAGTTTAGTTTCCTAATAATACTGGCATGATTGAGGGAGGACGTCCACTTCTTTCAAGTTAGTGAAAACGTGCAACGAGGCTCATCCAAAGATGATAAGAAATGGAAAATGTGACCTAAAGACCTATAATCAGATGCCTAAAATAAACCATAAGTGCACAATGTCTTCTTTTTCAAATGAAGATTGGCGACATTCCTGGCAAGTTCTTCCCTTCCTTGAGCAGTATGAATCAGCGTTCATCTCAGTCCAATCACGGTTATCTTTCATCCAGGAATACTATCTCCTACCTGGTCCTCTCTTTCCCTCAATGTTATCCAGCATCTCTCCATTAACATTGATGCCTACTGCAATATCTTTCAAAAATTTCCTCGGAATATATAGTAAACAGGAGTGGTGATAGAACACAACCCAGTGAAATTCTCCTCTGAATTTCAATTTCCTCCGGTATATCTGATTCTATTTTGATATTGGCCCTCTGGTTCCAATAGAGATTCCTGATGATATTGATGTAGTTATTAAGGAGTCACAGTGTCTACCCGTAGATAATCATTGAGAACCTGTCCGGCCGTGCAATAACGGCTCCTGGTATTGCAATTTCAATTGAAACATTGCTTCGAAGATTCATATGAGCTCGTATAACTACGTAAATTGGAATGAGAAATAGTATTCTTTACAGGTAAATCAAAATATGAACGGTACAAGATATCAATCCGTTTAGAGGTGCAACAGTAGTTCTTTGGAGTGTCATTTGTTTAAATGGCTCTATAGAACTTTTTGGGCTTGATAAGAACTTTAATGTGCAGGCCTGCGTTGACCAAGTGTACTAAATACGTTTGTTTCATGCTAAATCTTCTTTTTCTGCGCGCTTGTTCCAGGTAACAGTGTGCTATCGTTTCGCCTTAACGTCTGTAATTCTCATCTGGTCTAGAACTACTGAGTTGTACTCACCGATTCTGTAATTTTAAATGGCCATCCCTAAACTTTCAGGGTAGGTTTGTGGCCTTAATATCTCGGATAAATTCGTTAATGGGCAACAAATATCTAAACCATTAACAGTTTTTGTAAATTAATGAATTGTGGCAAAATTATGAATTCAAGAACAATCAATAGTATGCTAGGTTAAAATCCGTTCAATTTGTTATCAATGATCGTATACACTAATCATAAACCGATATCATAGTAATCAAATAATTTGATAATCTTCGGCCTCATAATTACAGCACCTATGTGTGTATAATGATGTTCTCGTATATTTTTTATGAGCTAATTTTCTCATTCAGTATTCCCAGGATGTTACACTCAATTTAATGGATTTCACTCTTGAATAGTGAATGAACTTGAGAAGTAACTACATTACATACTTGTTCGAAGAAGTATTAAGTTGGTTGGAATTTCCTCCTCTTCACGTGGAATGAAAACATCTTGAAAACTTTGAATTCCAGGGCAATTCAGTGATACATTAGCTGATGAAAATCCATTATAACATTTAAAATCTTTTTATATTTCCAATCTGCAAACTTCACGCTGATTCCCTAATGGATATATTTCTATTTTCTTTCGTACTTTAAATATATTGGAAAATCTCGTAGAAAATGTGGAACTTTGCTGTCCCCACTTTCCTTTTAAAATTTACTCCAACGAATCGAAGAAATTATATTTTTGAACTAAATATCATGTACCAAACAGCTCATTATAATGACTACAATCCAAGATTGATCGAGAAGTTTTTTATAAATAAACATCATGAAACGGAATTAAATTCGGTATATTCCAACATAAAAGACGAGTTGAAGTATATATCAGTGGAATGTAAAAAGGTATTTCTGAGAAGATTGGTACATATCCTAGAATAAACATAATTTACGAACGCCATTGAAAACAAATTCAAACATTAGTAAATTGATTAAAATCAATAAAGATTATATCCAAGGATTATAAATTGGCTTGTGGTGATTGCCAATAACTGGTGAAACTTTCCGAAAATGGAATCAATATCATTTATATTTTTTCCAGCACTATTGCTTTCTCTTCAAACTGTACCATCTTTCCTTCAGAAAGTTACTGCAGATGAGCTACAACTGCAAATGATGAATCTTACCGATGGTTGCGGTCAAATTCATCTGGCAAGTGCCAACTACATTCAGCATGGAAACGTTTCCATGAATTGCATAGGTATGCAATCAGACCATACATGCCAAAGAAGCGTATAATTCAAAGATAGCCACCAAGTTCATAAATTGTACCAATGGATCCCATCAGTTTTGGTCGATGGCCAGGAAAATTGACAACATCTTCTTTCATTCAGGTTTTGCCCCCTGGTAGAAGATGGTTCACTTGCAAATACACCAAAAGCAAAAGTTGATCTCTTCACGCGGATATTCGCTGCTAACTCGACTACCGAAACATTTGGTTGGAAACTCTCAACAATTCTAACTGCTTCATCCAGGATGATATATACTTCAGTCGAGTACTTGGTGGACTCAATTCCAATAAAGTAGCTGCACCATACGAGATTTCTGCCATTGTACTCAAAATATGTTCACCATGGCTTACACCAATTTTCCGTGAGATATTCACTATGACCTACAGAGAACGAATCTTTCCTAATTCATGGAAATTCAGCCTATACCAAAGAAAGGGAGGAAGAATTTTCCATTAAAGTCCCGCTCAGTAGCGATAATATCCATTTTGTCGAACGTCATAGAAGCAGCTATATCGATTTCGAAATAGTGAGATACCTGGAGAACAAAGGCCTCATCAGTGAAAGACAATATGGTCTTCGCAAACACCGATCAACAGATAGCCCCTCATTAGCTATGTGATACAAGTGCGGACAAGGTCTCTTAAGCGCTGTGGAGAATCTAGGTCAGTTGCTCGGATATATGCAAACCTTTCTATCATGTCTTGCATAAGTCTCTTCTGAATAAGCTACCTTCGTATGGTTTTCACAGAAGCCTTTGCTATCTGATGAAAAGTTCCTCAACAATTGAAACAATCATGTAGTCGTGGATGGTACTGGTTCCTGTGGTTTCAACGTTAATGCCTTAATGCTTAGTTTAGTCGTGACCTTCTTCTTGATCCACATAAACGATCTTCTTAGTACTACCGAAAATCATATTCTTAACTTCGCGAATGCTAGCACGCTGATGTGCTCTTTCACTAGAGAAAAACCTTTGAACACCGTCTTACTTCCATAGGCTTCCTGAATGAAGATCTCAAAGAGATAAACGAATGGAATCAACGTAATCTGATGCAATTCAGTTCTTCTAATATACAAACAATAACTTTTTCTCGAAAAACTCAGGTTGTGATTTTGACTTGATGATGAAAACCAGGTGCTTCAGCCAAGGTATTTCATGTATCTTCTTGGCGTAACTGCCATTTCTTCAGTCTGTTGTGGGGAACATGTGACTGACACTACGAAATCTGCTGCAAAAAGCTGCGATATTTGTTCTAGGCTAGGAAATATTTGTCTTCAGATCAGGCTCTTCTACTGTATAAAGCCGAGACTCGTTCTCATGTTTGAAGCTGAGCACCCGAGCAGTCGTTACATCTTTTGGGTTCCATCTAGAAAAGATTAATACGACTGATGGATGTCCAATTCTAACATAGCTAGAATCCATGAACGGAAAAAGACAGAGAAAAACTCTTACTGGAATAACACCCCAAGCTAACGAGAAGCCCAGGAGCTCATCGCGCCCTTTTAGGAGAATGATCAATTAGCCTTATCGTTGTCACTAAACTATCTAAGGTTACTTGGTGAGCTGCGTCGTGAGATACCACTTATACAATATCAGTAAAGAGAACTCTGATAGCTTTAAGTTACGTGAATCGGCAATAGAAACCACCAAACACATACTCTACAAATGCTAAGCGCTAGCAAACACTACTCTACCAAATAGCATGACACTCACGCCGACCGATATAAGAGACATGTCTTTCAGGAAAATGATTTGAGCTTATTTTTAAACTGTATTATTTTGTAAGTTTTGTAAGATTGTATTTGGTGAAATCATTAATTTTTTCCAGTTCTTTCAATGTTTGAAGATACTACCATTGTTTGCTATTATTGCATGATAAAACTGACTCTACCTGTATTATAATCATTTCCGTTAATCTCTTAAGACGAAATGATCTACGTTTTACCTTCATAATGAATTAAATTTGTGTCTGAAACTTAATGGCATTCAATTCAATTTCTATCAGAGAAATTTCGAATTATTTCGACGGGATTAAATGTTTTCTAATTAGTTTTCCAAATCCCGAACTTTCCGCTCTTTATAGCCGAGGCTCCAATTCGAAGTACCTACCTTAACCGATTGTGGACTTTCAAGCTCTACTATCCAAGTTACGAACAACTTGAAAACGAAAATTGAAAGTTAGAACTGAACTCGCACTGAGAACCATTTCAAAGACGAGACTGAATACAGGATATTCACTAGCAGAATAGGCAGGTTAGAAATCTTCGGAAAATTATTCATACCTAGAAGATTATTCTACAGATTGCAAACAGAAATTCAGAAGTAACTTGAGTTGGGGTAACGTTGCATAGCTTGTCAGTTTCAATATCTTTCAACTAGCATTTAGAATCTCTTTAGAACCAACTCTAGAGGGTTCATTCAAGAAATCATATCAATTTTTTGTCATCTTCCTCACAGTAGTGAACTGTCATTTATTTGCTATTTTTTGCTTATCAAACTTTTACTAAAAATAAGCCTACAATATGAACCATACACTGACAGATATGAAACTAAACGAGCATGTGTAGACCTTCTAGATCTATAGGCTTTTCGAGCCCTATTCGAATCTTTCCTTTTTGGAGGGTTCCATACACGAACCCTTAACTATATGGAAGACCAAATAAGATACCTCCACAAAAAATCCAATTCCTACATACCTATAGCCTGCTGTTACCGATACGTAGATAATATTGTAGGTTTTATTGATTATGACGCAAATAATACAATATTTCAAACAAAATGCTAGCGGATTGATTCCGTTAGCATTTTCCAGAATATTTCAACATATAAGTTCACCCTAATGAACCCACAGATTCCAAAAGTCTATTCTCTGATGAAACTGCACAAAAACAATAATCAAGATTTAATTACGAGAAATACAAAAGTCCAATTATAGCAAAAATTTTGATGGATAATTTAGACAGAAGACTTCACTCAAATTCCTTGAGCAGTTGTGTTATTTATTCTTTTAATTATACAGATTATATCATTTGTTGCTTTGATGGAACAAGAAAGTTCTGCAATTCTAATGAGTTCATTAATTAAATCTGTTCAAACATTAAATTCATTTCTGACAAAAAATTCTAGCATGAATTTCCTTGATATTGAAATTTAGGTACAAAAATCTCCATTGTTGAATATTTTTACATAGTGATGTATTTCCGAAAATTGGCCTCAATATATTTTATGGTTATATGTACCCTTTTTTGCATATTTTTTATCGGTATTTCTGTAAATTAGTGGTCATTTATATCTCTTTTTACGTATGTTTTTCTTATCTTTATTTTCGAATATTGTTAGTTATTTGTATCTCCTCTTTTTTCAGGTTTTCAACTACATAAAAAGTGAAAGTGTTATTTTCAGAGTTAGTTCAAAATGTAAACTTGAAGAAGCCAAACAATTGTCGCTAATTAATAAATTGTGGAAAAAGTATTTATTATTTTCTTTAATGCATATATTACCTCATAGACTCCCGATTTGTTCATGGTATTCTTGTAATCATTCTTTTGTATCTGAAACAGTGTGAATACTCCTTGTTTTCTGTTTTCAGTATCAGGGGATGTTGTAACACTTCGAAACTTCGCGCACAAAAATGTGGAAACATTTCAATTTTTGGTACTTAAAGTAACTTCTAAAAATTTATGTTAGTTATGATCAACTTCTCTATAGAAACAGCTGAAACAGTTAAATATTTAACAACTTTTTTAAAACCGTCATTCATAGGCGAAATGTGGTAGAAAAGTTCATGAAAACGTTGTTTTCAGGTATTCAGATTGTATTTATACCCTCAAATCTTCCGAAGTATCTGGACGAATTGCGTGAATTTTATTCTTGAGAGGACATCAAAATTCGAAGTGGACAGCTATTTCATCTATAAAGTAAATATTCTTTACTCAGCTTGTCCGTTATGAGCTCAATTCCTTTTGAAAGACGCACCCTCCATATTTGACAAATCCAACGCAATGATGTGTGAAATCATATAGCTTTTATAATTGGCTTACACATGAGATACAAGGTGACCTCCTCTCCCTATGAAAATTATCTAAGGATGTACAACCCTCTCTATAAGAGATTTGTCCGTCCAGAAAGTATGTGCAGATGATGGTAAACTACCGAATATTTTCTGTGAGAATTTTCTTACTGTGGCAGAATAATGCGCTGTAAATGTTCAGTAGAACTTCCTTGTAAATCTTAATTTAATTAAAAACTCAAGGAATCCAGTGAATTTTAATTCCAACGAAACTTAAAATGGCACATTAGAGTATTAGGAGTACAAATAAGTTTCCGCCGTTTTATTGTCGATGGCGCGGCACGGAGTTTCGGTTAGCTTTCGCAGATGTTAACCGGCTTAAAAAATAGTTTGGACATTCAAGAACAACATAACCTATTAATATCATTGATTTTATATTGGTAAAATATAATTTTTATAAGTTGCAAATGTCAAAATTTGAGCCAAGTAAGCGTCATTTGCGGGAAATATTAGTTTACTTCTTTAATTTAAAGAAATCTGCTGCTGAGGCGCATCAATTGCTCGTAGAAGCATATGGTGAGGGTGCTTTGAGTGAGAGAACGTGTCGAGAGTGGTTTCAAAAGTTTAAAAACGATGATTTCGACGTAGAAGACAAACATCGCAGTGGAAGGCCAAAAATTTACGAGATGCAGAATTGGAGGAATTATTGGAGGAAGATTCATCTCAAACACAAAAAGAACTTGCTCTAACATTAGAAGTCACTCAGCAAGCAGTCTCACATCGTTTAAATTTAATTTGTGTTAAAAAACGGCGGAAACTTATTTGTACTCCTAATAATTTTTAACTAAGGTAGATAAATTTGTTAAAAACAGGATTATCCCCAAAGAAAAAATTGTCTCGCTCCAATTGATTCATTGTTAGTGCTCGAATACAGTTAGTTATTTGGTGGATGTTTAATTCTTGCCATGGTCTTAAGTGCTGTTGTCTCTGCTTCTTTTATGTTTCTTAACATTCGTTGGTCCTTTACAGTTGGTATACTCGATGCCCCACATGACACAGTCGAATGGGATATTTCCGTAAGTATATGTTTTCTGGACGACAAGACTGAAACCAAAGTCGCTGACGCACCACAGAGAAGGATGTGATAAAAAGAAAAGAGATAAAACACTCTAATTTGCTCTAGCGATTTTATCCGTGCGCACATGAAACATTCTATTTCGTAAAGTGCCTCATAGTGTGCCAATGAAAAAATAAATAAAACTTGTCTTTGCTCAATGAATCCCAAATTGTCAACCTGATAGTGAAAATGCAAACTCTTACTCCCTATCTATTTATTTCAACTCTACAATTAAAATGGTGACTCTTATTTACAATATAATACAATTTTACAGTTAGCTCGAGGTTAGAGATTTACGTAAAGACTTATCTTTGAGATTATCCTGGAATATTGTTCTCCAAGGTGTCAGAATGATAGAGCTTTCTCCAATAATAGTTCCTATTCTGCATATAATCAGCAGGTGTTCAGTTTCAAATTGTTCCAAATGACCAGTAGAGCGTCCGGAACCAAGATTATTCAGTTCTAAGAACTTCCGGTACTAAGATCTCCGGTACTAAGATCTCGGGTATTAAGACGCCTTCCTGATGAGACGTCTTATGAGAAACAATGAAAATTCAATATTCCACGATTTTCATGGATTAGGTACGTTAATTGGATGAAAATACCACAATGTGTGTCTTTGTGTAACTTCACAATACGAAAGAAAAAAATCTGGGAAATTCTACGCTTCTTGAAAACAATGCAACTCTTCAGCGCATGCGATAACAACGTCGAGTTTCATAGCGGAATCTCCAAACTTCTTAATGGTCTTAGTTTAATTACATTATTGGAGATTTTTTTAGCGATTGGAATTCAAATCAATAGTGGAGCGTTTTTTTAACGTTACAAGACAAAATTAACTCATCATCGTGCTCAAGAACAGAATATTAGTCGCACTTCTCTTTCATTATTTGTCATTTATAGCCGATCAAAAATGCAAATATTAAGTGGCCCACCCGTTACATTATACACTGCGGAAAATAGGAAAGGGACAAAAAATAACGCCATTCTTAGTTGTTGTAGAAGACTCTTATTTCCCCCTTCCAATTTTCTCTGTTGTGATGTTTATAGATGTTTTTTTCCGTTGATTTTTTACGACGATATTTTCATACATATTCCTTTCTCGATTCCCCCAAGATCTCTCTTGACAGAGTTTTTACGAGTCGCAGTATTTCAGAGGCCAGTATATTTGAACGAAGCCTGGGGGCACGTATGCTATGTATCAAGTTTGATTACATTTATGTATTTGCAGGAGGAATATAGAGAAATCGAATTTTACGTTGCTGTGTACTGAACCGTAACATGCATGAAGGGTTTACTTTGAATGATGAATATTTTTTCTGTGACGACTTAAAAGGAGGTCATCTGGAAGAACTGTGCCTAGAATATGCGAGTTTCGTTTTCGAACGAAAATGGAAAAAAATATTCAAGACTATCGTGTTCATATTTTGAAACGAATCGGAGCTTATATCAAAAAAACTAAATCATAAGTTGGGGAAAAATCATTTATTTTTGGGCATATTTGGGTCAAATATGCACCGTTGTTCTTTAATTTGTTGCCATTTTAAAGATGGCTTCATAATGGCTCTCTCATAAAAGTATCTATCGGGTGTATTTTTAGAGTGATAGAACTTTAAATTGAAATAAAACACATTTAAATTAAGATTGAAGCCAATTTTTTTTATTTGAAAGATAATTTTAAGACATTTATGTTATAAAAAATAATTTCCGACCTATGTCCACCACGACTAGCTCTGAGGAGCCGCATTTGACCAGACCAATTTTGGACCACCTTATTTCATCAATAACACGAATTATGTTGGCTTTCAAAGCGTCTATTGTTTCTGGTTTATCAGCATATACCAATGACTTGACATAACCCAAAAGAAAATAATCCAGTGGAGCTACGTCGCATGATCTTGGAGGCCAATTAATTGGACCATTTCACGAAATAATGTTATCGCCAAATTTTCTTTGAATAAATCACATGTTATTTTCTCGTAACCAGTACGACTTGTCCCGTCACCCAGTTGTGGCTTGACGTTGATTTCTGGGACACCTGTATATATATATATATATATATATATATATATATATATATATATATATATATATATATATACTATATATATATATACTATATATATATATATATATATATATATATATATATATATACTACTCTGTCAAGAAAGTACCGGGAATTTTCAATTAAAACAACATTTTTACATTTAATCGTCAAAATTTATTGGGTCGCCTTAAAAATAGGCTCCATTTGCTCCAATACATCTATGCCAACGGCACTTCCAATTATCGAAACATTTTTTATAGGCGCTTTCCGGGATGGACTTTAGCTCTCGCGCCGAATTTTGTTTTATGGCTTCAATCGACTCAAAACGGGTGCCACGAAGGGGCAATTTTAGTTTTGGGAAGAGGAAAAAGTCGCAGGGAACCAAATCCGGCGAATACGGTGGTTGCTGAAGCACGTTTGTTGAGTTTTTGGCGAGAAAGTCAGTCACAATCGTAGCTCGGTGAGAAGGCGCGTTATCGTCATGCAAAATCCATGAGTTGTTCGCCCACAAATTTGGCCGCTTCTTACGGATACGCTCACGCAAACGTTTCATAACGCCTAGGTAATACTCCTTGTTTACCGTCTGACCCTCTGGAACGAATTCGTAGTGCACCACGCCACGGATATCGAAGAAAACAATGAGCATCACCTTCATTTTCGAGCGGCTTTGGCGTGGTTTTTTCGGTTTCGGCTCATTTTTTGCCACCCATTCGGATGATTGCTGGCTTGTTTGCATATCGTACTCGTAGACCCAGGTCTCATCACCATTTATAATGCGTAGAATGTAGAATCGGAATTACAGCGATCCAGCATGTCTGAAGCAACCTGTTCGCGATGAAGTTTTTGAAGAAAATTCAGGTCTTTCGGTACGAGTCGTGCGGCCACCTTTCTCATGCCCAAAATATCAATCAAAATCGTACGTACGGACTGGTGGGATATCTTAAGATCATGTGCTATCTCTCTCAAGCTGGTACGACGGTTTTCCAGCACCCTTTCCCTAATTTTATCGACGTTATCTTCGATCGAAGCCGTCGATGGGCGACCACTTCACGACCGTCCTTGAAGGCTCTGTACCACTGATATGCACGAGTTTTCGATAGAGCATTATCACCAAAGGCCTTTTGCAACATTTTCAATGCATCGGCACACGAAAATTCATTTGCAACACAAAACTTTAAACAAATTCTTTGCTCAACGTAATCACCCATAGTAAAAATCGGCACGCACTCTGACATCGACTGACTTAATCAGCTGTTCCAAACACACTAGTTGACAGATCCCGCTCAAGCTTGGCGTAGTAATTAAGGACAGTGGTACCAACCTAGGAAAAAAATTTTTACCTGCCTCATTGCCCCGCCAGATTTAAATCGATAATTCCCGGTACTTTCTTGACAGAATGTATATACAAGTCTTTTCCTTAATGTATTTATGTAATTATTTATTTTAACTGTAAATTCCATGACAATATATATATATATATATATATATATATATATATATATATATAGTGAATTCCTCATCTCAGAGGTGGTTTCTACTCATATGCTGTAGAACTCAAAAACTACAATATTTTTTTAACAAAATAGGCACTTTTCTGGGAAATAGTAAACAATTTTACTGCGTCGAAATATTTCTGACAAAGCCTAAAACCTTCTGTATCTGGACATCTTTAGTCCTTCACCTCACGAGTATTCGTTTAAAGAAAAAGTAACATTGAAAGAAAAAGGTATACCTTTACCAAACATTAATTAACAAGCTTTAAAAAGCTTATAAAAGGCAATTCAATCAAGAAATATATAATAATTACAGTTTGTTTTTTCACTCCTGCAAACAGTATTCTTTGGATACAACCGATTCTTGGTTGTTTAGTCTAAACACTAAGAGGCTATTTGCGTCTTTAGTTTGGGAGAAACCTGGTCGTATAAGTATGATAGATGTTTTATTGATTGTTTTTATTCTGCTGACATGAAAATGGACTGAGGATTATTTCTTCGAATGCATTTTTGAAGATGTTTTACATAGTTGGAAGAATGTTTTGAGAGAGCTTTCTTGAAGAGAGGTTGTTTTATGTTGGACTTTTTTAGAATGGAATTTGTTTTTTCATAATATCGTAATGAAAAAGTGCCCCACTAAATGTTTGTTGGGTAAGTTCAATCAATATTCAATATTTTTTTTGGATTCTTTATCTGCTATTGATACTGTGTGATTTGTGTTAATTCTATATGTCTATCAAAAAGGAAGCAGTGTTTTCTAGGGCAGTTATTTAATTTAATTCTGAAAATTTTTCAAGAAATTTTATGAAATTAAAATTTGCATTGAGGTATAACAGAATTACTTTGTTTGGTATTTAAGAGATTGAGAAAACTTTATATCTAGTAAAAAGCACACTCTTTATCATTTGATTCTATGTGAATTTGCTGATAACCCTTAATTCGCTTGGAAATCCTAGCAAATGAAAAATACTCATTTTCCAGTTTATCGCGTGAATACTGAAGGAAAATAAACCCTCGTCAATTGTTTCCTTTTCATTCGAAATCCTTCGGAGACGTGGGCGTTTTTGTACTAACGAAATAAGAGAAAGCTGCAAATGCCCCTCAGCTTGGGATATATTTTTTCCTGACTCATATTGAAACATATTATTACAATGGAAGTAATATGAGGATATTTTCGAGCATTCCCAGTGAATACGAAAGAGAGAAAAGAAATTGGAGGATAATGAGTTACATTTTGTTTCGACATAAATAGGAGATATGAAGACAAATCTGATTTTAGCTATCTTGTATACCGTTCGCTAATCATGCCACAAAATTAAAAAATCTAGAATAACACAACGCTCTTTCAACATTCCATTTTCCCTGAAGAGCTCGAATTTCTGGACATCTCTTTGAAGAAACTCCATATGGTACATTAAAAATTTTGCATTAGCCTTTTGTCACACTTTTATTTCGCGGTTGAAATCCAAGCATTTTGAAATATTGACATATCGGGTGTTTTTTTAAGAGTGATAGAAATTTCGATGAGGATAACTGTGATTTGACAGAAGGTAGAAGCCATGTTCTTTTGACATTTCTGTTTAGTAAGCATTGACAAATTATCATGGAAAGACTCACGCCGCAACAACGTTTACAAATTGTTGAAATTTATTTTCAAAATCAGTGTTCTATTCGCCAAAGTTATAGAGCACTTCGTTAAATTTATGGTTTACATAATCGTCCATCAGAGCAGCTTATTCGTCGAATTATCGATAGATTTTGGACAACATTTTCTCTACTCAATGCAACAACAGCAACAAGACAAAGAACTGTACGTACAGAAGAAAATATCGCTGCTGTAAGTCATAGTGTTAATAATGACCCAGAGTTGTCTATTCGTCGACGTTCACAACAAGTTGGACTCTGTGCATCGGCCACATGGAAAATTTTGCGTGAAGATCCAACTGGTTCAAGAACTAAAGCCACTTGACCATAATAAGTATCGTTTGTTTGCTGATTGGGCCCTAGAACAGATTGAAGTTGATCCACTTTATTATCGTAAAATTATGTTTACTCATTTCTAGTTGACCTTTATGTAAACAAGCAAAATTGCCGTATATGGAGTGAAAACAATCCTCAAGAAGTTCTGCAGGTTCCATTGCATCCTGACAAATGCACTGTATGAGCTTTACACGCTGGAGGCATCATCGGTCCATATTTCTTCAAAAACGATGTTGGAGCTAATGTTACAGTGAATGGTGCTCGTGACAGATCGATGATCAATGATTATTTGTTTCAAAATTTGAATGGTATCGACGCAGAGGTGTTTTGGTTCCAACAAGATGGTGCTACACCTCATGTTGGTACCGTAATAATTGATTTATTGAAAGAAAGATCTGGCGATAATATTTTTTCGAGAAATGGTCCAATTAATTGGCCTCCAAGATCATGCGACATAACTCCACTGCATTATTTCCTTTGGGGTTATGTCAATTCATTGGTTTATGCTGATAAATCAGAATGACGCTTTGAGAGCAAACATAACTCGTGTTATTGATGAAATAAGCCCTGAATTACTCGAACAAGTGATCCAAAATTGGTCTGGTCGAATGCGGTTACTCAGAGCTAGTCGTAGTGGAGATATGCCGGAAATTATATTTAAAACATAAATATCATAAAATTATTTTTCAAATAAAAAAAAAATTGGCTTCAATCTTAATTTAAATGTGTTTTATTTAAATTTTGAGTTCTATCACTCTAAAAAGAACACTCGATATTTTGGTTCATACTTATTACATATTATCCTTTGGTTTTGAAGGAGTCCATGAAAGACTTTGCACACTTTATGTAGTTTTTGTGACGAACGTAGAAAACAAATAGCAGAATTCTGGTTGATATAAAACAGCTTTTGGATAATTTATTTAGTTCTTTATTATTGTGCAAAGATATCTGGGATCTTTTACTTCAAATTATTTGCTCACGGTACATTTTTAATAGATCATCTGATTTGAAGCACTTAAATAACATCTTGTACTATATAGCCTAGCGTGCGAAACTGAACATATTCTTAAGAGCATACAATCATACAGTGTGTCATATTTCCATAATCTTTTAAGTGACTACTTTTGCTTCTTTAAATTATAAAGAAAATAGCAGTTATCAAATTGGGATCGAACAAGACTATCACACAACATTTTCTCCATAAAAAATTTATGATATGTCTGTTATGCTTCCTGGTCATATTTTGCACATTTTCACGAAATCAGAGATCCTCGTCCAAAATCACGCCCAGATCATTTGCAGCCGTCACAAAAGGAAGACGCAAACCGCCAACATTCAAAGAATTGTTCACCATATCCCTCTTACTTCTGCTACCATAGCCAATAGTTTAGTTTTTTTTTTAATTCTTGGATTATGCGTGCTAAAATATCAATATTTTCAAGGTCAGAGTTGACCTTGAGTGCTGGAGATTGCGTTTCTTTGTGTTAGACGAGAAATGAAACTGAATATCGGCCACATAAACCTGCGCTAAACAAAATGAATGAGCCTTTATAATATCGATGGAGTAGACAATGAATAAAAGTGGAGACAAAGTAGCTCCCTGAGGAACCCCTAGATCTGATCGGAATTCTACCAGATACTGAGTTATTCACGCACACTATATGAAATCTGCCGGTGAGAAATGATTACATCTGATAGCATCCACGTCGAAACCTTAGAAGGCTAAATTTGCAAGGGTCCAACGCCTTAGAGAAGTTCAATAAAACCAAAACACTACGGATCCGCATATGCCTGGATGGAACAAAATGACGATAACTTCTACCCGTGGGTTTATCTCAACGCTGAATCATTCCTATATGTTTGCCAAAGTTCTATCAGGAATATAAGTCGGGAAATCAACAAAATTGGATAACGACTTTTTGGATAGCAAAAACATTGAAAGATAAATCAAATTGTATGAACTTACTGAAGGTAATTAACGGATATATGGCTTTTCCTCTCGTTAAAACAGAGTAAACTAAAAAAAAACTGTCCAACCGGGGTGTAGAGAGAAACGAAGGATGCTAGAATATATCCAATTCAGCTGAAAACCCCATTTGGCAATCTGCATCCCCTAACTGCTCGCAGGAAAAAGCCAATGTAATAAAAACTTAATAAACTGCAATGATTTTATTGGAAAAAATAAGCTGAAAGGTGTGTTTTTTCTGGAAATGGGTCATTTGGAAATCGTTTTCTGTTAGAAATAATACTGCTATTGAGGCTCTGTTTTTTCATAACCGTGAAATACGTAAACTGTTCATACTGGTTTGTTTATTGCATTCACTTTGTCCTTTGAGAATTACCAGCTCGAAATTGATAACCTGAATACGTCAAATTAAATGTAAAATTGGACGAAACATACAGTTCCTTATGTGACACGAGATTATATGGAGTTTATTTTAAATTAACCATTTAACTAGTATGATTTTCAACAAATATAAATGACAGAGTTTGAGAACACTTTGCCACATTCAAATTTTTAATATAAGAAGTAGAAATAACTTCGTGCGGTTATGATAACCGCATTGTTTCATTGTTTCTCTGGCATCACTTCATTTTAAAGTGTCATCATTAGGTTTTCATTTCAGTATCTGTCATTTAGCTGAAGTGCAAAACAACGTAGTTTCTGTGCCCTGTGAAAATGTCAATCCCTGCACTTTCCATGAATGACTTCTTGTTGAGAGGTTCTATTTGTGAAAATTCGAGTTTAAATGGTTCCTTTGAGTTCTCCCTAAATTGATCAATCTGAATCAATTTCGTTTTAATGATATATGTAGAATTGGTTTTTCAATGAGTCATAAAATATTGAACGGTCATACGAATTTCATAGCAAGCTGTTCCAACGTGTTTTTTTCGGAACAAACTCATGATGAAAATTTGTCCCCCTCAAAACAGAAGTTGACCTGTTTTTTTGAAATCTTCGAAAATTCTTCATTTTTCAGTTCTGGGGAAGGTGAAGTTTTTGTTGGGACACCCTGTGTAAGTAGAATATCCGAGACATTGCCAATTATTTCATCAAATCCTTAGTCTAATCAAATACTTAGGTCTAATTGTGCGATTTTGTGGTATTTATTTATCTGTGGTGACTATTTTAAACTAGTTTAAAGCATAACTTTTACTTTCTATTCGTAAAATTTCAAAATTATGGTTGAACCATTTCTAACAAATGGTTCGAATATGTAGAATTACTTTTATTATTGAGGAAACTCCTCAGATTTTCTCCAATTTACTTTCGGAAAGTTCTTTCTGTCAGCCCCATGTAAACTTTTTGGCAGTCACCTCAGGTTAACTTATAAATTTATCATCTTTAGGCGTAATGCCTTCTTTTATTACTTCTAATGAATTTACTGAGGTTTGAATAAGTTTTTAATCAAGTTCTTAATTAATATTTATTTTTGAGGTATGTAGTAATCTTCCCAGAAAAACCTTCATTATGTTTTAAGGAAATGTATTTAAAATTTTCTTTTTTAGTAGGATATACCATATTTAAAGCTATTTTGTGATTTTTATTCATCTATAAGTGTAGGATTCAATTAAATGTTTGATAGATTCAGTCTTCACTTGGTGGAAACTAATTTTAATTAAAAAATATATAAGAGATAGTATTTCAATTTCCACAAAAATTTTTAATACAACAATTGTTTCACAGCGACGTGGATTCTTCAGGTATATACATTCTACTGATTGATGGTGTCTAGTATAACAAAGTTTAAATACAGTTAAGTGCAGGATGAAATAAAGGAAAAAAGAAGTCATAAAAACTTGGGGTTTTTATTGGAGTTTGTCGCTAAAAAATGCCATTAGGGAAAGATAATCAGTAATGGAGATCTATTAACATCTGTTTGTTCGTTCAAAACGATTCAACGAGCATTGTACATGTTGATTTCTAAAGATTATGAAATTGGTAATCTAGAACTGTTGGTTTCGACGTGGATAATTTCATAGTTATTATTGAAATTATGTCTGAATTCCTAAAGATGATTAGTATATGTCGAATATACGGAAACCAATATGTAACTTCTTTGGTGTTCTTGGATTCTTTTCTTGAATGATCTTCCTTCCTGGCCAATATGTACTAAAGAGCAATCGCTGCAAGTCAACTTGTAGACTCCAGTCTTTTCTTTATTTGTTCGATCCTTATTGTTTTATATAAGTATTATAATAAGTTTAAAAGCTGCGTTGTAATTGGAACTATTTTTGAAATATTTAGCAATATTTTCAGATAAGCCATTACCATAATATAACGGAAAGTATTTCTCTGTATTGTCCTCTTTTATGATTGGGTACACAAGATTTAATACCATGTTCTTTTGTTTATAGGTTACCATTTTGTCCATAAGAAGGGGTTTTAACCGCTGTTTTAAGCTATCTGTTTAATAATATTCAATTCTTTGGAAAAAATATCTGAATTCGCTATAATAATTTCCAGACGTTGTACGTTCACGAAAAACATCGTGATAAAAATGTTATCCCTGACGGACGTTTTGATGTTGACAGATCATGAAAAACGTTTATGGATGCGTCCGTTTATGGATGCGTCCGTATTTGAATAAAAAATTCGTTATGTCTTCCCTATTGGAAAACTCGATGAACATAATTGGGTTAGTGTATCTGAAAGCTTTTGTCTCATTTCTGACTGAATTATTCATGGAGCGTATCATCCTATCTTCCCACGAGCCTGTGGGAAGGAAGGAATTAATTTTTGAATAATTATTATTAGGTAGAGTTCTTATTATCATTTCTGCTAGAATGGAGAATAAATACGAATTTCTGTTTTCTGATTTGTACATTTTCCCTGTTACTTACTCTGGGTACTGTTATATGTCTGTTAAGAAGTGTACTGCAAATGAAACAGATGCTAGAAAACAGAATAATACAGCTTCACCATCATTTGAGAGAAAAAGAGAAACTATTTAACGGAGTTGAACTTAACATAAGCTAAAACAATTATCTGAAACCCCTTCAAATTTTCATCTAAAAACTAGCTTACAGTTCAGGAAATATTTCTTGATTATAAGTTTCCCAGAAGCGGGCAGTGAGAATATAATACAACATGAAGTACATTGAAGCAAGTAGGGAATCTTGAAACAGGGAAAAATTCTAACATTATGTTCCACCTATATTCAACAATCCGTTCTGCCAAAAAAAAAGAAAGACCAATTTGATCAGTACAAACCTGATGAGACTGATCTGCGATTATGTATGTAGATAATAACTGTATGATTATAACAGATAATAGCTGGAATTAATTCTCCAGATCCTCTTCAGATTTAATTCTAAATAAATCGCATGAAAACATTGATAATTGAATTTTAAAAAACATATCCTAAATACACTGTATCACTTTATAGACATATATATTATCATTACATGTGGTGGAAATTGAGTAATAAAGAATCAAAATAAATCTAAAATAATGATGAAATTGTTTAGACATCACCTTATACATATAAGTTTCAATTAAATGTTGAAGAATCCCAAGTTCCATGACTATAAAATGTTCAACATATCGGGTGTTTTTTTTTAGTGATCGAACTTTCGATGGGGATAATTGTGATTTGACAGAAGGTGGAAAACCATGTTGTTTTGACATTTCTGTTCAGTAAGCATTGAAGAATTATCATGGAAAGACTCACGCCGCAACAACGTTCACATATTGATGGAATTTATTTTCAAAATCAGTGTTTTATTCGGCAAACTTATAAAGCACTTCGTAAAATTTATGAATTACATAATCGCCCATCAGAGCAGCTTATTCATCGAACTATCGATAAATTTCGAACAACATTTTCTCTACTCGATGCAACAACAACAACAATACAAAGAACTGTACGTACAGAAGAAAATATCGCTGCTGTAAGTAGTGTTAATGATGATCCAGATTTATCTATTCGTCGACGTTCACAACAAGTTGGACTCTCCGCATCCACCACATGGAAAATTTTGCGTTAAGATCTTGGTCTACAGCCATACCAGAACCAACTGGTTCAAGAACTAAAGCCACCTGACCATAATAAGCGTCGTTTGTTAGCTGATTGGGCCCTAGAACAGCTTGAAGTTGATCTACTTTTTTATCGAAAAATTGTGTTTAGTGATGAAGCTCCTTTCTGGTTTCACGGCTACGTAAGCAAGCAAAATTGTCCTATATGGAGTGAAAACAATCCTCAAGAAGTTCTGCAGGTTCCATTGCATCCTGAAAAATGCACTGTATTGTGTGCTTTACACGCTGGAGGCATCATCGGTCCATATTTCTTTGAATACGATGCTGAAGCTAATGTTACAGTGAATGGTGCTCGTTACAGATCGATGATCAATGATTATTAGTCTCAAAATTTGAATTGTATGGACCCAGAACTGTTTTGGTTCCAACAAGATGGTGCTACACCTCATGCTGCTACCGTAACAATTGATTTATTGAAAAAAAGATTAGGCGATACAATTATTTCAAGAAACGGTCCAATTAATTGGCCTCCAAGACGTGTGACATAACTCGCATTATACTTGATTCTTTTCTTTGGGGTTATGTCAAGTCTTTGGTTTATGCTGATAAACCAGAAACAATAGACGCTTTGGAAGCCTACATAACTCGTGTTATTGATGAAATAAAGCTTGAATTAGTCGAAAAAGTGGTCCAAAATTGGTCTGGTAGAATGCGGTTCCTCAGAGCTAGTCATGGTGGATATATGACGGAAATTATTTCTAAAACATAAATGTCATGAAATTATTTTTCAAATAAAAAAAAATTTGACTTCAATCTTAATTCAAATGTGTTTTATTTCAATTTCAATTTCTATCCCTCTGAAGAAAACACACGATATAATTCAAAAAGGGTTTTTTTTATAGAAAATATAGCACATTCTCTAGAGAAATTAATAAATCTCTTCAGTAAGGAGTTATTTGAATAAATAAAATAATCATTGAACAATATACAAAAATGCCTTTTTCTCAACAGACATTTGTGCAACATCTAACCAATTTTTCGATTAGCATGGCCTATACGAAAATTAGGTTATATCACAGAAATATACAATGAAACAAGATACGACTTAAACTTGGCATTAAATAACCGCCAAGTGCATGTGTTATAATATAAAAAAAATTTTCAGATATGTTGAAAATTACTGTAGAGAAGTATTTGCATATTACAGATAATAGGTGTAATTAATTCTCCAGAACCTCTACAGATTTAAATCTAAATAAATCCAATGAAAACATTCAGAATTAAATTTTAAATTACTCAGGTTCTAGATTTATTTAGATTTAAATCTATAAAGGTTCTGGAGAATTAATTCCAGCTAATATCTGTAATATGCAAATAATTCTTCATAGTAATTTTCAATATATATGAGAAATTTCTTTGTTTTATATCACATGCACATGCCGAGCCTAAGTATTATCTTCTTTCATTGTATATTTCTGTGATATAACCTAATTTTCGTAAAACACATGCTTATCCAAAAATTGGTTAGTTGCTGCAGAAATGTATTGTGTTAAAGAAGGAACTGTTATATAATTTTAAATGATTATTTTGTTTATTCAAATAACTCCTTACTGATGAGATTTGGGCCCGAATTTATCAGGTTCTTTCTCTGGATAATGTGCTATATATTCTTTAAAAAGAAAAATTGGAAAAAAACTTTTTGAATTATATGTTGAACAATTTTTAGTGATGGAACTTGTGATTCTTTAATATCCAATCGAAACATATGTATAAGAGGATGTCTTAATAATTTGGTCATTATTTTATATTTCTTTTGATTCTTTATTGGTTAATTTCCACCACATATAATGATAATATATATGTCTATATGTTTCTTAAAATTTAATTCTAAATGTGTTTTGAGATTTACTTAGATTTAAATCTGTAGAGGTTCTGGAGAATTAATTCCAACTCTAATCTGTAATAATCATATAGTTCTTATCTACACACATAATCGCTGATCACGAAAGTGAAATTAAGTGCCAACGAAGGGGTCATCATAATCTGCAGGAGATCGTCATCTACCCTGCAAGGCAGTAACAAACCCGGTTCACCTAACACCCTTAATCCTCACTCAAGTTACTTCCGGATCACAACAGAGTAATCTTCCCTAGTCAACGAAATACCCGGAGGATTACTTCAGGTGGGTTCGCTCAAAATAAATTTTTTAATCTGCGTTTATAAAATCGAATTTAATCCATCTCCTTATAAGGATTAATTGCTAACTTTCAACTAGAATAAGAGGTTAAAACTATCGGGTGTTTTTTCTAGAGTGATAGAACATTCGGTAGGGATAACTGTGATTTGACAGAAGGAAGAAGCCATGTTGTTTAGACATTTCTGTTCAGTAACCATTGACAAATTATCATGGAAAGACTCACGCCGTAACAACGTTTACAAATTGTTGAAATTTATTTTCAAAATCAGTGTTCTACTCGCCAAAATTATAGAGCATTTCGTGAAATTTATGGTTTACATAATCGTCCTTCAGAGCAGTTTATTATTCGAACTATCGATAGATTTTGGACAACATTTTCTCTACTCGATGCAACAACAACAACAAGACAAATAACTGTACCTACAGAAGAAAATATCGCTGCTGTAAGTCATAGTGTTAATGATGATCCACATTTGTCTATTCGTCGACGTTAACAACAAGTTGGACTCTGTGCATCCACCATATGGAAAATGTTCCGTAAAGATCTTGGTCTACGCCTATACAAGACCATAATAAGCGTGGTTTGTTTGGTGATTGGGCCCTAAAAGAGCTTGTAAAATTGTGTTTAGTGATAAAGCTCATTTCTGGTTGAACGGCTATGGAAACCAGCAAAATTGCCGTTTAGGAGTGAAAACAATCCTCAAGAAGTTCTGCAATTTCCATTGCATCCTGAAAAATGAACTGTGTGGTGTGCTTTACACGCTGGAAGCATCAACGGTCCATATTTCTTTAAAAACGATGCTGGAGCTAATGTTATAGTGAATGGTGCTCGTTACAGATCAATGATCAATAATTATCTGTTTCAAAATTTGAATGGTATCGACCCAGAAGTGTTTTGGTTCGAACAAAATGGTGCTACACCTCATGCTGCTACCGTAACAATTTATTTATTGAAAGAAAAATTTGGCGATAATATTATTCCGAGAAATGGTCCAATTAATTGGCCTCCAAGATCATGCGACATAACTCCACTGGATTAGTTTCTTTGGGGTTATTTCAAGTCATTGGTTTATGTTGATAAACCAGAAACAATAGACGCTTTGGAAGCCAACATAACACGTGTTATTGATGAAATAAGGCCTGAATTACTTGAAAAAATGGTCCAAAATTGGTCTGGTCGATGCGGTTCCTCAGAGCTAGTAGTGGTGGACTTCCAAACAAAAAAAATTGGCTTCAATCTTAATTTGAATGTGTTTTATTTCAATTTACAGTTCTATCACTTTAAAAAACACCCAATATCTGCTTGCAAACCTACAGAGGAAAAAAATACTGAGTTATTCCAGAACAAACTATTCAAGATATTGGTCGATAAAGAACCATATTCCTTGAAGGATTTTGGAGTGGATGAGTGACCAATACCTGGTGTTCAACACTATTTTATTGTTAACCGAGTTTGTAACATAAAAAGGTTTAAAATAAAGATCTTCTCTTCTTCACAGTCTATAACGGTGATTTACCGTCGAATATTCTATTCATAACACTCCATGTTTGTTATTAGATAGAAAAGGGTACTCTGGGAATATAATACGACATGCTTTCATAAAAATTTTCAATGAATTATTTTATTTCAGGGCTCTCTGTAGAACAAGCATCGCAGGATCGGTGCAATTTCTTTGCCAGAACCAGAGCAGAATTCTCCGGAGTATATGGCAAATAGTGCTTGACGGTATTATCATAAAAGAAACCATTTCTGTACCGAAGACGTAGATGGAAATAACGCCCGCCGCCTTAACTACAAGTTAACTGCAGGGATGGTCTGTGAATTGTTGTGTAAATGGAAAAGAATTTGTTTGCGAAATAAAAATGGAGATGTTCTTTTTTGTTCACTCGAGAGCAACTTCCACATATGAAAGTAAAGTCTCTTGAAAAAAATTGGTTCATTACTTACTCGAGCTCCACTTGTACTCATGGAATTCATGATTTTTTTGGGATGTTATATATGATGGTCGGATAAACTCCAGCTACAGGATCCGAACATTAAATGTTGAAGCATTTAAATTGCATACGTCTCAGTGTTTCCACTTGATTTTATAGATTTCCTGTGCTTATTTCTCAACCATTACTAGTGGTGATATACGTGTTACCTACGAATGACGGAAGTGTCGTCATGGGTGATTACGTTGAGCAAAGAATTTGTTTAAAGTTTTGTGTTGCAAATGAATTTTCGTGTGCCGATGCATTGAAAATGTTGCAAAAGGCCTTTGGTGATAATGCTCTATCGAAAACTCGTGCATATCAGTGGTACAGAGCCTTCAAGGACGGTCGTGAAGTGGTCGAAGACGATCGAAGATAACGTCGATAAAATTAAGGAAAGGGTGCTGGAACACCGTCGTACCAGCTTGAGAGAGATAGCACATGATCTTAAGATATCCCACGAGTCCGCACGTACGATTTTGATTGATATTTTGGGCATGAAAAAGGTGGCCGCACGACTCGTACCGAAAGACCTGAATTTTCTTCAAAAACGTCATCGCGAAAAGGTTGCTTCAGACATACTGGATCGCTGTAATTCCGATTCTACATTCATGGAACGCATTATAACTGGTGATGAGACCTGGGTCTACGAGTACGATATGCAAACAAGCCAGCAATCATCGGAATGGGTGGCAAAAAATGAGCCGAAACCGAAAAAACCACGCCAAAGCCGCTAGAAAATGAAGGTGATGCTCATTGTTTTCTTCGATATCCGTGGCGTGGTGCACTACGAATTCATTCCAGAGGGTCAGACGGTAAACAAGGAGTATTACCTAGGCGTTATGAAACGTTTGCGTGAGCGTATCCGTAAGAAGCGGCCAAATTTGTGGGCGAACAACTCATGGATTTTGCATGACGATAACGCGCCTTCTCACCGAGCTACGATTGTGACTGACTTTGTCGCCAAAAACTCAACAAACATGCTTCAGCAACCACCGTATTCGCCGGATTTGGCTCCCTGCGACTTTTTTCTCTTCCCAAAACTAAAATTGCCCCTTCGTGGCACCCGTTTTGAGTCGATTGAAGCCATAAAACAAAATTCGGCGCGAGAGCCATCCCGGAAAGCGCCTATAAAAAATGTTTCGATAATTGGAAGTGCCGTTGGCATAGATGTATTGGAGCAAATGGAGCCTATTTTGAAGGCGACCCAATGAATTTTGACGATTAAATGTAAAAATGTTGTTTTAATTGAAAATTCCCGGTACTTTCTTGACAGTGTAGTATGTCCACCACCACTAGCTCTGAAGAACCGCATTCGACCAGACCAATTTTGGACCACTTTTTCGAGTAATTCAGGCTGTATTTCATCAATAACACTAGTTATATTCGCATCCAAAGCATCTATTGTTTCTGGTTTATCAGCATAAACCAATGAATCGACATAACCCCAAAGAAAATAATCCAGTGGAGTTATGTCACATGATCTTGGAGGATCTTGGAATCATTTCTCAAAACAATGTTATCACCAAATCTTTCTTTCAATAAATCAATTGTTTTTGCTTATCAGTATGAGGTGTAGCATCATCTTCTTGGAACCAAAACACTTCTGGGTCGATACCATTCAAATTTTGAAACAAATAATCATTGATCATCGATCTGTGACGAGCATCATTCACTAGAACATTAGCTCCAGCATCGTTTTTAAAGAAATATGGACCAATGATGCTTCCAGCGTGTAAAGCACGCGCCATTGCATTTTTCAGGATGCAATAGAACCTGTAGAATTTATTGAGGATTGTTTTCACTGTTTTCTTGTTTACATAGCCGTTCAACCAAAAATCGGCTACATCACTAACCACAATTTTACGATAAAAAAGTGGATCAACTTCAAGCTGTTCTAGGGACCAATCAGCAAATAACGACGTTCATTATGGTCAAGTGGCTTTAGTTCTTGAACCAGTTGGATCTTGTATGGGTGTAGACCAAGATCTTTACGCAAAATTTTCCATGTGGTGGGTGCACAAAGTCCAACTTGTTGTGAAGGTCGACGAATAAACAAATCTTGATCATCATCAACACTGACTTAGAGCAGCGATATTTTTTTCTGTACGTACCTTGTTGTTGTTGTTGCATCGAGTAGACAAAATGTTGTCCGAAATCTATCGATAGTTCGACGAATTAGCTGCTCTGATGGACAATTATGTAAACCTTAAATTTCACGAAGGGCTCTATAAGTTCGGCGAATAGAACACTGATTTTGAAAATAAATTTCAACAATTTGTAAACGTTGTTGCGTCGTGAGTCTTTTCATGATAATTTGTCAATGCTTACTGAACAGAAATGTCAAATAAACATGGCTTCTACCTTCTGTCAAATCACAGTTATCCCCATCGAAAGTTCTATCACTCTAAAAAAAACTCGATACTTCAAAGTGAAAACGCTAGATGGCACACCTTTTGATTTGAATGCAGAACAACTTTCTGTACCCACAAGCCGCCACTGGAATGGTTGAGCTTCAAATAAAACACAGGGACAACTCTAGGCTCATAATAACGATAGCGAATGTTTAAAGTTCAACATAAACAAATAGATCACCAATAATAAAACATCAACTCGAACTTGCTGAAATTACACACTTCATTTTGGAAAATTGCACATCTATTTGCTGACGAAAATGTAAATACCATTAAAATGAATAATTTCGTAACTTTGGGAATATTCAATGTCGCACAAAATTTCAGAGCGCCTTTTCCGATCCAGTTTACAACCCATCAGAACAGGAATGAAACGAATAATGCTGGCGGTAGATTTCCCCTGAAATTTATCTTCGGAGTATAGTGCTGAATAAAGTCCATTTCAGGATGAAAAACGCGGGCATTATACATTTACCTTTAGTACAGGTTTACTTCTATAAAGAATGCCGAAACGGTTCGGCACATGGTCACCTGAACTTAAGCACTTCGCCAAATAGAAGATAATCCCAGCTATGGAACTTGAATTATTGTCTGTACATATCATTCTGTTCTCCGGGACGTGTACGAACTTTTTTCATTATTTCTTTTTGTCAATCCTCGTCTGCTACATGTGAGACTGAATCGTTTAATCCAATTAAAAATTGAGGATCCCCTGAAGGCAATATCAAAGTATAAAAATTTCCAGCCATAATGAGAAGTTTCATCAATTTTATAATTTAATAATTTCAGGAAAATATTCAGGTTCGTGCACCGATCCTTCAGAATTTTCACTTTACCTCGGATCAATTCAGGAATATTTCCAGAGAGTTTGTGCCGCTGTTTGCGTGTTGGACAATTATAGACCCGAGAAGGTATGATCAAACTGATGCAGTCACGAATATAATCATTGCTAATAACTCCTTCAGGATATATGGGCACTGATAAGGGGGTGCGATTTTGTCTATTGCTTTTTTCAGAAATGAATCGATATAAATAATCCTGATCCTAACCTAAAACCTAATCTATCCCAACAGTGCTTCTTTCATACAATGTCTTTTGCGTCCACCTCGAAAAAAGTGAGGTTAATGTACACAAAGAATATTTGATTGATGACCCCTATCGTTAGGATTTTATTGTAACGCACCTTTTCATCTAAATTATATTCTATGAAGGAACGACATACCAGCAACAGATAGTCTTGCAAGATATACCTATGAGTAAATGTACACAAAGAAATATTAAATAAACTTAGCAGTAAAGTAGGCAGGTCGCATATAGATAACATTTTCAGTATAAATCAGATAAATAAAAAGGCAGCAACCAATCGAGAAGTTCACCATCTATTCTTAGACTCAACAAAAGCTTAGAGTTCAGATAAAAAGAAAACTTTGGCAGGTGTTATTATTGTTATTTCCAGTTGTTCTCAGGTTACTCTTCTTGGTATTTTGGCGAGGTACGGGCATGATATATACCAAGCACTCTCGCCTATTCCTGAATCTTCTAACGATCCGTGTTGTATTCAGGATCACGGCCTTCTCTAGGAGTTGGAAAAGGTTGTTGGATAGCCCAAGGATCTCGAGACTTATGTGGAGGTAAATGGGTATAATCCCTGTAGATACAATTGGCACAATTCGCACTTTTTCAATTCTCCACATTTTCTTAATTTCATTTACCAGTTCTGTGTACTTCCTTTTCTTCTCTGCAATGGTGTTAAGTATGTGGGTGTTCGGTATTGCCACGTCTATGCCTCCTGATTTCGTTTATCTCGTACTACGATGTCCGGTTTATTGTAGGGAATACTTCTGTCAGTTATTATTGATCGGTCGTAATAGATGGTGTACTGGGGCATTTCAGTGACAGCTGGCGGGTCGTACATATAGTAGGTTCTGGCAGCTTGGTGTAAAAGCTTTAGCCTGAAGCACAGTTCTTGATGTATATTTATGGCAGCTTGGTGTAATACCTTTAGCCTGAAGCACAGTTCTTGATGTATAGGTTGTGTATGGTTGTGGCGGTGTAGATAGTCGGTTGGACTCAGTAGGCTGCATGCTGTTGTTATATGTTGAATTGTTTCTGGCTTCTCCCTGCACTTTCTAAACCTGTCATCTGGTATCTAAGCGTCCTCAACTATATGCTTCACATGGTTCTTAGCATTGACTACCTGGTTCTGGATGGCTATCATAAAACCCTCCGTTCCTAGAAAGAGTTCCCCCTACTCAACCATGCATTCGACGCGGACTTGTCGACATGGGGTGGTCTAGGTCATGGGGATACCTTCCATGGAGAGCCTTGCTTCGTCATTCTGGGTGTTTCTCCTCCATGCTGTATATCAACTCGTTAGTTTGTTCAACTTCATTTGCCAGCTTGAGGGGCGGGTATGCGCGACCGACTAGGAAAGCACTTTTGGGTGTGTTTTATTATTATTATTATTTATAGTGAGCGGGCGTCCGTCCACCATACCACTTCGTCTACACGGACTGTTGTGGTTCACCCTTAATTTATATTTCCCCGACAAGATCTAGCTTTAGGACAAAACTGATAATCTTGTTCGGGGACAATTTTTTTAGTTCGCAGTGAGCCATAAAATCCTGACCAGAAACCTCGAATCTGATGCGGCTCACCGCTGGGCACTCTCGAGACAATGTGCATGGCTGCTTCAGTGTCCTCAAGACATAGCCAGCATTCATCGTCTTCAGCCAAACTCATTTTGTGCAAATGCGCTTTCAGCCTGCAGTGACGTGCCATGATTCCTACAAGTATTTTGAATTTGGCCCTCTCCAGAGCTAGCGCTAGGTCGGCCATCTTTTGATTCGAAGCTGTTCCAAGGAACGCTTTCGAATGTTTCAGGCCAGGATGGCTCAGCCATCGCTTAGTCACGTCATGTGGTATTCCCAAGAATCGTTCCGGGCCTACTAGAGGCAGCGTGGCTCCAGCAAATGCCAACCGATGTGCCTCTTCGTTACCCAAATAGTTTAAGTGACTCGGTACCCAAACAAGAGAAACTCTGTTATACATACCGAGCCTATTTAAAGCCGTGCGACAACTCCAGACTGTTGTCGACGTAGAACAGCTGGATTCCAGAGCTTTTAGTACTGACCGACTATCACTAAATATTTTGATTTTACCGTGGTGGATTTGCCGTTTTATCAACAGATCTGCCGCGGTCTCAATGGCAAATAGTTCTGACTGTTACTTATTGACGAAGAGTCAATGAGATGTTGATTCTTGATTTGCTCCCATAGACTCCTGTTCGTCGTTTGCGAGCCGTTTGTGAACAAGCCAAGGTTGGTAATCAATAAAATCTCAGCATGCTGGGTCCATTCGTCCCGGCTGGGAACGATTACATTGACATTCTTGGCTCGTGACTTTTGATATTTGATCCGAGGGCATCAATAGGATGCTGTTCGTTTAAAGCTCGTCCAGCAGTCCTGAATCCCCCACCACTATTGCCTCTGGCCTGTCGATCGACAGTTAATGTAGTTTGTATGCGGTTCGTTCCGCCTCCCTCTGAACGGGCAGGTGCAGGGGTGTTAGATTAAGTGGGACATCCATCCATCCAATAGAATTGTCGGTACTGGGCAGAGGAAAATCCGAGATGAAGCATAAACGACCCCTGCACCAGCCCAAAGGTTGTTGTTTTGACCGCTATGTCCTCTAGAAGCATAATCTGTTCTTATTTTCATGAAGATCGACGAAGCCGATCACTCAATGTAAATAATGACAGTAATTGCGATATGCTGCAAAACTTTTTGGGTCCAGGGTTACAGGAATTTCAAGATTTCAACTCAAGAACGTGGTTTCAACAAGATGGGGCCACTTGCCATACATCAAATCTAGCGATTGAAGCTGTTCAATCAATATTCTATATTCTTTTGGATTCTTTCATTCCTTTTGATGTATAATGAGTGTTAATTTCTATGTGTCTACTAAATTGAAACTGTGTTTCCTAAAGCATTTATTTAATTTAATGGTGAAAAGTTGTTGAGAAAATATTTTATGAAATTAAAATTTATAGTGAGGTTACTAAAATTATACTCTACGATATTTAAGATACGTGGGAAACTATCGGTAATAATTTCTTCTTTTTCATTTAGCTCAGTTAGCTCGCTCAAATTGAAGTACGCTCTACAAAATATCAATGTTCATAAAGTTTCTGGATTCGATTCGATGCTACCTAACTTCATTAGGGAATGTAGAACATCTTGGAAGATTTCTATGGCTCTCATCTCTAATATACTCACCTGCGGGTCTTTCGCAACTATTGGAAAACTACATGTATAATTCTCATTAACCAAGATGCTGCTAATGTATCGATTAAAAAGTATATAGAATGATTCAACTTCTACAAATTTCAACGCTACTTTCCATCCAATTTTATGGAATGAAATTATGTTTCCTATATCGCTCTAGAACGGAGATATAGGGTGATCAAGTTCAGTGAAAAGGTAAATAAATCTTCGTATTTCACTAGCTTATTATGGTGTAACTGTGAAATGACCAAATGGTGGCCATTTTAAAGCGTCTTAATCTGTATGAGGCTGGCCAACAAAGGAGATGGTGCCAATTGGTCTATGGCATGATAAAAAATTATAGTGCGATGAGGACGGGCATTATCCTCCGAAATAGAAAAAATTGGCACAAAAACAGTATGACACAAGTGCTTGTCATTGATGAGGACTTGTTTGACGTAAATCTACGCATTTTTCATCAGATACCACCACTTCTGAACGTCCACTGAAACAACTTTCACTCCAAACAGCAACTATAAGACCCCTGACAGTCAATTTAACCGAAATATAGGCGTACCCGTGCATAAATTGTTTTATTTCTTCGTCCATATTTTCGTCGTTTGGGATATTTGTACTTAGTGCATTTCTTTATAACTTGTTGATGTTATCCTATTACCAAATCCTGCTGTTCTCCACTAACACACATATAATCTGTCTTACTGATGTTAACATCTAGGCCCCAATTCTCGTATTCTTGTATGAGATTACGTGTCATATATACCAGGTCTACATAATCCTAGGCCAAAACCACTTGTCGGCAAAACCTAATTTGAAAAGGATGCAATCGTTCAGTGGTATGCCCATATCATGACATTTCTTTTTCCATATTTTGAGAGCCTGTTCCAAATATGTTTTTTTAGAGTGATAGAACTTCAAATTGAAATTAAACACATTTGAATTAAAATTGAAGCCAAATTCTTTTTTATTTGAAAGATAAATTTATGACATTTATGTTTTGAAATTAATTTCCGGCAAATGTCCATCAGGACTAGCTCTGAGAAACCGCATTCGACCAGACCAATTTAGAACCACTTTTTCGAGTAATTCAGGCATTTCATCAATAACACGAGTTTTGTTGGCTTCCAAAGCGTCTATTGTTTCTGGTTTATCATCATAAACCAATGACTTGACATAACTCCAAAGAAAATAATCCAGTGGAGTTATGTCGTATGATCTTGGAGGCCAATTCTCGAAATAATGTTATCGCCAAATCTTTCTTTCAATAAATCAATTGTTACGGTAACAACGTGAGGTGTAGCACCATCTTCTTGGAAACAAAAGACTTCTGGGTCAATACCATTCAAATTTTAAAACAAATAATCATTGATCATCGATCTGTAACTAGCACCATTCACTGTAACATTAGCTCCGGCATCGTATTTCCAGGAACATGGACCGATGATGCCTCCAGCGTGTAAAGCACACCATACAGGGCATTTTTCAGGATGCAATGGAACCTGCAGAACTTCTTGAGGATTGTTTTCTCTCCATATACGGCAATTTTGCTTGTTTACATAGCCATTCAACCAGAAATGAGCTTAATCACTAAACACAATTTTACGATAAAAAAGTGGATCAACTTCAATCTGTTCTAGGGCCCAATCAGCAAACAAACGACGCTTATTATAGTCAAGTGGCTTTTGTTCTTGAACCAGTTGGATCTTGTATGGGTTAGACCGAGATCTTCACGCAAAATTTTCTATGTTGTAGATGCACAGAGTCCAATTTTTTGTGAACGTTGACGAATAGACAAATCTGGATCATCATTAACACTATGACTTACAGCAGCGATATTTTCTTCTGTGTGTACAGTTCTTTTTCTTGTTGCTGTTGTTGCATCGAGTAGAGAAAATGTTTTCCGAAATCTATCGATGGTTCGACGAATAAGCTGCTCTGATGGACGATTATGTAAACCATAAATTCAACGAAGTGCTCTATAAGTTTGGCGAATAGAACACTGATTTTTAAATAGAGAGGATACAAAATGGCATGGATATGAGGCATAGACCAGTTTAAGGAAAATCGCGTAAGATTAAAGGAAACATTTCAAACGCTTAACTGGCCTTAGGACGACAATCCGCGCCTGCGGTTTCGCAAATTGGCTAACAGATTTGGAAATCAACGAAATATGAAAGTATGTCCAGAAACCGTCCGTATGTCACTGAAAAGGCAGGGCTAGATATCGAGAAAACCAAAAAAAACCCTATCATGACACCTTTGCAAAAGGAACGGGTGATAGAATTTTGTCAACGTTTTCAAGAAGATAATTTTAGTAATGTCTTTATATCTATACTCAAGCTTGGATGCAAGAACACCAAGTGACAACCATTTCATGACCGGCAGCTTCAACAGATCTAAGTCCTATTGAAAACATATGGGGACTAATGAAGATTGAGGTTGAACGAGCAGAGCCAAGAAATGAAGATGGTTTAATTCAGTCAGTTTTATAATCCTAGACCATCATCGAACATTATGGAGATGATCTAGTTTCGGTTGTACCTTGACGTTTAGTCAAGTGTTTACAGTTAAATGGAGACACTATAATGAGATGAATATTTTGTTGTAATTTGCTAATTCAAGAATTGAAAATATGTACTGAATAATTACAATTGAAAAAAACCAATTTTAATGTGAGTAAATACTTGATAGAAGTAAAATTTGAATGACTTTAAATTCAGAATTATATATTCTAACTTCTATATTATATATTGAAACTATATACAAAAACTATCAAATTGATATCCTTATATATAATCAATATAAAATATTTTTCAATGTCTCGGAAAAAACCTTTTTCAATCCCGACTTGAAATGTATTAATACAAATGTATTAACAAAAACTATATAAGTGTGTATATTAACATACAAATACAAGAAAATCCACTATTCCAAAATTATCTAAAATTATCAAAATAAGAATCAAATAAAAATAATTGAACGAGAACTCGAACATTTGATAGCTATTTCGGCCTATATTCGTTCAATTATTTTTATTTGATCCTTTATTTTGATAATTTTAGATAATTTTGGAATAGTGGATTTTCTTGTATTTGTATGTTAATATACATACTTATATAGTTTTTGTTAATACATTTGTAATGTCTGGATGTAAAAATGTTTTTTCCGAGACATTGAAAATAATTTTATATTGATTATATATAGGGATATCAATTTGATAGTTTTTGTATATATTATAGTTTCAATATATAATGTAGAAGTTAGAATATATAATTCTGAATTTAAAGTCATTTAAATTTTACTTGTATCAAGTATTGACTCACATTAAAATTGGTTTTTTAAATTATGAAATAATTTCATATAGAGTCTTTATATCCACAATATATTCCTCAATTATTTATTATTTTTGAAATTCTGGTTATTTTTCTTATCATGGGACATTATTTGGGGTGAATAAGTTTTGGTATTGTTTATCTGTGTTCCGAGTACAAATAGTTATACGTAACAATACGTTGTTTACGTAACAATACGTTGTTTAATTTTTGATACTTTAAAGCTTACTTCAAATTTATTCGTTCCATGTTTTATCTTATTTTGGTAAGTTGAATTTTGATCTTGTTATATATTTGAATCTAAATTCAATACATTTCTGATAGCCGAAATAGCTATCAAATATTCTAGTTCTGGTTCAATTATTTTTATTTGATCCTTTATTCTGATAATTTTAGATAATTTTGGAAAAGTGGATTTTCTTGTATTTGTATGTTAAAATACATACTTATATAGTTTTTATTGATACATTTGTATTAATACATTTCAAGTCGGGATGTAAAAAGGTTTTTTCCCAGACATTGAAAAATATTTTATATTGATTATATATAAGGATATCAATTTGATAGTTTCAATATATATTGTAGAAGTTAGAATATATAATTCTGAATTTAAAGTCAATTACAATTGATCTTTGTTTTTTTCCGGATACTTTCAAGACGGGCTAAAGATTAAGAATTTGTGAACTTCCTTAATTTTATGGAGCAGTTTATTGGACGGCGATCAGAATTATGAATCATTCATTAACATTTTTAGATCGAATTTTCAATATGAACAAAAATTCCACGAGTTGAATTTCAAATCCGAATATACCACGATAAATTGAGAATATAATAAATCCGGAGGCATTCCGGGTATTCCGCTGCAAAAATGATTGTAAATTATCTGCATTCTTCCATCCTCCGAATTTGGAGGGAAATTGCGATTTATTTTCGGGTCCATTGTCAAGATTTAAAAGCGCATGAATTTTTTTCTGATTAGGACACCGAAGATTTCACGGAATTATATTTCCGGAAACAACAAGGGAGTATAACTTCTTATCAGGAGTACCAACGGAAGCAACTGGGGATATTACAGCTGTGAAGGAGCGATATGACCGAGTGGTTTAGGTATTCATTCCTCCTCATCTCCTGAAATATTTTCAACTTGGTGTCTCATAAAAAATTCAGATCTTTCGTTCTCATCATGGTAACTTCATTTCGCAGAACATGGTGCAAATGTGCGCGTTTCTTTTGAATTGAATGTGTAGCTTGTTGAATCCCTGAGATATGAGCTCTTCATGATGTCAAAGTGACGAGTTTTTTTATACATTCGGTCAGGAAAGTGACGCGAATTGATACTTTGAAAAGCTGACTTAAAGGGTTCGTCGAAATTCTTTTCATCACAAAGTTGGCACTATTGTTCTGTAGACGCATGCACCGCTGAGCATGAAGTTAGGGTTATCCTGTAATTCGCATCTATTCTAGACATCTTGTTTTCAATTTGGAAACAAATTTCATCAGATTAAAAGACATTCTTAAAGTTATCTTCTTGAAAAGGTTGTCAAAATCTATCCTTCGTTCCTTTTATAAGGGTATCATAATAGGGATTTTTTGATTTCCTTGATCTTTTCAGTAACATACGCACGATTTCTGGACATACTTTTATATTCCGTAGATTTCCAAATCTGTTAGCCAATTCGCGCTGATTGTGTCGTCCTAGGTCCAATAGAGCGTTTAAATTGTTTCATTTAATCTTACGCGGTCTTCCTGAAACTGGACTATGCCTCATATCCATGCCATTTTTTATCCCCTTTATTGTCTCATATGCAGTACTCTTTTCCAGGTCAGTCAATTGCTCAAAATTTTTAACCTTTGGAAAACCTTTTCTATACGAATATTCTACCTGTTTTCTTTTCTTAAGTTGCGACATTATTTCATAAATTATATACCTGTTGACAATCAACAATAGTAGTAGTGTTGCCATGCAACTTTGGCCATAGCCGACTATCTGCACAACCTATTTTATACATTATCTTTGTCTCAGAATGTTACAAAAAAGAAGTATAATTAAAAATATATAGGAGACAGTATTTTATTTCGACGAAAATGTTTGTACAACAACAATTGTTTCACCACGATGTGGCTTCTTCCGGTATTTACATTGTATTCAGTGTAACCGAGTTTAAATACATTGTTAGATACGTGACCAAATAATGGGAGAGCAAGTCATAAACACTCAAGGTGTGTATTGGAGTTTGCCGCTAATAATCATATCGTGGTGAAATAATTGTTGTAGTACAAACATTTTTTTGGGAATAAAATACTGTCTCCTATATATTTTTTAATTAAAATGAGTTTCCACCAAGTAAAGACCGAATCAATCGAATAAAACAACTACACAAACATTATCAAAAATAATAAATTCCGGATACTTTCCAAACGGAATATAGTTATTAACAGATGTCAGTAATTGGGATAAATGAAATTTCTATTGATCGTTTGTAATCGACAAATGTTTTTTATGAGCTGAAGAGATCCTCAGATATTCGGGTCTTTCCAACTTTTTGCTTTGGTTACCTGAACGTAGAATTTCGGTTTTAGTGGTATGAAGTGGTTTTTTTATACAAGGGACAGAAAAACTAGTTGCTGTCCTATTTTGGTGTATTGATTTCTTATGTTCGTTTACCCTAATGTTGCTTGACCTATATAACATGCAGGGCATTCACTACAATGTAATTTGTATCGAGTGTTTTTTTTAGAGTGATAAAACTTTCGATAGGGATAACTGTGATTTGACAGAATTAGTGTTCTATTCGCCAAACTTATAGAGCACTTCATGAAATTTATGGTTTACATAATCGTCCATCAGAGCAGCTTATTCGTCGAACTATCGATAGATTTCGGACAACATTTTCTCTACTCGATGCAAAAACAACAAGACAAAGAACTGTACGTACAGAAGAAAATATCGCTGCTGTAAGTGCTTTCACCACATGGAAAATTTTGTGTGAAGATCTTGGTCTAAACTCATACAAGATCCAACTGGTTCAAGAACTAAAGCCACTTGACCATAAGCGTCGTTTGTTTGCTGATTGGGCCCTAAAACAGCTTGAAGTTCATCCACTTTCTTATCGTAAATTTGTGTTTAGTGGTGAAGCTCATTTCTGGTTGAACGGCTATGTAAAGAAGTAAAATTGCGGTATATGGAGTGAAAACAATCCTCAAGAAGTTTTCCAGGTTCCACTGCATCCTGAAAGCATCAACGTTCCATATTTCTTCAAAAACGATAATGGAGCTAATGTTACAGTGAATGGTGCTCGTTACAGATCGATGATAAATGATTATTTGTTTCAAAATTTGAATGGTAGCGACCCAGAATTGTTTTGGTTCCAAAAATATGGTGCTTGACCTCATGCGGCTACCGTAAAAATTGATTTATTGAAAGAAAGATGTGGCGATAACATTATTTCCAGAAATGGTTCAATTAATTGGCCTCCAAGATCATGCAACACAACTCCAATGGATTATTTTCTTCTTTGGGGTTATGTCAAATCATTGGTTTATGCTGCTAAACCAGAAACAATAGACGCTTTGGAACCCAGCATAACTCGTGTTATTGATGAAATAAGGCATGAATTACTCGAAAAAGTGGTCCAAAATTGGTCTGGTCGAATGCGATTTCTCAGAGCTAGTGGTGGTGAATGGTACAAGAATTCATTTCCAGAAAGCAACATGAAAAATCTCTGGCATCCATATATCCGCCTCTTCAAGAAAAAAATGAAGAAGAATTTGACAGTATCAACTATATTCCAAAAATGAGTACCCAAATTTGTAATACACAACATAAAAGATCTATACTCTAAAACGAAACAACCACTAGTTTTTTCTTCCTATTGCATAAAAGAAAACCACTTCATATACTTCTGTAAATCTGAAATTCTTCATTCAGGTAACAAAAGAAATAAGTTGGACCTACTTGAATATCTAGAGATCTCTTGGGCTCATAAAAAACATTTGACGATAACGAACGATCAGCTGGAATTTCGTTTATCCCCGGTTCTGACACCTGGTAATAACGAGTTCCTTCGAAAAATAAGCAAATAACGTCAACAGGTATAACTTACTGTTAAGAACATCAAATAAAAAAACCCAGTCACTACCATCTGTTATCCGAAATATACAGGATGCCCGAACGAACATTTGAGCCCCCCAGAACTCCGAAACGAAGAATTTTCGAAAATTTTGAAAAACAGGTCAACTTCTGGGGGAACGGATATCCATCATGAGTTTGTTCCTAAAAAACTACCTCCATGAAGGTGACATCAACAGCTTACATTTTTTGAATAGGAAAGAGATATCAAGCGTTGCTTAGTTTGAAAGTTATTTATGTTCTGTGCACAACCCAGTTAAAATTTTCAAAATCAGTTCACTATTCACGAAATAATGTAATATTGAACTTACCCTCAAAAGGTTATGTTGAACAGACTGTTGAACAGCCAAAAATCAAGAACCTATGAGTTTTGAATAATTTTCAAGTTCTGCATTAGGGAGAAAGAATTCCTATGATGACATTGTTCCGAAAAATCCACCTGAGATTGGCAACAATTCCCGATTTTTTTTAATAGGAAAGAGATGGCGGATGTGTTTTAGTTTAAAAGCTTTTTTTGGTCTCCAAACATCCTAGTTGAAATGTTCGAAATCTGTGATTGAAAACAGATGTTTATGTATTTCTTGTCGCTAATCACAGAACTCAACAATCATTCGTAATCCAACCTTGATCCGATTAGTGGATTCCAGTGGAAATTCCACGACAATTATTATCAACTAATGTATACAGGATCTGTCATGCACTTATGCGCTCTATATTTACGTTGATTTATGGAGTGGGGAACCCATATCATTGAATTAGGTTCTAGTTCCCTTATCGGGGACCGTTAGCCCACAATAGCACCTACATTTCCAGGAATATGAATGTGTATGTAGACAAGCGACATCTCATTTCCGCAGATGCCAGTTATGAGAAATTGATCGTTGTCCAGTATATTCGGCCTTACACGGTCAGTCTGGACTGGATCGTTTTTGGGATATCGAATTCGAGGGGGATTTTCATAAACTGCGGTTCCAATCATGGCCGAAACGAGTAAGCCCATTTAAGTGTGTCCGATTGATTGCTCGTATAAATTCGATTGTGTAAGGATATAACCATGAAACGAACAGATTAACTACACCCAATCTATTATTCACTCATTTGGGAATATACGGCAGCCATAATCAAGCAGATTCTGAAGATCTTGAATGGCAAATTTCAGTAATAATGGGTCATACATTTGGTGGTTCTGAAAGTAAATATGAATAAAACGTAATTATGATTCAAATTTCGATTAAAATTCATTTCAGTGTATCATTTGATCTTGCTATTATGAATGTATATAACGAGCAATAGGAAAATGCTTCTACGGTTAAATTATATAAGCTAAGACCATTTGAAGGTTTAATGATTGTTCGAGCTCAAATGTCAACACATTTATCTGAAGATACTGTTATGGATTTTACAGAATGTGCCATTTGCTATTAATCATATCAGTGATGGGTTAAAATATTCTTAATGATGAAAAATAATTATTTGAAAACATTATTTGAATGATAAAATAATAATAAGAGGGTTTTTACTAAAAAGAAGGCTTTTACAGTATCTTAAATATCACACAGATTAATTCTGCGACCTCATTACAAATTTTAATTTTGAAATTTTTCCACAAACTTTTTGAAAGTGAATTGAATAAATGTTTTAGAACACAGTTTCATTAATTAGGCATGTAAGATTAACACTCATTACACAGCGTCAACAGAAATAGAAAATCCAAATAATATATTATTAATTAGAAGAATGATAGTTGGAATGAATTTTCCAGAACCTCTACAGATTTTGATCTTAATAAATCTCATGAAAACAATATAAGAAAAACAAATGTTAACTTCCGCTATTTTATTGATTTACACGACAATTGTTTCGTCATATCATGACTTCATCAGGTGAGTTATAAAACTGAGGTATACAATGCAACACATGACCTTAAATACACAACTCTGGTACCGAAAATAGAGGGGTGGAAAGAGATGGTTTACACTCAATGAAAAATATTAAGTAGGGGGGATCTGTTTAAATCTATTTGATCATTCAATAAAATTTGTCTTTTATTATATCTATTGATCTTTAAAGTTTCTAACAGATTTAGTTTCTGACATTTGTTTTCGATATGTAATATTTCATAGTTCATATTAAAATTATGACCAGTCTCTAATAAATGGTTGGCATAAGTTGAATTTGGTTTATTATTAATATAACATTTTTTATGTTCTCGTATCCTTGTTTGGAATGAACGGCCTGTCTGTCCCACATATACACATGGGCAATCACTACATGTTAACTTGTAAACTCCTGATTTTTTGTTTTTAGGAATGACCTCTTTATTATTTTTTATTAAGCTGCCTAAAGAATTAATAGTTTCAACAGAGATGTTACATTTTTCTTTTTTCTTTAAATATATAGCAATCTTTTCAGATTTTTGGCCTATGTAAGTTGATGAAATAAATTTTGTTTCGTTTGAATTTTGAAATTTTGGATATACAAGTGATATTGCTTTCTTGTAAGCAATAATAATGCTATTTGTTTAATGGTTTTATATTCTTTGTCAAAATTTTCTTTTGTCATGGGTATGTTAACCAATCTATAAAGCATACTATTATAAGCTGATTGATACTTTTTGTGAAAATGGATGGTTTAAAGTAGAATAAATCGTACTATCTGTGTGTAGGTTTCCTGTATATGGAAAAGTCGTGTCTATTATTAATTTTAGCGATTTTTAAATCTTTAAATCACTAAAATTAATAATTATAAGCTGATAATTTTTGTAAAATGGATGGTTTGAAGTATAATGAATCGTACCATCTGTATGTGTAGGTTTCCTGTATATGGAGAAGTAGTGTCTATTATTAATTTTAGTGATTTAAAGATTTAAAAATCACTAAAATGAATTTCTCATGAAACTCTAAATCATTTCCAATTTTTTCTAAGCATCAATTACTGAATACACGACGCTTTGAATGAACTGTTGGTTTGAGTTCTTGAGCTAAAGCAATTTTGTATGGATGTAAACCAAGGTCTTTCCTTGAAATTTGCCACTAAGACGTCTGGGGATGACTAGTTCTTGAGAACGTCGTGAAATCTGTGAATTTTGGTCTTCACGAACACTCTCAAGTACGACAGCAATATTCTCTTCACTTCCTGCATTCCTTTATCTCACTGGTACTGAAGTGTAAAATTTCAAACTTCTTCACTATACATCCAACTGTTTTTTTATCAGGGCAATTATAACGAGCAAAATTTGGAGTTAAGCATGTAAAGTAAGAGTAACAAATCGCAATTTTTCATAATGAATTTGGATTATTTATAAACGTTGTTCGAGTGTGTAATTTTCCATGGTTAAATGGTTGACATCGACAAATAAAACTGTCAATGTCACAAATAAACAGTGGCTGTCATGGGTCAGTAATGTCAATTTAAAAATGTGGCGTTCCCATTGAAAGACCCTTTATACATTCTGTCAAGAAAGTACCGGGAATTATCGATTTAAATCTGGCGGGGCAATGGGGCAGGTAAATTTTTTTTTTCTATGTTGGTACCACTGTCCTTAATTACTATGCTAAGCTTGACCGGGATCTGTCAACTAGTGTGTTTGCAACAGCTGATTAAGTCAGTCGATGTCAGAGTGCGTGCCGATTTTTACTATGGGTGATTACGTTGAGCAAAGAATTTGTTTAAAGTTTTGTGTTGCAAATGAATTTTCGTGTGCCGATGCATTGAAAATGTTGCAAAAGGCCTTTGGTGATAATGCTCTATCGAAAACTCGTGCATATCAGTGGTACAGAGCCTTCAAGGACGGTCGTGAAGTAGTCGCCCATCGACGGCTTCGATCGAAGATAACGTCGATAAAATTAAGGAAAGGGTGCTGGAAAACCGTCGTACCAGCTTGAGAAAGATAGCACATGATCTTAAGATATCCCACGAGTCCGCACGTACGATTTTGATTGATATTTTGGGCATGAGAAAGGTGGCCGCACGACTCGTACCGAAAGACCTGAATTTTCTTCAAAAACGTCATCGCGAACAGGTTGCTTCAGACATGCTGGATCGCTGTAATTCCGATTCTACATTCATGGAACGCATTATAACTGGTGATGAGACCTGGGTCTACGAGTACGATATGCAAACAAGCCAGCAATCATCGGAATGGGTGGCAAAAAATGAGCCGAAACCGAAAAAACCACGCCAAAGCCGCTCGAAAATTAAGGTGATGCTCATTGTTTTCTTCGATATCCGTGGCGTGGTGCACTACGAATTCGTTCCAGAGGATCAGACGGTAAACAAGGAGTATTACCTAGGCGTTATGAAACGTTTGCGTGAGCGTATCTGTAAGAAGCGGCCAAATTTGTGGGCGAACAACTCATGGATTTTGGATGACGATAACGCGCCTTCTTACCGAGCTACGATTGTGACTGACTTTCTCGCCAAAAACTCAACAAACGTGCTTCAGCAACCACCGTATTCGCCGGATTTGGCTCCCTGCGACTTTTTCCTCTTCCCAAAACTAAAATTGCCCCTTCGTGGCACCCGTTTCGAGTCGATTGAAGCCATAAAACAAAATTCGGCGCGAGAGCTAAAGTCCATCCCGGAAAGCGCCTATAAAAAATGTTTCGATAATTGGAAGTGCCGTTGGCATAGATGTATTGGAGCAAATGGAGCCTATTTTGAAGGCGACCCAGTAAATTTTGACGATTAAATGTAAAAATGTTGTTTTAATTGAAAATTTCCGGTACTTGCTTGACAGAGTAGTATATTTTATACCATCTTAATTTCTAATGTAAGTCATTTCTTCATTTAAATTTTCCGAATATGTATATTCTGGTTACATAAATACGAAATTCCCTAGAATGAATATTGGAATATGGATTCCTCCAGGGAAAGACTCATTTCCCATGAATAATAAAACAACTTCTTGGATTTTCTCCTTTTCCTCTGAAAATGAATATAATGAAAGTTTCGCTGTTGAATTCTATTCCAGTAAGGGAAGTAATAATAATAATAAACAAGATATATTCACAAGCAAATATAAATATTGTCTCTTCTTACATACAAGATCTGTTTGTTTTCACATCACCTACATGAAAGCTCACATTTCATGTTCGTAATGAAGTTTTTTTGCTCGCAAAAAAATAAATAGTGAATTTAATTACGGAAGTATTGAACTCCTCGAAGTTTCATGTGGAAAATAAATGTGATACCTGTGCCCTTGCGCCCCCGTACCCACAATTTTAGTAATTAATATACAGGCTGTTAGTGGCCTAACAAAAAGAGAGGGGGTTACTATCCACACTGAAGTTTATGATCGGAGAAATTGTGATTGCTTTGTTTTTTCATCTGTGGAAGTTTTACAGAAGAGAATTTGTACAAAAAAGTACCATGCGTCTTTCTGAATTTTTTTTTTATTTTCTTCGTACGGTGTATGATTATATCAACACCGATTATTTTTCATCGAATATCAACTCATATTGATTCTTATGAAGAAGGAAAAAATAATTATTTTGAACCACAGATATATATATACCTTACCATATTTTGTGTTGGATATAGGTTAGTTTAAAACGGAATTATACAGATTAATAATTTTCAAGGAGAAAAAACTGTTACTTAAAATACATTACATAGATTGCCGTACTAAGGTTACTTTTTTTCAAAAAATAAGAATAGGAATATTTTTATTGAGTTAAAGCTTGATAAAGGTTAAGAAAATACAAAAACACGTAATTTATTCAATTTTGAACAAATTAAATCAAAATTCCTCAAGGAATTCATTGAAAATAAAGAATTTTGATCAACAATATAAATCGTACGAGATGGATAAAATATTGTTTAATTTGGAATATCTAACTAACAAATTTTCAGCTAAAAAATGCCTTATACTACTCTGTCAAGAAAGTACCGGGAATTTTCAATTAAAACAACATTTTTACATTTAATCGTCAAAATTTATTGGGTCGCCTTCAAAATAGGCTCCATTTGCTCCAATACATCTATGCCAACGGCACTTCCAATTATCGAAACATTTTTTATAGGCGCTTTCCGGGATGGACTTTAGCTCTCGCGCCGAATTTTGTTTTATGGCTTCAATCGACTCAAAACGGGTGCCACGCAGGGGCAATTTTAGTTTTGGGAAGAGAAAAAAGTCGCAGGGAGCCGAATCCGGCGAATACGGTGGTTGCTGAAGCACGTTTGTTGAGTTTTTGGCGAGAAAGTCAGTCACAATCGTAGCTCGGTGAGAAGGCGCGTTATCGTCATGCAAAATCCATGAGTTGTTCGCCCACAAATTTGGCCGCTTCTTACGGATACGCTCACGCAAACGTTTCATAACGCCTAGGTAATACTCCTTGTTTACCGTCTGACCCTCTGGAACGAATTCGTAGTGCACCACGCCACGGATATCGAAGAAAACAATGAGCATCACCTTCATTTTCGAGCGGCTTTGGCGTGGTTTTTTCGGTTTCGGCTCATTTTTTGCCACCCATTCCGATGATTGCTGGCTTGTTTGCATATCGTACTCGTAGACTCAGGTCTCATCACCAGTTATAATGCGTTCCATGAATGTAGAATCGGAATTAAAGCGATCCAGCATGTCTGAAGCAACCTGTTCGCGATGACGTTTTTGAAGAAAATTCAGGTCTTTCGGTACGAGTCGTGCGGTCACCTTTCTCATGCCCAAAATATCAATCAAAATCGTACGTGCGGACTCGTGGGATATCTTAAGATCATGTGATATCTCTCTCAAGCTGGTACGACGGTTTTCCAGCACCCTTTCCATAATTTTATCGACGTTATCTTCGATCGAAGCCGTCGATGGGCGACCACTTCACGACCGTCCTTGAAGGCTCTGTACCACTGATATGCACGAGTTTTCGATAGAGCATTATCACCAAAGGCCTTTTGCAACATTTTCAATGCATCGGCACACGAAAATTCATTTGCAACACAAAACTTTAAACAAATTCTTTGCTCAACGTAATCACCCATAGTAAAAATCGGCACGCACTCTGACATCGACTGACTTAATCAGCTGTTGCAAATACACTAGTTGACAGATCCCGCTCAAGCTTGGCATAGTAATTAAGGACAGTGGTACCAACCTAGGAAAAAAAATTTTTACCTGCCTCATTGCCCCGCCAGATTTAAATCGATAATTCCCGGTACATATTGAAATATCCTACATTTACTATTATGTAGAAAATTGTTGCATGTCGTCCAGAAACTTTTGAAAGTTGTCGCTTGTTTATCAAATATTAAAATGAGAAAGGTTGTAAGCGATCAGTGGGAATACATGAATTTGGCAAAATGTCTCAAATTGTTGCAAAAATTTCAAATTTGCCATGTACATATGAAGACAGAGGTCATTGTACTCTTGAATAAAATGACGAAGATTATTCCCACAATTCATGGAATTGTGGGAATAATCTTCAGTATTTTATTTAATCCAAACTATCAAATAAGGATCGGCTCAATTAAAAAAACATTTTGTTTCATTGTTTTCGTTGGTCCCCTCCAACAATTGTGGTTAAAGATGGAGCAGGTTTCAATGCATTAAAGACGCATGGTGAATGTTAATACTCAACAGTTTCCAAATAATATACAGGGTGAATCATAGCTATTGGTACTAAAAACAGATTACTTGGACCAAAATATGAAAATTATACCATATATGCCTCAGTAAAATATTGTTGTGGAAAAAGTTACAGAGCGTTAAATTTGAATTTGTTTTTTCGTTTTTTTAAAAAAATTTCACTGTTTATTTCTCCATTGTTAACCAAATCACACAGAGGCATGTAATATCATATTATGTATTACTTAAAATTTTGCTACAGTTTTGATTATAAAATACGATGTAAAAACCATTCTTACGTAATACTCGGATCTGTGGATCATACAATTAAATACAATTTTTGGTTTATAGGATGACTTGATTTGTTGTGTATAATAGTAGCAGTATATGTTGGTTTATGAAATATTGAAAATTCAGGTGAATTATGATTCTGGCAACTGTTAAATCAAAAAAAAAGGAAGAGTTATTATGTTCAAAATGGGAACATGGAAATAAACTTTATTTCACGACCACTCTAATTAAACGGTGAAATGAATTAGAAGAATCTCAGATTCCTATCACTCATAGCGTGACCGCTTCTGTGATTAAATCGAAAAAATTCTTTCCCAAGAGTCACCCTGCTTCATGTACCTTATATCCGGTATTTGATATCGTTAACCGGCTATTTGGGAATAGACTGAAAAAGAGAAATTTCAGTTCCGTAATTCGGTGCCTTTGTTGTGCGAGTCCGTCCATGTCACAGGAGAAATAAGAGCTATTTCAAACGAACTTCGAAAAATAAACTGTTAAGACCGCAGCAACAAGATGAAAGTTTATTCTTCAGACAAACTAAATCGCATGACCAACATCGGTACTTATTGGTTTTTCCGAACGGAGTCCAATTCTTATAAATCGTTCCTCCAGATTCGTTCCATTTGAATTATTGGACAATATATTTTATTCCATTTAGGTGGTTTTCCGCGGCTCAATTTTCCTCAACTAGAAATGGATGGACGTTATTTCCGATAGCTACTGGGAAACTGAATTCGAAGTAAGGCTCGTAAAGTATATTTTGTGGGGACACCTCATATCGGTTTAGAATTGGTGATTATACGGAATGTTTCTCAGGTGTCTGGCACGACTTCATAGAGACTGAAGAAAACTATAACTTGTATTGCTTTCGCAGCATTGGATTGGGATACATAATTGAATTATTTTGCTTTGAAGATACGAAAATAATTGAAAGACCTTGCACCATAAAAAAGTTTTATCTGAAAGTTTGTCCAATCCATAGTTGAATTTAGCGCATTCGCCATTTAGCAACAATTCCTCAAATCAAGTATAATCGTCATCTGCGTGGCATATCGGAATCTTATCAGCTAAGGTAGATTGCAGATTTAAATAGCGTCACTGTTCATCACGACCTCAAATTTTATTGTGTCTCCCATTATAATTGTACTACAGCCCACCATCGAGTTTCAGAGTTAATTCCAGAATCTGCAGTATCTAAGATGCCTACAGGGAGGTAACATCCTCGTTCATGAAGGTTTCTTGGTCGAAGCATCTTTTGTGTTGGTTTGTAGTCAGGAGTCATTCTGTAACTTGGTGATCCAAGGTTTGCTCCTCCTCCCCACAGAATCTACATTTGTCAGTGTCTGCTAAATCTAATCTCATCAAATGTTTCCTGAAGCGGCAATGCCCAGTAAGACAGGCAACGAGGAGGTGAAGGTACTTCTAGATCTTACAGTATAGAAGTCTCCAAGAAACTTTTTGGAGTGATCCAACGCTTGAAGCTAAGCTAGAGTTCATTTAGTTTGGTTTGTTCTTTTTTTAACTCTTCCCTATAGGTGCATTTTCCGATAACACAGAGAGTTTCCTGTCCAGTGATGGACGTATGTACTCATTTTCGGATAGGTACATTAGCTTCCTCATTTGCTCTGATTCCCGTGTGACCGTGAACCCAAACCAAAGAGACCCTATTATTTTTACCTATTTTTTCATTTTGTTTTTTTTTTTCGACACGCTCATATCAGATTTGAATCAATGATATGAAAGCTAGGAACTTAAGTAGCAGCTTGTATGAATTCACTTCAAATATGATTCTGGTAACTGTAAAATCAAAAAAAAAATGATGGAACTATCATGTTCAAAATGAGAACATTGAAATAGCCTTCCTTTCACGACCACTCTAAATAAGCGGTTAAATGAATTAGAAGAATCTCAGATTTCTATCCCCGTGACCGCTTCTCTGATTGAATCGAAAAAATTATTTCCCGAAAGTCACCCTGCTTCATATACCTTATATCCGGTATTTAATACCGTCAACCGGCTATTCGGGAATAGACTGAAAAAGAGAAATTTCAGTTCCGTAATTCAGTGCCTTTGTTGTTCGAGTCCGTCCACGTCACAGGAGAAATAAGAGCTATTTCAAACGAACTTCGAAAAATAGACTGTTCAGACCGCAGCAACAAGATGAAAGTTTATTCTTCAGACAAACTGAATCGCATGACCAACATCGGTACTTATTGGTTTTTCCGAACGGAGTCCAATTCTTATAAATCGTTCCTCCAGATTCGTTCCATTTGAATTATTGGACAATATATTTTATTCCATTTAGGAGGTTTTCCGCGGCTCAATTTTCCTTAACTAGAACTGGATGGATGTTATTTCCGATAGCTACTGGGAAACTGAATTCGAAGTAAGCCTTGTAAAGTATATTATGTGGGGACACCTTATCTCGGTCTAGAATTATTAATTAGAATTGGATTATACAGAATATTTCTTAAGTGTTTGGCACGACTTCAGAGAGACTGAAGGAAACAATAACTTGTATTGCTCCAGCAGCATTGTATTGGGATACATGATTGATTATTTCCAAACGAGATTGATAATTTGCTTTGAAGATACTAAAATAATTGGAAGACCTTGCTCAAAGTTTGTCAAATTCATAGTTTGATTTGGCGCATTCGCCATTTAGAAAATATTCCTCGAATCAAATTCAATCGTCATCTGTGTGGCATACCGGAATCTTACCGGCTAATTTAGCTTGTAGATTTGAATGGGGTCACTTTGAGACGCGACTTCAAAGTTTACTGTGCCTCTGTATCACAGCTCACCTTCGAGTTTCAGAGTTAATTGCAGATTCTCCAGTATTTATTATGCCTACAGGGAGGTAACATCCTCGTTCATAAAGGTTTCTTGTCCGAAGCATCTTTTGCGTTGGCTTGTAATCTAGAGACATTCTGTAACTTGGTGATCCGAGGTTTCCTCCTCCCCACAGAATTTACACTTGTAAGTGTCTGCTAAATCCTCTCAATAAGGCAGCTAGTGATCTTCTTGATCTTACAGTATCGAAGTTACTAAGAAACTTTTCGGACTGATCCAGCTCTTGAAGGTTCCACCAGATTTCATTCTTTTGGTTTGTTCCTTCTTTCTAAACCCTTCTTTATAGGTGCAATTTCCGATACCACAGTGAAGAGCGTATGTACTCATTTTCGAGTATTAGCCTCCTCATTTCCTTTTATTCCCATGTGATCGGGAACCTTATACAAAAGGAACACCTTATTTTTGCCTACTTCGTTAAGTTTTCTTCGACATACTTATTTCAGGTCTGAATCAATGATATAAAAGCTAGGAACTTTACTATCAGAGTGAATAGTTATATCAACTTCCTGAAAAATTCTTTCTGAGTGTTCCATGCATCTATCAATTGCAGGTTCCTTCCTGGAAGGCGCTCAGACAGAAGTATAACGATAGTGAGTGTTTTTGGAGCCTGGCCCATTCACTCTGGCGTCAGCTACTGTGATAGTTTTTAAACCTCCCATGTACAATTTGATGGCATTTGTTCTGAGAATTTTGGTGGTGGATTCAATTTTCCATTCTTCCCTACTACTCAGCATCATAGTTAAGTACTTTTCGATGCTAACTTTTTTCCTCGTTGCGTTACAGGGGATATGTGCTGCTGAAATGTATTTGGTAAGAGGACCAGGATTTCTGGTTTTTAATTTCTCAAAATATCTATACCTTTCCTAGATATTCTGACAACAGCTCCAAGTTTCAATCTACTCATCTCTACATAGAAAGTTGTGAGATCAGTTATGATCTCCAGTGACCTAGTTGGGCATGTACTCATAACTCCAATGATGCACACATAAGTAAGTCATTGTACTTTGACGTACTATGCTACTGTGTTCATGACAACTTAATTTATTGTCATTGTCAATCGGGTTGTTTTTCCAATTTATTTTTCAATGCTAACGATAAAAACAACCGGCTTTATTATAACTCAGAAGTTTATAAATTTAATTATCATATATGCAAGCTTTTTATCAATTATCTAGGAAATGATTGATTGACTAACACCCAAATTTTTTTCTTAGCTCTTGTTCGAACATCTAATGTACTCTATACAGGTATTTATACAAATAGCAAAATATCTTAACTGTCAAGTACAATTACTGAATTTCAACAAATTTATTCTCGACAACTTCATCGAGTCTTTTTCGTCTCTCACTTCTATTTCAATCCGTCATATGTAGTTGACATCTCTTTACTCCGTTTTGCCTCGCTTACGTCTCTAGAATGACTGACGTCACTCAAATGATTCTACTGACTGATCGATCGTTCCTCAACTTCCGCGTGATACAGGACAATTATTCGTGTATACCTCATTTTTAATGTGAAAAATCAGATAATGAGTTTTATTAATTCCTTAACAAATGATTATTAGAGAACTGTTGATTTAAATCGAGTATTATTTCATTTGCTATTTCAGCGACATTTTCAAAACTATTTCTTTCAAATAATATTCGTGTAATCTACGCAGAAAATGTACATATTTCCATAAACACTCCGTAATAGTATGAGAAGCAACAACAAATAGTACGGTTTTCCGGTCATGAATAGTTAAGCCGAATATGGAATACGTATATTCTTGAAATGAATAATGGGTTAGAACAATATTTGAACTATGTAATTATTGAAGAGTTCGATTGCAACTGTTATGATATTTATTACCTGCCACAATGATACATGCTCCAATTAGTAACGGTCAGATCAATATATTCATGATTATATATGATTATCTTGGAATTCGTCCATGACCAACTAATGAAATTATGTCTATATGAAATGGAAGTTATCTAATAATAACACGAAATTTCAACTTATCGATAAAAAATATAATTTTTTGAGTAGAAATAAAAATTGCTTCAATATAGCAATAGGTTGTAAATATTTTTTATTGATTACTTTTTTTCTATCCGAATAACTCCTAACTGAAGAGACTTGGGTATAATTTTTCAGGTTCTTTTTCTGGTGAATATGCTATCTATTTTTTGAAAAGAAAATAGAAAAGACCTTTTTGAATTCTATGTGGTCATTTTTTGAACTTAGTTAATTACCACCTCATGTGATGATACTATATATGTCTATGAAGTGATACAGTGTTTTGGGGCATATTTGAAAACTAAATTCTAAATTTGAATATTAAAACAAATTAATATATGTTTATCTTCTACAATTTTAATTTAAAAAATTTTTATTCAAAAAACTTTTAGAATTAAATTAATGTCTAAAACAAGCACCGCTTATATTTAATAGACGTATATAATCTAAACTAAATATACAATGTCAAATGGAATAAATAAACCAAAAGATATACGAAAGTCCCTAAAATTAATAAATAAATATTTAAAGGAGACAAAATTTGTTTCTGGTCTTGCCTTCAAAACACCATTTGCATCTTAAAAACATGAACACACTTAAAGAACCTCTCAAAGAATATAATTTATTTGAAATATTTAATATATTTAAATATTCGAATAAGTTAATTCAGAAATCTCTCAAAGCATGCACTATATCTTCAAAAAACAAATATAGTTTTAAGCAATTCCGTCTTCAGTCCTGAAATATATTCAAAATATCAAAATCAAAAAACTAACCTATACCAAACCACTCACCACGTGTAAATGAATAATGTTTCGAGACATAGATCATCTTTATAATTCAAGATTTATCTATGCTCTAACAGAATCAAAGAACAGTGTGAGTTATTTTTAAGGCTTACTTAAATTCATTGACATTGCATAATGAGATTTATTGAAGCCAAAATATAATTATATATTATATATAAAATAAAATAGAAAGGCCTTTTACTTGATAGAAGAAATATAACAAAATTTGGATATTAAAACAAATTATTAATTTGTTTCTGTTAGAGCATAGATAAATCTTGAATTATAAAGATGATCTATGTCTTGAAACATTATTCATTTACACGTGGTGAGTGGTTTGGTATAGGTTAGTTTTTTGATTTCGATATTTTGAATATATTTCAGGACTGAAGACGGAATTGCTTAAAACTATATTTGTTTTTTGAAGATATAGTGCATGCTTTGAGAGATTTCTGAATTAACTTATTCGAATATTTAAATATATTAAATATTTCAAATAAATTATATTCTTTGAGAGGTCCTTTAAGTGTGTTCATGTTTTTAAGATGCAAATGGTGTTTTGAAGGCAAGACCAGAAACAAATTTTGTCTCCTTTAAATATTTATTTATTAATTTTAGGGACTTTCGTATATCTTTTGGTTTATTTATTCCATTTGACATTGTATATTGAGTTTAAATTATATACGTCTATTAAATATAAGCGGTGCTTGTTTTAGACATTAATTTAATTCTAAAAGTTTTTTGAATAAAAATTTTTTAAATTAAAATTGTAGAAGATAAACATATATTAATTTGTTTTAATATTCAAATTTTGTTATATTTCTTCTATCAAGTAAAAGGCCTTTCTATTTCATTTTATTTAAATTCTAAATGTTTTCAAGAGATTTATTTAGAAGAAAATCTGTAAAGATTCCGGACAATTTATCCAGCTATTATACATAGCTAAATGAAATAAAATCTATTTATATCTCTTCCAATTATCATGAAGTATGCTGGTCCTAGAATTTGTATACTGATTGATTAACATTTAATCTGTTACTATGAAGAAAAGGTGTAACTACATATCGTGTAATTATTTCAATAATATCACTCAAAAACCACCAAATTAACCGAAATCGGAAACCCGCGTAATTCAAAAATTACATTATGCATAATGTGACTGAACTTGGTCATGTTTAAATATATTTTCATTTTGTGCGCTGACCGTAAAGTTGAAAGTTCCCGTTTAGTTAGTCGTATTTTTAATTGAAATATCACCCTTTTCAACCCAAAATTGGCCTGTGTTACCCCAAGTTATTTCAGGGACAAACTCTGTGTTTTTCTACAACTGACGTGTAAAAAATTCTGAAAGCAGTACAAAATGATCAATTTCCCTTTATTATTTCAAGAAACGTTCTTGTTTTCCCAGTAATATCAGAATATTCATTCCTTTCACGGTCAAATTTCATTCACTCTTCGCTTCATATTGCGGCAGCTGTAACCAACCGTATTCAGTGTAAATGTTTTATTGATTGATATCCCTTGGTCATATTTCCAATGTTGTGTTTGTAGAGATTGAAACGCCTGTTTTTAAATTACATTCCTCCGTATTCAAAAGCCCGAAAATTCCATTTGTTCGAAATAACCGAAATAAAAATTGCGTCGCGTAGATGCATTATATGGGTAGGTCCATCGATCACTCACACTCAGAGCATGTCATCAACTTTTGAAGGAAGAAATAACTACTAGAATGGAACTCAACAGACACTTGTTTGGAACACAATGTGTTAAATCGATTTTTCAGGTTGGAATGTCAGAATGTAATCGTCGCCTTTCACTTCAGGAATAGATGGAAAGGTTTAAGAGGGTATTGTAGTTTCTACAGGTTATCGATATTGCTAGTTTATGGAAATTATTTTTATCCTGGCATGAACTTGTTGTAAAAGTAAGTTAATAAGTTTTAGTTTTCTCAGGTTTGTGTGTAGCGTTATATTGATAACTGCGAGAATGACTTCTGGAAATATTTAACAGTGGTTTCTCCAATTAAGTTGTTAGAATTAGTTATTTATGTACCAATGCAATAACGATCTACGCTGCTCTAAAATCCAAGTGGATAATTTACTTATTTAATAATAAATGAAAGTAATTGAAAAAGCAATTTTGTATATGTACTGATTTATTAACGTGTCTTTAACCTGCCTAAAATGACAACATAGCGCAAGATTGCTTTAGAGCGACAACATAGAACGAAATAAATAAAATAAAGATTCTGACTTAGTGGAGTCTGCAGGCTTATAAAAAGTTTCCTTCACTAGGAAACACCTTGAAATCACTGTTCAGTATCGGGTGCAGTCTCATCTAGTTCTATGTAGTGCTCTTACTGTATTCGACATTGTGCCAATAATATTATCAATGAAAACTTGTGGAATGTTTTGCCAGATGTCCGTCAAAACATTGGGGAGCTGTTGTAATGCCTGTGGTGGATTAGGTAAGAAGTGTAATTGTGACATTGCAGACCAGACATGTTCAATCGAATTTTGATTTGGAGAGACCACAGGCTGATCCATTCGGTTAATTCCATGTATTTCTGTGCGGTCGTTGATAATTCTTGCCAGGTGTGGACGAACATTATTCGATTAGCGAAAAATTGTTGCCAATTGCTGTCGCAAAGGAAACAATTATTGGTTCTAAGGGATGTTTCAATAAGAGCGCAAGATTTCAGTGTTCAATAAAACATGGTTTTCTGTAGCAAAGCTTTGAAATAGTTATTAATTTAGAAAATGTACATTTGGGAATTATTTGTGAAATAAAATATGTTGTAAATGTGTAATGATCCCTGTGTATTAATTCCCATCTATCAACTTTCGATCTGTCACGTCATAATCATAAGACATTATGACTGTCAAACATGTAGAGCAATTCAACTCTTGTTCTCTTATTGAAACATCCTTTATAATCAAATCATGACTGAATGTTATCGGCCCAATATGTCTAAAACTACGACAATCAGCTGTAACTACTAAAAAATTTGATGTTTTTAGGGTCATCTTTTGAAAAGGAAAGGAATAATTTTGTGCTTCCAATAATAACAAAAATATATGATAAAATATTCAAGAAAATACCCACTCTACTCTGGATTTAGGGGAAATAAAATCGCCTATTATAGAAAAATGGTGTAAAAATAAATTGAGCTTGGGATAGTTCAATTTGAAAAGAGAAGAAATAAGAAATTTCTCAGCTTTCCATCGCTTGTTTTCGAGAACTAACATAAAAAAGCTTTCTCAAACTAACATAAAATTTCCAACGTCATTTTTAATTCTTTAAATATTTTAATATTAACAGATATATTCTGTTAACCTTCTACATATTTAATTTCAGAAAATTATATTTAATATTATGACTTCAAGAATTAAATTAATGTCATATAAGCACCGCTTATATCAAACGACATATAAAATAAACATTCATTATAAGATATACAAATGAGATAACATAATCCAATAAATATAAATTGTTAACAAAAATCCTATAAATTAAATATTTTGAGTAGACATAATTTAGTTTCTGCTCATCCCTCTTATGAAAACAGATATCTTTCAAAAATGTTTAACATAATCCTAAGAATTTCATCATAAAACTATCTTACTTGGAATATTCAATGTTATTGAATATCTAACTAAGTTACTTTTTAGAAAATCTCAAGATATATAAGGTAATTCTGGAAAACACGTTTTAAGAGAGACTTTACTCGTCAGTACGCAATCAAGTTTAAAAAAATTTAACATCAATCAACAAGAAATATTTACTCACGTTAACAATCTATAAACATCTTGACAAATGAATACTGAACATTTAAATGGTGTCCCATGTGACCTCGAACAAATAGTTCTGTGGTTTACCATAGATCTTAAAAATTGACCTGCAATTTAACGGCCTCTGTTATAGCACAAGGAGATCTGTAGTAGTTATAAATATCTGTGAGTTATAAATATATAGGACAAACAGGACATTCCTTCAAGACGAGGTTCAACGAACATGAAATGAGTTTCAGGAAAAATAAACAAAACTCTACTTTTACCACTCACATTGTCTAGGAAACGGTCATTTCTTTTCCACAATAGATAATCTTAAAATTTTATATGTAGAATTAAAAGGGAAGAAACTCGATTATGTAGAATCTGTTGAAATTTTCTAATTAGCTCACAATAACAATAATGTGAAAATATGAATGACTATGTAAATCGAAAATATTTGAGATATTTAAAAAGCAACATCTGTTTAGAACCTTTTTCAACGAACATAAAATGAATTTAATGAAAAGTAAACAAATATTCATTTTTGTGCCACTCATTCTTTAGAAAACAGTAATTCCTTTCGACAAAGGAAAATCTTAAGAAAATTTCACATGTAGATTCAAAAGAAAAGGAACTTTATCATTGAAATTTTGGAATTTGTTCACAATAAAAATAATGTAAAAAATAATGAATGTATGGAGCTTTGTAAATCTCAATATTTGAGATATACAACAAAATAATGTAAAAATAATGAATGACTGTACGGAGCTATGTAACCTCAAAAATTATTTGAGATATTTAAATGGGTGCCATCTGTTTAACAACCTTCTTTGTCGATTGCCGACATTCCGATATCTGTTAGAAGGCCCCTCTTTTTTAACCCGGTTTTTTATCACGTTCCGTTTGTAAACCTCTGTACCACTATTAGGTGTCACCTAGAATCTATTGAAATATTCAAAATATTTATCACTTTTGTTTAAATACCACTGTACCACTGTTAGGTCTTCAGTTGTCTGATGATGGGATAGTTCATTTCCCGAAACTCGAGTCACAAGAAAATGTGTAATATATCTTTTTTGGTAGTAAAAAATAGTAATTTCTACAATTTGATATTTGTTTTAATGTTTTAATTACCTTCTATCAAGTATAAACCTCCATTTATTTTATTTTGTCTTTTTTAATGCAAAAGACAGAAACAACCGGCTGAATAATTCTGGGGTCTATAAATATATATATATATATATATATATATATATATATATATATATTCAAAGAACATCAATTCTCATTTAGAAACTGAAAGGATAACTATAATTTTGCGAAATATTTTTTCTAAACCGATCATATCTTCCCAGAATTGGACAATTTTCAAATATGGCAACTGGAAGCAAAAGAAAAAAACTAGACATCCTGGAATCCATCGAAATATTTAAGCACAAGCACGTTTCAACAATAAAACTATTAAATGAGCTGACGGATTTTTGGCACACCCAATTTCTCGAAGTTTCGGTTGAGATAGTTGAGAAACACTTTGTTTTTATTCGGTTTGAAAATACAGTAAACACTACGAAACTAGTGTCACTATATATTCAGTTGATAAGAGGTGATTGAAAACTAAGTAATTTCTTATTTCATCCTATTTTAAACCGGACTATTACAACGCCCTAGTCCATCCAATATTTGGGATAGTTCAGTTCAATGTTTTAATTCAAAGCAGGGATGTCAAATCCGGACCAAGCTATATGATTCTACATATGGACAATGACAACACGCTTTCTATTGATCTCTATACATTCTGGTCTGATCAAACTGCAAACTATATCGATTGTTAATGATATCATTTGGTCAAAATAAACCTTCCTGCGTTAATACGTAGGTGTATGACCTATTTCACAACAGCGGATCATTTCTGATGATAACAATAAATAGTTAGGCAAACTGAATTTATGTAATCACAACCAGTACCAATTTCGTCGATGAATTTCAATTAATTTGAAGCCGGCATAACAATTCGCCGATTTTAACTCCTGCATTAATTACGTGAATCGATTATCTGACACGAGTAGAAAACTGCGTGAAATTCAAACGAAAACCGTAACACAATGTGGTATCGAATTGATGATTCGATTGGAATTCAACCCTCTAATGATGATTGCGATCAAGTGGGTTCGTAGAACTCCGGTGATAAGCGACTGAAACTTTAACACCTTCACAGGTCACGTCCGGAATCGAATAGTTAATTACTGATATGAATCCGTCAAACACAAAACGATTCGCTATTAAAGGAGTACTTCATCACTTTCAATGGAGCTACATAATGGCGACTTGGTGGCAAACGTGATTGAGGGTTGTGTGAGAAGTTTCCGCTGCGCTAACACATTATCTGAAGAACTGGGGACCACGTTATGCCATCATCATTGATATCGAACGTCACGATTCCGTTCTCATTTTTAATTACTTCCCTATCGAACTACATATTTTTTTAGTTGCAGTATTCAATCGAACTGTCAATATAACGTATACGTATATACTCTCAAATCTGAGATGTTGAAATTTGAATGGGGGTGTCTGTACTCGTTGGGGACCACTCAGTTGAAGACAACGTATTTTCTTCAGACGATAATGGACATGGTAGAGAGAAATACTAGGAGGATTAAGATAGGGAGGAGGAATGCGGGGAGGAGGGACTGGATAACTGCGGGTGTTGTTGAATCTGTAAATCATAAAAACGAGCTCTATAAGAAATACATTAGAGAACCAGACAAGTATAGAGAGGAATTTGTCAGATATCGAAACCACCTAAACCGGATAATTAGGGCAGCCAAGTGCAGCTATTACAGCGAGAAGATAGAGAAGAATGGGGGTAGCTCAAGGAATTTATGGAGTATACTAAAGGAGAAATATAAGTGTGGAAACCAGGTCGGAATGAAGGGGATTCGAGGAGGAGATGGTTCGAGAACAGAGGATGAAAGGGAGGTTGCTGATATTTTTAATGGCTATTTTATAAATGCTGCATCGGACCTTGCAAGTAACCTAACTGTTGCAGACACAAAACCATTCAAGCCGGGGAAAATTCAACATTCTTTTTTTCTTAACCCAACGACCCCAGCAGAAGTTGAGTCAACGATTAATAACTTAAAGAGGAATAAATCTCCGGGATACGATGGCATTACAGGTGAAACCTTGGGGAAAATTAAAGACGAAATATCTGTCCCGTTGGCGCATATACTAAATGATGTGTTGCAGTCTGGTTGTTGTCCCAAGGAATTTAAATTATCAATTGTGAGACCAATATATAAGAAGGGAACAAGGGAATCACCTTCAAATTATAGGCCTATATCGCTGATTACCTCTTTTGCCAAGGTATCTGAGAAGATTGTCGGAACTAGGTTGAACATCTACCTGGAAAAATATGAGATCATATCACATAATCAGTTTGGCTTTCGTGAGGGGAAGTCTGCGACGGATGCTGTATCGTACCTGTCTGATATGGTGTATAGGATCTTGGATGCTGATGAGGCGGCAGTGTGTGTGTTCTTGGACCTCTCAAAGGCATTTGACACGGTAAATCATAATGAGATGCTGAATGTCTTGGAAAATATTGGAGTGCGTGGAATACCCCTTCAACTATTTAGTACGTATTTAAAAAATAGGTCACAGAGGGTGCAGGTTGGTGAAGTGTTGAGTGATGTGTTGGAAATACAGTGTGGGGTGCCGCAAGGCACGTTACTGGGACCTGTTTTATTCACGTTGTATATAAATGACATACTAGGTATTAATTGTATGGGAGAGATAATCTGTTTCGCAGATGATATAGCCATTCTCTATAAGGACTTGAAATGGAGTAGTTTAAAGGTGCTAGTCGAGAAAGACATGAAAAATGTTTTGAATGCTATTAAATGCAGATACTTGACAGTAAATGAGGAAAAAACTAAATACTTACCTTTTTCACTTTGCGCAAGTGGGCTACCACGTTTTGATGATCTATTGATATGTGACGGAGAAACAACATTCAGAATTGGCCAAGTGAGTTCCATTAGGTACTTAGGTATACATATCGACCGGCATCTCCGGTGGGATGTTCACTGCCGTAATGTAATAAATACACTGCGACGATTTCTCCATCGATTTCGCTCTCTTAACCAAATATTGGGATTCAAGCAGATGAAAATATTATACCATGCACTCGTAGAATCCAGGCTTCAATATGGTATTCTGGCCTGGGGTGGCGTGTATGATACACATCTAAAAGGATTACAGGTTCTACAGAATTACTTCTTGAGAATCATGCTACGTAGGGAGAGATTGTATCCAACAGATAATCTTTTTTTGGAAGCAAAAGTTCTTGATATGAGAGGGATGTACTTCCACACCCTACTTATGCAAAACTTTAAAAATCGAAATTCGATGGAGTACCTCAATCACGGATATAATACTCGTAGAACAGAAAAGCCGAAAGTACAGACCCATAGAACTAAGAAGACTGTAGGACAACGTACATATACTTACATCATGCCACGTATTTTCAACTTGCTGGAGGGTGAACTGAGAACTAAATTTTATTCACTAAACTCCTGCAAATTGTTCAGCAAGTATATTAAAAACTATTTGGGACAAATTGGTGGAGCTAAAGTAGCAGACATGATCAATCAGAGATAGCGATGTCCAACGTCTAAAGTCGTACCTTGCTCATAAAACTGCTTCAATGCCATGGTCACAAAACAGATGCATATATTGAGAAGAGATTTATCCTCCGTGCAACCTTCGTTTTTTGGAGGAAATCTATGTTTATTCAGCAACAGTCTTTTTTTGTGTTGTATTGGCTTATTATTTTGTTCAGTTTTCCAGTATGTACATTACTTTTTTGTCAAAAGCTATCAATGTAAACTTAATTGTGAATAAACCATATTATTATTAACGGGTTATCCATTTCTGGGTCAGGATTTCACAGCCCTGACATTTGAACGATAACATATTGGGAACATAACTGCATGGTTCAAGCTTCAAAATAAAGCAAACGCACCTCAGGAAAAAGCATCCAATTAGCTACCCTAATTATCTGCCCGAAATCAGAAAAATATATTCTTGCCTTGAAGAAGATCACATACCAGCGGGGTTGTATATGGATCTTTCCAAAGCGTTCGATTGCGTTGATCACAAAGTTCTCTTGCAGAAACTTGAAATGAAAGGTATTAGAGGCGTACCAATCAAGCTTGTAGAAAATTACTTGAAGGACAGAAAACAAATAGTCGCATTGAATGTGAATGAGGAAAAATATTCTTCAGCGGAAAATACTATAACTTCTGGCGTACCACAAGGCACTAATTTAGGACCCATTTTATTCTTTGTCTATGATAACGATCTCCCAGAGGCTTTGGAAGGTGAGCCTTATACATTTCAAGAAACGGTATCACTAGCATTGGAAACGAGTTCTTACACTTTTGCTGATGATACTAATATAATAGTGTCTTCCCAAGATCTAAATTCTGTGACTATTGGCTTAACAACTGCTTTATCGAACGTCAATGAATGGTGCATCTGCCATTCACTAACTCTTAATTCTGATAAAACAAACATCATGTGTTTTTCCAGCACCAGGACGAATGTTAGTTTTCCAGCGTGCATCATCTTTAGGAATCAGCGAATACCAACAAGCTTAAGTATAAGACTTTTGGGAATCACCGAAGACAAACACGTAAACTGGAAACAACACTGTAACTTCCTGATATTAAGGTTAAATTCGGTTGTTTACACACTGAAGGCTATTCCATATCAAATTGATAAAACCATCTATTTTGCAAATTTTCAGTCACTTCTATCTTACGGCATTGTATTTTGGGGTTTCAGTTTATCAGTAGAACATATTTTTGTAACACAAAAATTAGCACTCAGGACTATGTTCAATTTGAAATTTAGGTCATCTTGTAGGAACTACTTTAAGGTTAACAATATTTTAACTCTTCCAGGTCTTTATTGCTACAGAGTTTTGGTATTTTTGCGAAAACGTCATAATTACTTTGAGAGTTTTAAAAATAAAAATTTCACCAGAAGAGTTCTAGAATACTTTTTCCCAACGCATAAATATTCCTATACTGAAAGAAGCACACTTTATGTGGATATTGAATTGTATAATCTCCTACCGAAAGATATTCAGGACAATTCAGATTACAATCGATTTCCTAGGGCTGTTTTTTTGTTTATATTGAATAGTGAACCATGCTCTTTTGCAGAATTCAAAGACTTCTGTCTTAGAGTACGAATGACTGTGTTCTTTTGATTTGTTTCGACATGTTTCTACTTAATTATCCACCTGTGTGATAATGATTTTGGAAATAAATATTATTATTATTATTTGATTGATTCGGTCTTTACTTGGTGGAAACTCATTTTAATTAAAAAAATGTATATGGGACAGTAATTTATTTCCACAAAAATGTTTGTACTACTACAACAATTGTTTCATCACGATGTGGCTTCTTCAGGTATTACATTGTACTGTCTGATGGTATTCAGTACAACCAAGTTTAAATACATTTTTAGGTAGGTGACCAAATAATGGAAGCACAAGTCATAAAAACTCTAGGTGTTTATTGGAGTTTGCCGCTAAAAATGCCATTAAGGAAAAATATTCAGTAATGGAGACTGATCAACATCTGTTTGTTCGTTTAAAAGGAGCTTACGGGCATTATACCTGTTGATTTCAAGAAATTCTAAAAGTGTTAATCTAGAACTTTTGCTTTCAACGTGGATAATTTCATAATTATTGTTGAAATTATGCCTGAATTCCTTAAGATGATTAGCATATGTCGAATGTACAGCATTGGATATATAACCCCTTTGGTGTTCTTGGACACGTTTCTTGAATGATCTACCAGTCTGGCCAATGTATACTAAAGGGAAATCTTTGCAAGTCAACTTGTAGACTCCGAATTTATTTTCTTTATTTGTACGATCTTTATTGTTTTTTATGTAGGTACTAAGGTTATTAATTGTCTTAAAAGCCGCGTTATAATTGAAACAACTTTTGAAATATTTAGCAATATTTTCAGATAATCCATTGACATATGATAACGAAAAATATTTCTGTGTATTGTCCTCTTTTATGATTGGGTACACAAGATTTAATGCCATTTTTTCTCGTTTATTGGATACCATTTTGTCTATAAGAAAGGGATTATAACCGTTGTTTGACGCTATTTGTTTAATAACATTTAATTCTTTCAAAAAGTTTTCTAAATTCAAAGGGGCATTCAATAATCTATGAATAAAACTATTATATGCTGACATCTTTTGGTTGGTGGGGTGGTGTGAAGTTTTATTCATAGATTATTGAATGTCCCTTTGAATTGAGAAAACTTTTTGAAAGAATAAATATTATTAAACAAATAGCGTCAAACAACGGTTACAATCCCTTTCTTATAGACAAAATGGTATCCAATAAACAAAAGAAAATGGTATTCAATCTTGTGTACCGAATCATAAAAGAGGACAATACTACACAGAAATATTTTTCGTTATGTTATGTCAATGGATTATCTGAAAATATTGCTAAATATTTCAAAAGTTGTTTCAATTATAACGCGGCTTTTAAGACAATTAATAACCTTAGTACCTACATAAAAAACAATAAAGATCGTACAAATAAAGAAAATAAATTCGGAGTCTACAAGTTGACTTGCAAAGATTTCCCTTTAGTATACATTGGCCAGACTGGTAGATCATTCAAGAAACGTGTCCAAGAACACCAAAGGGGTTATATATCCAATTCTGTACATTCGACATATGCTAATCATCTTAAGGAATTCAGGCATAATTTCAACAATAATTATGAAATTATCCACGTAGAAAACAAAAGTTCTAGATTAACACTTTTAGAATTTCTTGAAATCAACAGTTATAATGCCAGTAAAATCCTTTTCAACGAACAAACAGATGTTGATCAGTCTCCATTACTGAATATTTTTCCTTAATGGCATTTTTAGCGGCAAACTCCAATAAACACCTAGAGTTTTTATGACTTGTGCTTCCATTATTTGGTCACGTACCCAAAAATGTATTTAAACTCGGTTGCACTGAATACCATCAGACAGTACAATGTAATACCCGAAGAAGCCACATCGTGGTGAAACAATTGTGTAGTAATACAAACATTTTTTTGGAAATAAATTACTGTCTCATATACATTTTTTTAGTTATTATTATTTTAATCCATCTAGTGTTCGATTAGCAGAAATCTTAAATCAGTTGTAAAAGAATCTATTCGTCTCTTCTCTCCGCATTTCCATGAAAAATATTACTCTGTCCCGTTTTCCCACCACACTTTACATGAAAAACTTCTGGTGGTAATCTGCCTGAAAGTTTTTCCTCGCATCGTGAATTCACACTGGGTAGTACACCAGAAGATATAAATAACCTAAGACATCTCGCTGAGTTTTTAGCATGATTCAACTAGGAAAATGAAAAATAACATCCGAAAGGCCGCTTTCGAAGCATAAAGCACAGAAATTCTTACACCACCTATATGCTAGTCTTCCTAACGCCTGATAAAATGAAATATCGCGAGATTCCAGGGAGTAACTGTGCTTTGAATATCTAACCAACGATGCCTAGCGCCAAGGCTTCTTTGAATTATTGGACCTTTTATTATATACGCGGTATATAATAATTTAATCGAAATGTTCATACCCCATTTAGCAGAGATTTGGAAATTGCGTGTTTCCACAGAGTTGGCGTGGCGAGCATTAAGTGAAAGGCTGGTAAAATGGAGATTTGGATGCTTATTTATTTAGCATCCGAAGGTCAGGAAAATTAAGCGGAATTATTTTTCCATGAACAGAAATTATCTCATTCATTAAACTCATCATCAATCATTTTAGAATCATTGTCAGCATACGAGTTATCATAATTAAAAAATATATGAGAAACAGTATTTTAATATCCACAAAAATGTTTATAATACAATAATTGTTTCACCACGCTATGGCTTCTTTAGGTATCTACATTCTACAGAGTTTAAATTCAATGTTAAGTACGAGACAAAATAAAAACTTGAGGTGTTTATTGGAGTTTGCCGCTAAAAAATGCCATTAGGGAAAGATATTCAGTAATGGGGATTTGTCAACATCTGTTTGCTCATTCAAAAGAATTTTACGGGCATTGTACCTGATGATTTCAAGGAATTCTAAAAGTGTTAATCTATAACTTTTACTTTCAACGTGGAGAATTTCATAGTTATTGTTGAGATTATGCCTGAATTCCTTGAGATGCTTAGCATATGTCGAATGTATGGAATCCGATATGTAACTTCTTTGGCGTTCTTGGATTCTTTTCTTGAATGATCTACCTGTCTGTCCAATATATACCAAAAGGCTGCAAGTCAACTTATAGACTCCAGATTTATTTTCTTTATTTGTTCGATCCTTATTGTTTTTTATTTAAGTACCAAGGTTATTAATAGTTTCAAAAACTTCTGCCATTTTCATCGCTTTTAATACATTTTTAGAAAAAGCCTTCACTTAAACAAAAATGCTTTTTCTTCAACTTTGCGGTTGTCATGGACAGATTCTTTTAGTATATTAGTAGTGTATGAGAGTGGACAGCTCAGTGGTAGAGCATCGGGCTCGTGACCAGAAGGTCCGGGTTCGAACCCTGTTCAGGTGGAAAAGGAATTTTCTAGTTGGACGGGTGTTGGTCACCATTTCACTGTTGAGTCAAAAATTAACTGTGCTGTGACCGCAGAAACAAAGCCTACCCAGAACACAGCTGAACTCCTAATTCGCATAAGCTGAAAAAGCTTGTGAGGGATCTTCACAGAAGATCTAGGAGTATCAGGATAATAATAATAAGAATAATATCAGTAGTCTTTTCATCAGTAGTCGAATATTTTGTTTTGTATTCGGTAAATTTGTGAGGAGTTTGTGAGGGGTACATGTCAGAACACACTCAATTCGGGTTTCCCGATGCGGTAGAAACAAGGGAAGCACTGTTCAGCATCCAGGTTCTGATTCAAAGATGTTGGGATGTTAATTGTGATGTATACGCCTGCTTTGTAGATTATCGTAAGGCCTTCGATAGATTACGACACCATAAACTATTAGAGATATTGAAGGAGGTAGCAATCAACCACCGCGATTTGAGAATGGAAGCTCATTTATATTGAAATCAGTCTGCATATACAGGGTGCCTACTTTTAAAACGGCCAAACTTGAAGGGGATATCACACAAAAAATGTCATATAACACATGGTCGAAATGTTGATGGTTATTCTTCGAATACATTTCTTGATTTCACGAAATATTTTAAGTTTGTAGCCTCATCAAATTTGAACACATATCTGGAAACGGCATTAAACTTGCTATAAGACAAGAAGTCCTGTATTCCAAAAAATTCTTATTACGGTCGAGCTAAGGAGATGAATATCACGATTCTGAAGTGAACAAAATCAGTCATATTTCTCCGATGGTTTTATCGATGAAAAATTATTGATTATGGACATGTTTCCTTTTCAGCGAAAAATACCTCATTTAGTGTACTTTGGAATGACATATCAACTTTTGTGCTAGCCACTTGTCCTCTACCATAATATCAAGGATAAGAAGATAACAACGAAAAGTTGAAATATTCCAAACCTAAATTTGAAGCTCTTTATGATTGAATATTAAAGAAATTCTCATGTAAATCAGGACTTCATCTGTCGAATCGAAATAATTCAAACGAATGAACTAAATTTTAATAACACTGATTTTATGAAAAAATGTGAAGAAAACAGACTACTACTACTTATAATAATTGTTCGAATATCTACGGCCTTGATCAATACATTCAACACATCGTTTTCGCACTGAATCTACAACACTGCGAAGTTCACAACGTGACATATTTCTGCACAACACAATTTTATTCTTTCGATCAGATCCTCTCGAGTCTGAACGCGAATTTGATATACTTTCCAGACATAAAAATCTAAAGGCGTAAGGTCGGGGCTCCTTAATGGCCACCTTACCGGTCCGTATCTTCCAATCCAATACGTCCCAAAATATTCGCTCATCAAGTCCTGTACATTCCGGCCATTATGAGCTGTGCAGCCATTCGTTTGAAACCAGACATTTTGTCTGTTAGCCAGGGGCATTTCATCCAATATGTTTGTTAAGCTGCTTTGGATTAATGTAATGAGTTATTCAGCATTGCGGCGATCGGGAACTATTACTGGTCCGAAGGTTTACCTCTCAGGGCTCCCAATCACACGTTGACCCTTAACTCACCTTGCAAATGAGAAACAATAGTCGCGCGGGGGTGTCCTCTTTTCCATACATGGCTATTTAGCAAATTCATCATACCCAATTTCGTAAAAGTGGCTTCATCTGTCCATAATATCTTATCGCCCTTCACTCTCTTGACTTATTCAGTTACCTACTACAAAATGTTAGTCTCGTCTCAGCATCTACAGGTTGCAGATCCTGCACCTTTTTCGAATGATGGATGTAATTTTTTTTGAGTTCTCGGTATACTGTAGAATGATGAATTCTCAATGTACAACCAATTCGACGAGTACATTTTAGGGGGTCTTCCCGGTCAGCTTGAAGTATAGCAAGTGCAATGCTGATTATTTCGGCCAACTTTTCTGATTCGAAAACCACCAAATGAGCTTTTGGTCTGTTGGGAAAACGCAAACTGTACTTCCGAACCGCTACGCGGCATCTTTGGAAGTCGTTTCTTAACCATGACAACAAAAGACTTTGACTGAAGCCTCAATGAAGCATTTCAAATATGGCTGCAACGAAGGATTCTTGGGCTCTCATGGGTGGATCATATTATATAACCAACGAAGAGGTTCTTCGTAGGATGAATAAAGCCACGGAGATAATGATGACAATGGATCTCGCCAAGTGGAGTACCTGGGTCATATAATGCGAAATTAAAGAAGATACGGACTACTACAGGAGATTCTGCAAGGAAAAATACCGGTGAAATGCTGCTCAGGTCGGAGAAGAATTTCGTGACTGAAAACTTGAGAACCTGATATTCTGCACCGACCACAACGCTCTTTAAAGCGCAAGGATGATTGGCATCATCCGGACAGGATAGGCACTGAAAGAAGAAGAAGAAATTTGGAAATAGGTTATCGTTCCCCCATGGTGCTAGAAATTTTAGGAACAGTACATTTCTTACAGCGTTGTCAACGCAGAACTATGAAATTTGTTGATCTTTGTCGCACTCATTAGTTCAACTACAGTTTGAAGAAATCGTTATTTCGAGTGCGACAAAACTTCTGTCATTCGTGTTCTTCCTGAAAGTTAGTTTAATAATTGACATTAACGAAATGAGTCAATTTACGCTTGAACAAAACTAGGAAATATCAAAAATTAATTTCCAAAGTGGTGAACCTTCTATTGAACCTGTTAAAAATTCAATAGAAATGAAATTCATTCATGTATGTTGGGTTCACTTAAACCTCCCAACCGGAGTTTCCCGAGTTCCCGGAGTTTCTGGTGAGTCACTAAAGACGTGTGGCATTATCCTGATGGAAGCAAATCATAATAAATGCACAGTAGAACTTTCCTGGCCGTTAGTCCATGATTGACCATGATCGATTTGGCACAATATTTTCGTATGAGACCAATTTCTCATCCCCAGTCACCATCCTTTTAAGAAATGGGTCGATTTTAGTCCGTTTGGTTGAGGTTTCGCAGATGGAAATTCGATCTATTGTGGTTTTTGGTGTTAATTGGTGTGGCACCCAAACATCGACCTTTTTTGAATCCAACTTTGACCAAATGGTTAATAGCGACCACCTACTTCGCTCCTCGTCCAGAATTCTGTTTTGCCTTATTGAAGCTTGCGGAGTATCATATAGAGGACACGACTTGTCTTAAAATTCCTGACTGTCCATCCCCACCGAGTTCAAGTAGGCCAAGACACACAGCGTTCGACGACCATTCCGACGTGGAACACAAATTCACTGGCGTCACAGGCAGACATGCGCACTACGCCTGTCTGAAGTGTTCAGGTACGCATGCTCAGGATGAAACGCCGCCTCCCAAATCAAGAGGTAGAATGTCCCTCACAACACTGCGTTCGCTCGAGAGTAACTCACAAATGAATGGACCAAACAAAAAACAACAAAATAATGTTTTTAGTGTGAAATGTCACCTTGACGTATGCCACAAGAATGATTTCGAATTCTCTGCACCCTCTTGGCTGTATATGAAGCAAAATAAATTCCATTCATAGTCGATTGATTTATTTTACATTAGCGCCTGAATTCGACTGATTGAACACGTCTTCGGTTTTTCAACTAGAGAAAGAATAACGATAGAAGAGAAAGGGCAGAGGCCGCAATAATAAATCACATGAATTCTGCTTTTTTCGGCGTTTATTACGGGTTCAGAAACGCAGGGGCGCGCAATGTTACATGTCTGGGTCGATTTTTGATAATAATCATGACTGATGATCGGTATCATATGTGATTATTGACAGAGCTGGATGTAATCTATTAGCAGTGGGTTTCCGGGTGATGATTACTGCACATTTCGAGTGTAATTCGAGCAATCACGCAAACACAGTTGCTCATAAATTGCCTATTGATCAATTTGGGAACGAAATCGGATATTTACTGTCCTAATTTTATATTTTATTTGTCAATAAATTCATTTACTATAAAATAAATGGCTTATAGGCTTGAATAACTGTATAAACTGCGACGCAAAAGTTAAGGAAGATAGAAGTGTTGATAATTCTATACGAGGGGTGTTCAATGTATTCTGGGTAAAGGCACGAAAGAAAACTATTTTTCAATATAGTCCCCTAGAACTTCAATACATTTATTAGATCGAGAAATAAGCTTCTGTAAACCTTGTAAAAAAATTCTTCCAGCTTTTCTTCAAAATATAGGGTGATTCATTTAGAGGTACTTTTTGTGGTGGGGATTTAATTGCAGATTGCGCATTGTTAACTGAAGTGCCATTTCTATTCAGTAGTGCATAGATTAACAATAATATATAGATTGGACACTTCCCTACCCCCACCTAAAACTAAGTTTCTAGTTGATGCACCAGTCAATAGTTAGCGCTAACCATCAACTTAAACTTTTTGATTTCGCCGCTAGGTACCGCTATCATCAGCCGTTAGCCATAGTTGTAATAATGGTCCTATATTTTAAAAAGAAACGGTGGTTTTGTTTACGTTTTGTTATGGCCCAACCTCGGGTACATCTCATATTTTTTTTTTAATTTCGTGAGACTTGAGTTGAAAACAGTTTGGTGCATCTAAACTAGTGTATTTTCAAATAATGAGTTCAATACAGTACTTGAAAATGGGATATATGAAGAAATGTTGTGTACATGGGTGTCAAGATCTAACCAGCCCTAGACATCGTTTTCCCAAGAAAGATCCCAAGTTATTCAAGAGGTGGATTGAAATTATTCAGCCAACTGATTGGCACTAAATATCAAATGATCGAATATTGAGAGGAATATAATTTCTTCAGGTTGGTTCATTTTAATTTACCATGTTGTCTAGACTATTTTTATGTTTAGTTGGTTAGTTTAGAATACGTACCGAAAGACCTGAATTTTCTTCAAAAACGTCATCGCGAACAGGTTGCTTCAGACATGCTGGATCGCTGTAATTCCGATTCTACATCCATGAAACGCATTATAACTGGTGATGAGACCTGGGTCTACGAGTACGATATGCGAACAAGCCAGCAATCATCGGAATGGGTGGCAAAAAATGAGCCGAAACCGAAAAAACCACGCCAAAGCCGCTCGAAAATGAAGGTGATGCTCATTGTTTTCTTCGATATCCGTGGCGTGGTGCACTACGAATTCGTTCCAGAGGGTCAGACGGTAAACAAGGAGTATTACCTAGGCGTTATGAAACGTTTGCGTGAGCGTATCCGTAAGAAGCGGCCAAATTTGTGGGCGAACAACTCATGGATTTTGCATGACGATAACGCGCCTTCTCACCGAGCTACGATTGTGACTAACTTTCTCGCCAAAAACTCAACAAATGTGCTTCAGCAACCACCGTATTCGCCGGATTTGGCTCCCTGCGACTTTTTCCTCTTCCCAAAACTAAAATTGCCCCTTCGTGGCACCCGTTTTGAGTCGATTGAAGCCATAAAACAAAATTCGGCGCGAGAGCTAAAGTCCATCCCGGAAAGCGCCTATAAAAAATGTTTCGATAATTGGAAGTGCCGTTGGCATAGATGTATTGGAGCAAATGGAGCCTATTTTTGAATGGAGCAATAAATTTTGACGATTAAATATAAAAATGTTGTTTTAATTGAAAATTCCCGGTACTTTCTTGACAGAGTAGTATAATAAAAATTATTTATTTTTAACTCATGCACCTAATATTTTTTGGATAAAGTAATCGATTCTTGAAAATTAGTTTATTCAACCTCTGTGTATATTCTGTGGGCAAACATGAAATGTAAATGGTTGTTTAGTCTAACCACTAAGAAACTATTCGCGTTCTTTTTGTTTTTGGTTCAGGATAAACGTGGTCGTATATGTATTACAGATATTTTATTGATTGTTATTATTTTGCCTGCATGAAAGTGGACTGAGGATTATCGGTGAATTTTTCAAATGCCTTTCTGAAGATGTGTCACAAAGTTTTGAAGAGTTCTTTGAAAGAACTTCCTTAAAGGAAGGTTGTTTCGAAAGAGTTCTTAATTTTATGTTGTATCGGGTGTTTTTTTCTAGAGTGATAGAAAGATAATCTTATGGCATATATGTATTGAAAATAATTTCCGGCATATGTCCACCACGACTAGCTCTGAGGAACCACATTCCACCAGACCAATTTTGGACCACTTTTTCGAGTAATTCAGGACTTATTTCATCAATAACACGAGTTATGCTGGCTTCCAAAGCGTCTATTGTTTCTGGTTTATAAGCATAAACCAATGACTTGACATAACCCCAAAAGAAAACAATCCAGTGGAGTTATGTCTTATGATCTTGGAGGCTAATTAACTGAACCATTTCTCGAAATAATGTTATCGCCAAATCTTTCTTTCAATAAAACAATTGTTACGGTAGCAGCATGAGGTGTAGCACCATCTTGTTGAAACCAACACACTTCTGGTTCGATACCATTCAAATTTTGAAACAAATAATCATTGATCATCAATCTGTAACGAGCACCATTCACTGTAACATTAGCTCCAGCATCATTTTTATAGAAATGTGGACCGATGATGCCTCCAGCGTGTGAAGCAAACCGTACAGTGCATTTTTCAGGATGCAGTGAAACCTGCAGAACTTCTTGAGAATTGTTTTCACTCCATATACGGCAATGTAGCTTGTTTACATAGCCGCTCAACCAGAAATGAGCTTCGTCACTAAACACAATTTCACGATAAAAAAGTGGATCAACTTCAAGCTGTTCTAGTGCCCAATCAGCAAACAAACGACGCTTATTATGATCAAGTGGCTTTAGTTCTTGAACCAGTTGGACCTTGTATGAGTGTAGACCAAGATCTTCACGCAAAATTTTCCATGTGGTGGATGCACAGAGTCCAAGTTGTTGTGAACGTCGACGAATAGACAAATCTGGTTCATCATTAATACTATGACTTACAGCAGCGACATTTTCTTCTTTACGAACAGTTCTTTGTCTTGTTCTATATTTCTATTTGAAAGCAAACAATGTTTTCTAAGGAATTTATTTAATTTAATATTAAAAAGTTTTCAAGAAAATCCATATCATCAAAACTTGTAAGAACAACAATTATTTCACCAACACATTTTTAAGTTCTTTGAAAATTTGAATAATAATTCAAACAATGTAGAATACTCATTATATACGATTTGTGACTCAAAAATAAGACGATATTCATTATCCTTGAAAAATTCGGGTATTCTTCCTCAAGTTCACATTTTGAATTTTTCAAAAATTTTATTGAATCATAATTCAAACAATTATGTAGAATATTCATAATATACGATTTGCGACTCAAAAATAAGACGATATTCATTTTGTTATCCTCGAAAATTTCAGGCATAATTCTTCGAGAGTCAGCGACGTCAGTAATCTACATAAAGCATAGTGACAGCGCTCAGGAGATTTCACAGAACTTTAAGGAGTTTAAGGATTTTCTTAACAGAAGCATGAATATAGAAAAAATTAATTCCTTTCAGAAATCACTGCACCTGATGAAAGAAATGAAATCTAAGATCTATACAAAATTGTTAATGGAAACTAAAAGTTCAAGTTGAATTATCGAACTCTTCGAAAAATCTTTTCAACTTCTTTTCAGGATATCTGAGGAAGTTCTTCTCAACGAATTCAGTATAATTGAAATTTCCGGAAACTTCACTCCAAATTAGCTAACTGGATACTTGTACTATGAGGATAAGTTTAAGATAGTAAAGAGTGTACGACACTATCCAGATAAAGAGTTTTAGCAATTTTGTTGGGTCGTATTGAATAAATGTCCTTAGTTTCCAAGGCGAAGTGTGGTCCAAAAGGGGGATTAACTTATGAATGAACCTTATCGAAAATAATAAAATCTCTCTTGATAGAAGGATTATTACAGAATTTTGTTATAGAATATTAAAGATTTATTCTGTTAACCTCCTACAAAATTTTAATTTTAGGAAAAACTTTTAGAATTGAATCAAATAAATGTCTTAGAACACACTGTGAATTTAGTAGACATATAGAATTAACACTTATTACACAGTACCAAAGGGAATAAAAGAATTCGAAGTAATATAAATTGCCAATTAAAATTACTAAATAAATACTTGAAAGGTACAAAATTTTGTTTCGTACCTTGTTTTGTGAAAATCAAATTCCTTTCCAAAAATGCAAAAAACATAACCTTAAGAACTTTTTCGAAACTTGCTCAAAATAAGTTCCTTCAAAAAAATATCTGAAACATGCAGAACATCTTTAAAAAGCAATTCAGAATTTTCACAACGGGAACTTATGAGCCATTCTTCACAAATAAAAAATAGAAATAATTAACAAAACATATCTTCAGATACTGAATTGTTTCAGCCGTTACTATTTGGTAGTTGATCATAATTAAAACAATTTGTAGAAAATTACTATGTTTTACTATCAAAAAAATATATATTACACAATTTCTTGTGACTCGAGTTTCGGGAAATGAACTATCCCCATCAGACAACTGAAGACCTAACAGTGGTACAGTGGTATTTAAACAAAAGTGATAAATATTTTGAATATTTCAACAGATTCTCTTTTAAAACATATCTTACCAGATAAACTGAATGTAGTTATCTGAACAAACACTAGAAATAAGTGAACTTTTAAGTAATCCTACATACTATGTATGTGCGTCACAGAAATTACACAATGTTTGCAAGATAGTTTACAGTTATAACGTATTATCATTTGGTTTCAAAGGAGTCCATAAAATAATAATTCTAGTGTTTGTTCAGATACTAAAGAGTGTTTCTTTCGTTTGATAGAAATTTCGATAGGGATAACTGTGATTTGACAGAAGGTAGAAGCCATGTTTTTTTGACATTTCTGTTCAGTAAACATTGACAAATTATCATGGAAAGACTCACGCCGCAACAACGTTCACAAATTGTTGAAATTTATTTTCAAAATCAATGTTATATTCGCCAAACTTATAGAGCACCTCGTGAAATTTATGGTTTACATAATCATCTATCAGAGCAGCTTATATATATATATATATATATATATATATATATATATATATATATGAGGTGGCTATACAAGAACTAAGCCCAGAAGAATCATATAAGTACCTGGGTATACAACAAGCATTGGAGATAAGAACATCAAAACAGAAAGAAGATTTCAAAAATAAATTTTTTGCTAGAATAAAAAAAACCCTCCGCAGTAAACTGAACTCCAAGGCAATGTTTACGGCAATCAATACATGGGCAATTCCAAGTATAGCCTACTCTTTCGGCGTGATCAGGTGGTCAAGCACAGAGTTGAAGGCGATTGACACACATGTGCGAGTCCTAATGTCTAAATACGGCATCCACCATCCCCATGCATCGGTGATCAGACTTTACATGCCTAGGCACCAAGGAGGAAGGGGTTTGCGAAATGTTGAAAAGGCCCACAATAAAGCGGTAACTGAACTCAGAGAATATTTCCACTCAAAAAACTTACCGTTCTTTCAATCAATATGCCAGGAAGACCGCAACATCACGGCTTTAAATCTGGCAAGCAGAAATAACCCACCACAGACGCCATCATCTGAACAACTACTGGAGGAATGGCACGGCAAACCCTTACATGGCAGGTATCCGGAGGCACTGAAAGAAAATAGAGTTAATAGAGAGCAGTCACTAACTTACCTTAAATCCGGTTATTTATTCCCAGAAACCGAGGGACGTCTTATCGCAATCCAAGATCAGGTAGTGCCAACAAGAGCGTACCTGAAACATATAGCCAAAAAGAACATACCGACTGACAGATGCCGGAAATGCTGCCAAGCCTTGGAGTCTATACAACATGTGACATCCTCATGCCCCATTCTTGCACCCAGGGAGTACACCCAGCGGCATAATGCTATGGCAAAAATCTTTCACCAAGCCATTGCCATGAAAGTAGGACTTATACTTACCTCTCGAAGGGTACACGAATACTTACCCAAGCCGATACTTGAAAACAGTCAGTTCAAACTCTACTGGGACAACCCGATAATAACGGATAGATCGGTGCCGCACAACAGGCCCGACATCGTGATCTTTGATAAAGGAAACCGCAAAGCAACAATCATTGATATAACCGTCCCGGCAGATGATAACATAAGTAGAGCGTACACGGAGAAACTAACAAAGTACCACGACCTGGCTTTTGAAATAAAAGAGATACACCAGCTAAGAACGGTAAAGATTCTGCCCCTGATAATCTCCACGAATGGATTGGTTGAGAGCCACCTGGCAGAAAATACGGAACTCCTTGAACTGGATCAGGAGTTGATAAGTAAAGCTCAGAAGGAGGTGATCCTCTGGACAACAAGAATTGTTAGAATGTTCCTTACAGCTGCCTAGAAGGTCCTTGGTCGTTAAGACCCGGACCTTCTAGAGGAAACTCCCATAATGGTGATTATTAAAAAAAAAAAAAAAAAAAAAAAAAAAAAAAAAAAAATATATATATATATCTGGGTTTATAGCGCCCTACGCCTTCCGGTTCCTTATCTCCAAGCCTAGCTTTTTCTATTCCCTCAAACCATGTTTTTTTGGGCCTTCCTCTCTTTCTTCTTTCTGGTGGTTTCCATTTCAGAATCATCTTTGGTAGACGCTCGTCGCACATTCTTTCTACATGCCCGTACCAAATCAGTTGTCTTCTCTGGATTTCATCTATGCTTGTTCTTTCGACTTGCATGATATCTCTGATCCTATCATTCCTTACTTTGTCCATTCTGGATTTTCCTGCAGATCGTCGCCAGAAATCCATCTCAAGGGCCAAAAGTCGACGTTCCACACCCTTAGTCAACTGCCACGTCTCACACCCGTATAGCACTATACCCTCAAAGATGGAATTATATATCTGATGTTTTTTCTCCCGCGATATGTTTTTGGCCCACAATATTGAGTTCAAACATCCAATGACCCTTCTACCTTTCAATATTCTCTGCTCAATCTCAGTTTCTGTTCGGCCGGTGTGATCAATTTGAGCACCCAGGTAAGTATATTTACTACATGTTCCTATTTCTACGTTGTCTTCTAAGTGTAGATTATCTGCTTCCTGTTCAATGCATAAATATTTGGTTTTCGTTTTATTAACAGACAGTCCCCACTTTTCATATTCGGCGAAGAGCCTTGTCGTCATAAACTCTAAATCTTCCTTGTCTTGGGCCACTACCACTTGATCGTCTGCAAAATGGAGAGTGTACAAAGTTTTTGTATCGTTTAGTTGTATTCCCATACCACTGCAAGATCTTCTCCATTTTCGTAGCGTTTCGTTCAAATATATTTTGAATAACGTTGTGGACAGACAGCATCCCTGTCGTAGGCCTTTTGATATAGAGAAACTTTAGGACATACTCTTACCTAGCTTTATTCGTGATGTTGCCTGACTATAAAGTGTTACTGATGATCCAGATTATTACGGTTATATAAACAAGCAAATTTGCCGTATATGTAGTGAAAACATTCCTCAAGAAGTTCTACAGGTTCATTGCATCCTGAAAAATTCACTGTATGGTGTGCTTTACACATTGGAGGCATCATCGATCCATATTTCTCTAAAAACGATGCTGGAGCTAATGTTACAGTGAATGGTGCTCGTTACAGATCGATGATCAATGATTATTTGTTTGAAAATTTGAATGATATCGACCCAGAAGTGTTTTGGTTCCAACAAGATGGTGCTACACCTCATGCTGCTACCGTAACAATTGATTTATTGAAAGAAAGATTTGACGATAACATTATTTCGAGAAATGGTCCAATTAATTGGCTTCCAAGATCATGCAACTCCACTGGATTGTTTTCTTTGGGGTTATGTCAATTCATTGGTTTGTGCTGATATACTAGAAAAAATAGACGCTTTGGAAGCAAACATAAATCGTGTTATTGATGAAATAAGGTCTGAATTACTCGAAAAAGTGGTCCAAAATTGGTCTGGTCGAATTCGGTTCCTCAGAGCTAGTCGTGGTGGACATATGCCGGAAATTATTTTCAAAACATATATGCCATAAAATTATTTTTCAAATAAAAAAATTGGTTTCAATCCTTATTTTAATGTGTTTTATTTCAATTTAAAGCTCTATCACTCCAAAAACACACCCGATACGTTAAGTTTGTTTGGTAAAATTTTTTTTGTTAATTATTTTCATTTTTTTAAATATTATGTAGAGCTGATAAATTTGCGTTGTGAGAATTCTAAATTGCTCTTTGAAGATGTCCTGCATTTTTTAGGAATTTTTTTGAGCAAGTTGTTTTTAAGTTCTTGAGGTTATATTTTTGGAAAGTAATTTGGTTTTCATAAAACAAGATACGAAACAAAATTTTGCACCATTCAAGTATTTATTTAGTCATTTTCAATTTATATTACTGCGAATTCTTTTATTTCCTTTGGAAACTAAGTAATAAGTGTTAATTCTATATGCCTACTAAATTAACACAGTGTGTTCTAAGACATTCATTCAATTTAATTCTAAAAGTTTTTGATTCAAAAATTGTTTGAAATTGAAATTCGTAGGAGGTTAACGGAATAAATCTGTATGATATTTAAAATTTTCGAAAATATATCGTGCAATCTATACTACTTGAATTATTCCATATTAGTCCATTCATACGCTAAAATATTCACATCACTTACTCAATTCCTACGAGATAATATCCAGTTAGTTTTCCTCGAAATATTCAGGTATTCTTTTTCAAGAGTTGTTGAGTCAGTAATCTGCATGCAGTGGAGTGACGACACTCAAGAGATCTTACAAAACCTTTAAGGGTATCCTTCACAGAAGCAAGAATAGGGAAAAAATTTATTCCAATCAGAAATAGCTGCACCTGATGGATGAAGTGAAACCTAAGACCTATACAAGATCTTCAACGGAAACTGCAAATTCAAGTTGAATTAACGAATAATATCTGAGAAAGTTCTTGTGAATGGATTCAGTATAATTGAAATTTCCGGAAACTTTACACCAAATGAGCTAACTGGATACTTGTAGCACAGGGATAATTTCAAGATAATAAAGAGTGGAGCTGCAGAAACGATTCAATTTGAAACATACTAATGAAGAAGTTAAACAAATTAGCTCTGTATAATGAAGTTTTGAGTTGGTATATTCTTCGTAAGTGATCATCGATGTTTCTCTAATGCTTTTCTAATAAATATAAAACTTAATAAATGCATATTCATCATACACACATGGTTAAAAGTCTTGCGCCTGAGAAGTTGTGCCCTTTCAAGGCGGATCAATAATGTGCTAGGGGGTATAATGTTCGTTAAAATTTTTTAATTTCGTTGTTTATTCTATGGAATTTTTTTATTGTCTGTTTCGGAGTGAAATAAGTTAGCCTTTTGAAAATTCCATTTAATTCTTTTCCTCTGAAGTACACAATAAAAAATTCCATAGAATTAACAACGAAATTAAACAATATTACTTGACCAAACTGGATAAATGATTCACCACTTTGGAAATGAATTTTTGATATTTCCTAATCTTGGTCAAACGTAAATCGACCCATTTCGTTAATATCAAATTCGCGATGATTTATGTAGATGATTTCAATCTTCATTCTCTTCACGGCCACTACGATTCTAATATTAACTAAGGAAACGATTGACGGAAAAAATAAATGTGAATTTCATTAAGTAAGTTTAGGTCATATATTACGGCAAATCACCTCAATAGATACGGAGTTCAGCATTCAATTTAACTGCTTATCAGAAAAAATTTCGGTAAACACTATAATCAACTATTCATATTCTGCGCTTGTCATTTCTCCAAATGTCTATATTTTGCGAATTTCGCAGAAAATGTTCCCAAATTATGATATAAGACTTACTAATCGACGATTCGTGATCGAATTCAATTCGTTTCGAGCAGAATCATCGAGTATAGAGAATAGAGGACGCTTTTTGTCGTTCATACTGTCATTTAGCAAAATTCTCTGGAAAAGAAATATGTTTCTGACGTCAATCTATCAATGAGAATCTTTTAATTTCATTACAATGATTTTCGAGAGAATTGCTAGGCAATTGAAAATCTCCTCAATGTTCTTATTAGGATCAGCAAACTAAATAATCTAATAACCTAAAATATAATTTAATTAGTTATTTTCAACAATATAGAAACCTTTCGGAAAAGGAAAATAATATCCAGTCATTACATACAATTTAAAACATATTAAGTGGGGTAAGTTTTAAAAATCACCTTTTCTCATAAAAATCCTTGCAGGGAAAGACAATTTGAATAATAAATTTCAAAACTAGAATTCCATTTTTCGTAAACATTACATTACAACTTAGGTAAACCATAGAGCTGTATTTTTAGTGTGTTATTTCTGTTGCAGTTCTCAATAAAATTTTGCTGAAAATTATATTTAAAAATAGTGTTTATATCATAAACTGAAATTTCAGATAGTAATCGATAAAAATTTCACTATCATTAAATAAATTAAAAATTTATTCAGCAATGAAGAATCCCCCCTAATAAGGGGTAAGCCATTTCAAATTTGCACTCTCGGTAAACGAAAAACCAATGAATATAGTTTCAAAATTGCGAGTTAATTGGAAAGATTAAATCTTAGCTTTCCCGAATAAAAAACAATATCATCAAAATGACCGCCACGACTGACTACAGTACCCCAACGGCTCAACCCAATTCATCAGTCGATTTTTTGGGGTTCAATCTCATGAATGGCAACTTCGATTTCCTGTTTCAAGGTATCGATCGTTTCTGGATGGTTAGAGTAACACTAGGGAAAACGCATCGGAGGGTCACGAGGCTTAGCTTATTGCACTAGTTGAACTTTGTAAGCCTTCATACCGAGATCTTTATGCAAAATTCTCCTCAGAGAAATGTTTAGTTCTTGAGCACGATGAGGAATTGATGTTGATGCCACATTCTGAGCTACAGCAGCAAAATTTTCAGGTGTGCTCAGTGAACGAGAACGCGAAAGGGGTGTTTCATCAAATAACGATTGAATTTTCAGAAGCAAATAGATCTGTAAATTGCCGTGAGGGCATTTCATTTCTATTGAATTTTCCACGTAAATTTCTAACTAGAAGATTCACTACTTCGGAACTAAGTTTTGAATATGTCCCAGTTTTGTTCAAGCATAAGTCGACCTATTTCTCTAATGCCAAATATTAAACTAAACATGCAAATTCTGGATGGCTCACTCTTAACAAAAAGTTTCAGTAGTACAGAATTCAATCGGGCATTTCACATCAAGGTTTAAATCAACAGTTACATTATCAAAATTTATATTATTGAAAATCATAACCTACTGCTGAAAAAGAAGCCTTAATTAGGGTTTGTCACTGGAATTGCAAAGTACGTGACTGGAATTCCAATCTACATGAAGAAACCGAAAGAAACTGAACAGAGTCCTGCTTTTTAATTCCACATGTTGAACTTTTATATTGACTTCTGCAGGAAAAGTGTGGCCAGTTTCTATGCAATACGTTTAAAGAAAGTTTGCTTGTTTTTGGTGAAATTTATTTTGTTTTCATTGAATGTAGTCAAAAGTTGAGTATATTGAATTAATTTGCATTTTCTTTTCACAAAAACCCCACTTCCTTTTGAAATATGTATATGTAGAGTGTTTCAGGTTAGAAAAATAAAATTTAAAAGAAATGATGTATTAACAAAAATTCAATACATGAAAGAGTATAAAATGTTTACGAAAAACCGAAATTCTGAAATTTTCAAGAATTCATACTTGTATTCACTTTAATACAAAGTACGACCACCACGTGCATCAAGAACTGCTTTGCATCTTCTCTGTATGGTATCCACCAGGTTATTGAGAATATCCTGCTCAATTTGTTTCCAAAGTTGTGGCAAATTCTTGGATCTTGGAGTTGTTGAAGCGTTTCCCACTTTGGTTTGTGGACATAAAGGATTCTTTTCAAGTGGTCCCAAGCTTGAAGGATTGGATTTAGGTCAGGAAATTTTGGAGGTAATACTATATGTGGAATACTGTGGTTTGCTCTAGCAGTAATCACCTGGTGGGATCTGTGTGGCAGTGTGAAATTGTGGAACTGCTTCGATGATAACTTCATCAACATGTGTGTGAGACTTCATGGTTCTTGGAAATAGTAATAAGTATCTTCTACCATGGAAACAAACTCCACTCCAAACCATAATTGTGTATCCTAACAAAGGATGAGCGGACGTGTCCACACCCCTAGTCGTCCACTATTGGAAAAACGTCCATATTCCGTTCTGCAAATGCTGAGAGGCTGCCTTCTCATTGAAAGGGTTAAAAAGCATTCTTCTACTGGCATTGTAGCACGTGGTCTACCAATCCTGAGTCTTTGACGAGCAGTTCAGTAAATGTATTACTAATATTACATTTCGGTTAACATTGAAGAAATTAAATAAAATAGAAAGGCTTTTTACTTGATAGAAGAAATATAACAAAATTTGAATATACAAACAAATTGAAATATGTTTATCTTCTACAATTTTAATTTCCAAAAGAATTTTTTTATTCAAAAAACTTTTAGAATTAAATTAATGTCTAAAACAAGCACCGCTTACATTTAATAGACGTATATAATCAAAACTCAATATACAATGTCAAATGAAATAAATAACCCAATAGATATACGAAAGTAATTAAAATTAATAAATAAATATTTAAAGGAGACAAAATTTTGTTTCTGGTTTTATCTTAAGAAATACTACTTGCCTTATAAAAACATGAACACACTTGAAGGACTTCCCAAAGAATATAATTTATTTGAAATATTTAATACATTTAAATATTCGAACAAATTATTTCAAAAATCTCCAAAAAAATGTGCACTATATCTTCAAAAAACAAATATAATTCTAGATAATCCCTTCATCAGCCCTTTTTTAATAATCCAAATATCAAAATCAATAACATAACCTACATCACTCACGTGTTAAAAGACTTAAGCTTCGAACTACAGATCAACTATATATTCAAGATTGATCTATGTTCTAACAAAATCAAAGAACAAAGTGAGTTATTTTAAGGTTTACCTAAATTCATTGACACCCTATAATGAGATTTATTGAAGCCAAAATATAATTATATATTATATATAAAATAAAATAGAAAGGCTTTTTACTTGATAGAAGAAATATAACAAAATTTGAATATCAAAACAAATTGAAATATGTTTATCTTCTACAATTTTAATTTCCAAAAGAATTTTTTTATTCAAAAAACTTTTAGAATTAAATTAAATTAAATTTTTTGAATAAAAAAATTCTTTTGGAAATTAAAATTGTAGAAGATAAACATATTTCAATTTGTTTTGATATTCAAATTTTGTTATATTTCTTCTATCAAGTAAAAAGCCTTTCTATTTTATTTTATATATAATATATAATTATATTTTGGCTTCAATAAATCTCATTATAGGGTGTCAATGAATTTAGGTAAACCTTAAAATAACTCACTTTGTTCTTTGATTTTGTTAGAACATAGATCAATCTTGAATATATAGTTGATCTGTAGTTCGAAGCTTAAGTCTTTTAACACGTGAGTGATGTAGGTTATGTTATTGATTTTGATATTTGGATTATTAAAAAAGGGCTGATGAAGGGATTATCTAGAATTATATTTGTTTTTTGAAGATATAGTGCACAATTTTTTGGAGATTTTTGAAATAATTTGTTCGAATATTTAAATGTATTAAATATTTCAAATAAATTATATTCTTTGGAAAGTCCTTCAAGTGTGTTCATGTTTTTATAAGGCAAGTAGTATTTCTTAAGATAAAACCAGAAACAAAATTTTGTCTCCTTTAAATATTTATTTATTAATTTTAATTACTTTCGTATATCTATTGGGTTATTTATTTCATTTGACATTGTATATTGAGTTTTGATTATATACGTCTATTAAATGTAAGCGGTGCTTGTTTTAGACATTAATTTAATTCTAAAAGTTTTTTGAATAAAAAAATTCTTTTGGAAATTAAAATTGTAGAAGATAAACATATTTCAATTTGTTTTGATATTCAAATATTGAAGAAATTGACCACTTAAGAACTTGCTTTACGATGAACCTGAAGACGTCTATTTAAGTTTGAAGGAATTGAAGAAAAATATAAGATGATACGGAAAATATCTAAATAAAAACCTAAGAAATTAATATTCTTATTTTTTGACGAGCGGTTTATTTGTAATAACAAGTTGCACATGTTAAGTTCTAATCTACCGATTTCTATACACTTGGGGTTGGGTCTTTTGCTTTAAGTGATAAGGAAGACATTTCGTTTTGTTTCGTGGTTTAAAGGCCATATTACTTTTTAGTGTTGAATATTGGTCACTTTTCAGTCGTGTCATCGAAATACGAAATAATAGTATACAACAATTTTAGAAAACCAAAGTTTTACTTAATGAGTATAGCTTTTGAGTAGGAGCGGGCGCAGCGAGCGAGTAACTTAAAAGCTATACGAGATTAGTAAAACTGCTTTTTTACGAGGTTTATTTATACCATTTTTTGGCATTTTGTGTTGTTTATAACCAAATAATCAAAGATATGAAAGCATTACAAAGATAGGAGCACTTCGTGAAATTTATGGTTAACATAATCGTCCATCAGAGCAACTTATTCGTCGAACTATCGATAGATTTCGAACAAAATTTTCTCTACTCGATGCAACAACAACAACAACAACAAGACAAAGAACTGTACGTACAGAAGAAAATATCGCTGCTGTAGTTATAGTGTTAATGATGATCCATATTTGTCTATTCGTCGACGTTCACAACAAGTTGGACTCTGTCCATTCACCACATGGAAAATTTTGCGTAAAGATCTTGGTCTACACCCATACAAGATACAACTGGTTCAAGACCTAAAGCCACTTGACCATAATAAGCGTCGTTTGTTTGCTATTGGGCCCTAGAACAGTTTGAAGTTGATCCACTTTTTTATCGTAAAATTGTGTTTAGTGATGAAGCTGTTTTCAGGTTGAACGGCTATATTAACAAGCAAAATTGCCGTATAAGGAGTGGAAACAATCCTCAAGAAATTCTGCAGGTTCCATTGCATCCTGAAAAATGTACTGTATGGTGTGCTTTACACACTGGAGGCATCATCGGTCCATATTTCGCGAAAAACGATGCTGGAGCTAATGTTACAGTGAATGGTGCTCGTTACAGATCGATGATCAATGATTATTTGTTTCAAAATTTGAATGATATCGACCCAGAAGTGTGTATGCTACTACCGTAACAATTTATTTATTGAAAGAAAGATTTGGCGATAACATTATTTCGAGAAATGATCCAATTAATTGGCGTCCAAGACCATGCAACATAACTCCACCGGATTATTTTCTTTGGGGATATGTCAAGTCATTGGTTTATGCTGATAAACTAGATGCTTTGGAAGGCAACATAACTCGTGTTATTGATGAAATAAGGGCTGAATTTCTCGAAAAAGTGGTCTAAAATTGGTCTGGTCGAATTCGGTTCCTCAGAGCTAGTCGTGGTTGGCATATGCCGGAAATTATTCTTAAAACATAAATGTCATAAAATTATATTTCAAATAAAAGAAAAATTTGGCTTCAATCTTAATTTGAATGTGTTTTATTTCAATTTAAAGTTCTCTCACTCTAAAAAAAACACCCGATATTATAATTTAAAAAGTTATTCGTCACCTTTCGTGGACAGACGTACTGAGAAGCATATCATTGATCTAAATATATGATAAACATATTTCAATTTGTTTTGATATTCAAATTTTCTTCTATCAAGTAAAAAGCCTTTCTATTTTATTTTATATCATTGATCGATATGCCGAAATTTTTCGTGAATATGAGTGCTTGCAGTCTATAAGAATAAATTTTTCTGTGTGTTTCTGAACACGTGAAATTTATTTTAATCAATATTTGATAATGGGATGAATAAGGTGGGCCACCCAGAGTTTGTTGCATTTTCAGGAAGTGGTTATCTCGATTCTGGCAAAATTTATAGCCGATCAAAACTGTGAATTTTAAATCGCCCACTTGAAAAATAACCATATTTTCATTTGATCCCTTTTCTAATTTTAATTTAGTTTAGGGTAAATACTGTTTGAGTAAATTGGAAATTGACTTAGTTGTCTGGATGTTCCGGAAATCCGAGTAAGTGTTTTTTTTAGATTGATGGGACTTTAAATTGAAAATAAAACACATTTAAATCAAGATTGAAGCCAATTTTTTTTATTTGAAAGATAATTTTATGACATTTATGTTCTAAGAATAATTTCCGGTATATGTGTACCACGACTCGCTCTGAGGAACCGCATTCGACCAGACCAATTTTGGACCACTTTTTAGAGTAATTCAGGCTTTATTTCATCAATAACACGAGTTATATTAGCTTCCCAAGCATCTATTGTTTCTGGTTTATCAGCATAAACCAATGACTTGACATATCCCCAAAGAAAATGATCCAGTGGAGTTATGCTATATTTTGCTTCTTTACATAGCCGTTCAACCAGAAATTAGCTTCATCACTAAACACAATTTTACGATAAAAAAGTGGATCAACTTCAAGCTGTTCTAGGGCCAATCAGCAAACATACGACGCTTATTATGGTCAAGTGGCTTTAGTTCTTGTATGGGTGTAGACCAAGATCTTTACGCAAAATTTTCCATAAGGTGGATGCACAGAGTCCAACTTGTTATGAACGTCGACGAATAGACAAATCTGGATCATCATTAACATTATGACTTACACCAGCGACATTTTCTTCTGTATGTACAGTTCTTTGTTTTGTAGTTGTTGCATCGAGTAGAGAAAATGTTGCCCGAAATCTATTGATAGTTCGACGAATAAGCTGCTCTGATGGACGATTATCTATACCATAAATTTCACGAAGTGATCTATAAGTTTGGCGAATAGAACACTGATTTTGAAAATAAATTTCAACCATTTGTAAACGTTGTCACGACGTGAGTCTTTCCCTGATAATTTGTCAATGCATCGAAAGTTCTATCGCTCTAAAAAAAACACCCGATATATGGTTCACGTTTATATACCAGAAGTCTATTTCCAACGGTGAATTTACATTACAAATTTTATTTTTCGATGTCGAGCATGAGAATTTCTGCAAGAAGCAAATTTAGTAGCCTTCAGTTGGGCCGATTCGTTTTAATAACAATAGACACAAATAGGTAACGACTGAAACAGTACAGTTTATAAGGTATGCTTATCAGGGGTTTCCACCTACCTTGTCTTATTATTCCCAAGAAAGCTCGATAAACTCCAAAGGCAACTTCAGAAAACGGCAAACATCCACACGTGAAATGACACGTCAAAGAGCGCGGCACGACTCGAGAGCTGGGACAGAACTCACCCCTAACGTAGTCGCGGAAAAACTAACACCGAGTGGCGCCTGTAGCTAAAGCACCCTTCGGTGTGTTTGGATCTGCATCCCCAATGTCGCGAATTCGCTTGCGCATTTAATGACGAATCATGTCATCATCTGAAGCGAACGGGTGCATAACTGATATTAGCAACATCTTCAGTTTCATAATCAGCCGAATTTATTGTACTCGTGAAGTCAAGGTTAGTGTAATGTTTGATTGTATCGGTCTCTACTTGTCGGAAATACATCTTGATGATTAAAGTAAAATAACTTAATTTCCACAAATTGTAGAAATTACTATGTTTTACTACCAATAAAAATATATATTACACATTTTCTTGTGACTCGAGTTTCGGGAAATGAACTATCCCATCATCAGACAACTGAAGACCTAACAGTGGTTCAGAGGTATTTAAACAAAAGTGATAAATATTTTGAATAATTCAATAAATTCTAGGTAACACCTAATAGTGGTACAGAGGTTTACAAGCGGAACGTGATAAAAAACCGGGTTAAAAAGAGGGGCCTTCTAACAGATATCAGAATGTCAGCGATCGACAAAGAAAGTTGTTAAACAGATGGTACCCATTTAAATATCTCAAATCTACTCCAAAGGAGTAGATATTTAAATGGGTACCCATTCAAATATCTCAAATCTACTCCAAAGCAGTAGATATTTAAATGGGTACCATCTGTTTAACAACCTTCTTTGTCGATTGCCGACATTCCGATATCTGTTAGAAGGCCCCTCTTTTTTAACCCGGTTTTTTATCACGTTCCGCTTGTAAACCTCTGTACCACTATTAGGTGTTATCTAGAACCTATTGAAATATTCAAAATATTTATAACTTTTGTTTAAATACCTCTGTACCACTGTTAGGTCTTCAGTTGTCTGAAGATGGGATAGTTCATTTTCCGAAACTCGAGTCACAAGAAAATGTGTAATATATATTTTTATTAGTAGTAAAACATAGTAATTTCTACAATTTGTTTTAATTATGATCAACTACCAAATAGTAACGACTGAAACAATTCAGTAACTTAATTTCCGCTAATTTATTTAATTTCACAACAATTGTTTCGTCATGACAACATGACTTCATCAGGTGAGTATGGTACTAACTACATAATTCATATTGAGTTCTTTAAATATTCAAAATGTACAGAAAAGAAAGTAGTAGGAATTCACAATAATTTGTTTTTTTATTATTATACAGAAGTTTCAGAAAAGGTTTTTTTTATATCTGTTAATTTCGAGGGCTTCTAGGTAGTTCAACCTGAGGTCCTTTTTTTCTAGGTGTAAGATTTTGAAGTTTTTGTCAAAATCATGTCCTGTCTTCAAAAGACGGTCAGCATATGTTTTATTTCCGTTTTTTCCAAGATAAGCTTTCTCGTGTTCACGTATCCTAGTGCCGAAAGATCTACCTGTCTGACCCACATTTACAGATGGGCAAGTACCGCAGTTTAACCTATAGACTCCAGACTTTGTTTTTATGGATCAAATCTTTATTATTTTTTATTGAAATTCCTAACGTGTTTCTTGTTTTGAATGAAATATTGCAGTTACTCTTTTTCTTTAAATATCTTGCTATTTTTTCGGACTTTTTGTTTATGTACGTTAAAGAAATATATTTTGTATCAATAGCTATTGTTGGATATACAAGCGATATTGACTATTTTAATTGCAATAATTTATTTATAATGAACGGATTAAAACCATTGTTAAATGCAATCTGTTTTATTATATTCAGTTCTCTATTAAAATTCTCTCGTGTCATAGGTATGTTGATTAATCTAAGTATCATGCTATTATAAGCTGCTAGTTTTTGAGAATGTGGGTGATTAGAATTTGAGTGGATCGTATTATCTGTATGAGTGGATTTCCGGAAAATTGAAAAGTCATGTTTATTGTTAATTTTTGAAATTTTTAAATCAAGAAAATTGATGCTGTTGTTTTGCACTATTTCATTGGTGAATTTTATTGTGGGAGATATAGTATTTATGAATTCTAAAAACATCGCAAACAACATCGTTACGTGGATGATATTTTATCTTTATTCACCGGTACCAGTAGACAGCTTGCGATGTTTTTAGAATTCATAAATACATTATCTCCCACATTGAAATAGAACAAAACAACAGCATCAATTTTCTTGATTTAAAACTTTCAAAAATCAACAATAAACAGGACTTTTCAATTTTCCGGAAACCCACTCATACAGATAATACGATCCACTCAAATTCTTATCACCCACATTCTCAAAAACTAGCAGCTTATAATAGCATGATATTTGGATTAATCAACATACCTATAACACGAGAGAATTTTGATAGAGAACTGAATATTATAAAACAGATTGCATTTAACAATGGTTTCAATCCGTTCATTATAAAAAAATTATTGAAACGAATGCAATTTGAACAGTCAATATCGCTTGTATATCCAACAGTAGCTACTGATACAAAATATATTTCTTTAACGTACATAAATAAAAAGGCCAAAAAAATAGAAAGATATTTAAAGAAAAAGAGTAACTTCAACATTTCATTCAAAATAAGAAACACGCTAGGAAATTTAATAAAAAATAATAAAGATTTGATCCAGAAAAACAAAAAGTCTGGAGTCTATATGTTAAACTGCGCTACTTGCCCATCTGTATATGTGGGTCAGACCGGTAGATCTTTCGGCACTAGGATGCGTGAACACGAGAAAGCATATCTTGGAAAAAACGGAAATTCAACATATGCTGACCATCTTTTGAAGACAGGACATGATTTTGACAATAACTTCAAAATCTTACACCTAGAAAAAAGAACCTCAGGTTGAACTACCTAGAAGCCCTCGAAATTAACAGATACAATAAAAAACAGATTCTCCTAAACGACCAGACGGATCTCAATAAATCCCCCTTACTTAACATTTTCTGAAACTTTGTGTAATAATAAAAAAACAAATTACTGTAAATTCCCACTACTTTATTTTCTGTACATTTTGAATATTTAAAGAACTCAATATCAAATATGTAGTTAATACCATACTCTCCTGATGAAGTCATGTTGTCATAACGAAACAATGGTTGTGAAATTAAATAAATTAGCGGAAATTAAGTTGCTTTACTTTGATCATCAAGGTTAGTGTAATAAAAAGGCGGTTCCACTTTACTTACTCATTTCGTATTTAATGGATTTAAATGAATTAGGTAACACGTTGGGAAAAAAATCCATTATTTTTGCGTGAACTTCAACACTTTATGTAAAATGTTACAGTTTGTCCGATATGGGTTAAATATGCACCGTTTTGTTCTATAACACTGGTCGACAAGATCTTTATTTTTTTGATGGAAACAGTGGTGTACCCAAGAGGGAGATTTCCTCACCCAGGAGGAATATCCATTATAAGTCATCATCAACCAGCGGTTATATCAAACGGCTCGATCCGATTCGCAAAAATTATTTAGATTCTGAAGTAAAAGTCAAACATCGAAGTGTTAAGTTTTCGTTGGACCACCTGTATATGAGAACCTATGTAAGTTTTCACACAGAATCAGTTCAAATGTAGAACATGATTAAGCCACAGTGTGGCAAATCATCACTTACTTCGAGTTTATTCGTCACAGATTTCGTCTTATTTGATGAGTTAAATTTTGATCTTGTGATATATTTGAATCTGATTTCAATACATTTCTGAAGAGGTCTATGGGCCGAAATAGCTATAAAATGTTAGAGTTCCCGTTCAATTATTTTTGTTCGATTCCTTTTTTTGAGAATTTTGGATCATTTTGGAATAGTGGGTTTTCATGTATTTGTATGTTAAAATACATACTTATATAGTTTTTGTTAATACATTTGTATTAATACGTTCCATATCGGCATGTAAAAAGATTTTTTCCAAGACTTTGAAAAATATTTTATATTGATTATATATAAGGATATCATTTTGATAGTTTCTGTACATAAGTAAGTAGGGGGGATCTGTTTCACTCTATTGGATCATTCAATAAAATCTGTATTTTATTATATCTATTGATCTCTAAAGTTTCTAACAGATTTAGTTTCTGACTTTTGTTTTCGATATGTGATATTTCATAGTTCATATTAAAATTATGGCCAGTCTCCAACAAATGGTTGGCATAAGTTGAATTCGGTTTATTATTAATATAACATTTTTCATGTTCTCGTATCCTTGTTTGGAATGAACGGCCTGTCTGTCCCACATATACACGTGGGCAATCACTACATGTTAACTTGTAAACTCCTAATTTTTTTGTTTTTAGGAATAACGTCTTTATTATTTTTTATTAAGCTGCCTGAAGAATTAATGGTTTTAAAAGAGATATTATGTTTTTCTTTTTTTTTAAATATCTAGCAATCTTTTCAGATTTTTGGCCTATGTAAGTTAATGGAATAAATTTGGTTTCGTTTGAATTTTGGATATAAAAGAAATATTGCTTTCTTGTAATTTATTTTATCAAGTAAATTATCTACAATTAACGGATTAAAATCATTATTGAATGCTATTTGTTTAATGGTTTCATACTCTTTGTCAAATTTTCCTTTCGTCGTGGGTATGTTAAGCAATCTATAAGCTGATAATTTTTGTGAAAATGGATGGTTTGAAGTATAATGAATCGTACCATCTGTATGTGTAGGTTTTCTGTATATGGAAAAGTCGTGTCTATTATTAATTTTGGTGATTTTTAAATCTAAGAAATTAATCCTATTATTTACTTCATCTTCCTGTGTGAATTCAATTGTTGGATATAATTTATTGATAGATTCCAAAAATGAACATATGAAACATATGAAATATGGGAGTTTTTGGATATTGGTTTCTACGTGATCCATGAATATTTCTGATAACAAGGGGCTTAATAGGTTCCCCATAGTTAGACTTTCTTCGTCTAGATAAAACATGCCGTTGAACATAAAGTAATTTTGATCTAGGCAAACGTTTAAGGCGTCTTATATTTCTGTTTTTACAACAAGATTAGTTCGTTTTTGGAGTAATAAATCATCAACTAATTTTATGGTTTCACTGACCGGTATACTAGGAATTAAGTTTTTTACATCAAAGGAAACAAATTTGGCATTGTTTGGGATATGTATATGGTTAATTTTTTGTATTAGTTGATAAGAGTTTTTTATTGCAAATTTGGCTTCAAAATTAGTTTCTGTTAGTATAATTTTGATTAATGATTTTGAAAGTTTATATGACGGGGCTGTGACAAATGAAACAACGGGTCTGATGGGTTTATTGTCTTTGTGCAACTTAATTGAAGAATACAAAATGGGTGTTGATGGGTTTATTAAAGTTCATTTATAATTTGGAATATTTTCAAAAAGTGCTTTTGATTGAAGGATAACTGATTTGATTTGTTTTTGGTATTTTTCTGTTGGGTCTTTTTTGATAGTTTTATATTTATTTTGGTCTAAAAATGAAGTTGTTTTCTGTATGTATTCTATTTTGTTTAATGCTATGATTGTATTTCATTTGTCTGCGCGAGTAAATATTAGGTCATTTTCTATAATTTTATTTATGATTGATTTGACTGTTTGATTATTGGTATTGTATTGATAATTTGATGTTTCTTCCTTTATTATATTGGTAAAAATACACTTGTTAATATTTGAATTTTGACAATTTCTCAATGCAATTTCTGAATCGATAGCTAGATGTTCTAAAGATTTTTGATTGATATTATTTAAGTTAAATTTATATCCTTTTTGTAATAATTCTTTTTCTTTTGTATTAAATTCTACTTCAGAAAGGTTGGTGAATTTCGAATGGAAAATATGGTCTGAAAATTTTTGTACTTTTAAGTTAATTTCATTCTTTTTGGATACGAAATAATTAAGTTTATTTTTTTGTGAAATGAATTTTTTGCGTATATAGTCATTTACGTCATTTCTAATATTTCTGTCTAAATCATCGAACAAAATAACATGGAATCTACTAGTTAATTCTGAGTGGATTACTTTTAGGTATATGTTGTAGGATTCTCTCAATTGGTTTTGAAATTTCATATCCATTCTGAGCCATGCCTTCATTCCTGCTAATCTTCCTCTTTATGCTGCTAGGCTTCTTCTATTCATTGTTTTGAGTTGGATGTAACTGGGGGTAACTTCCAATTCCAGGAATTTGGTATAAAATCAAATATTTTGTGTAGTTGTTCTACATCGTAATAACAATTTAAAGTACCATAAGACAAAAAAACTGGTATCAGTTTGTATCAAATTTTTAATTGTCTCGGACTTCACTTGACGGAAATTCATCTTCAATATAAGAAAAACAAATGTTAACTAACGCTATTTTATTGATTTACACGTAAATTGTTTCGTCATACCATGACTTCATCAGGTGAGTGTTCAAACTGAGGTAAACAATGCAAACCATGACCTTAAATACACCCCTCTATTTTTTGTACCACAGCTGTGTATTTAAGGTCATGTTTTGCATTGTATACCTCAGTTTAAATACTCACCTGATGAATTTCCGTCAAGTAAAGACCGAGACAACCAAAAAAAAAGTTTTCGTATATATTTTCAATAAATATTGTATATAAAATTTCGAATTTGAAATCATTTTTAAGATTACTTCTATCAAGTATTGACTCACTCTTGAAATTATTAATAGAAGTTTCAAATGTTACAATCACGAAACACACAAGCAACATGTTCTTTCAGGACTTTTAATCTAATGTTTGATTATTCTTACGGAAAGTAATCAGAAATACAATTTCTATATAAAATCAGGAAGTTATAGTATCGCAATAAAAGGAAAAAATATATCGCAACTTTCCCATATCCAATATAATAACATCGCGCTATAACTTGCCAACAATTAAGAGATAATTGTTCTGTCTTTACCATTGCATTTTTAATTGTCAATCAAAATCAGCATTCTTCTGGGTCTCACGCCAGCTGATTTAAAATCGAAGCCTCATTCTTTCTCGAATTCCATTTACGCAGTAGTGGATGTGAAGGATTCAAAGATATTTACAGTGGATACGGAATATAAATGATACTCTTGCATTTTGTATTCATCCAACTCTAGACTCGGAGGTTGCAAGTATTTCCACAACCACTTATCATCGTAAGAAAGATACTAATCGGTCCACACAAATAGAAGGTATAACTGAAGTAAGAAATAATCTTATGTAGTTAATTCTTGAATTTATTGAGTATGTAAAGGGTCTTTCAATGGGAACGCCCCTTTTTAAATTGAAATTACTGACGCCTGGCAGCCATTGTTTGTTTATGATATTGACAGTTGTATTTGTCAAAATCTACCATTTAATCATGGCAAATTACACAATCCATCAACGTTTAAAAATAATCCAAATTTATCATGAAAAATCGCGATCTGTTACTCTAACTTTACTTCCTTTAACTCCAGTGGCGTACCCAAGTACTCCAGTGGCGTACCCAAGTGGGAATAAGGGGGATATATCCCCCCAGGAGAAATATTCATTATAAGTCGCAAGGCTCAATAATTTAATCGTGCAAAAATTGAATCAACGAATTCATCAACTATTATTTACACACGGACTATAAATGCCAAATTGATGAAAAACAATCTCGTAAAAATCAATGAGATTCTGAAGTAAAAGCTCCGAACTACTTGAATTGAATCGGCGGCACCCTTCATAGCAAGTTCTCCCTTAAGTAAATAAATAATATCACAAAATACCTAATTATCTCTTTGTCGCCAAGAATATCTTTGTGGGCACTTTAGATTCCATTACTTACTGCGTCAACATTTTCACTCACAAAGATAGGAAGATAGGTCAGTAGGTTTAGTTCTTTAGTATATTCTGTTTGAGGCAGATCACGTAAAATTTTTCTATTATATTCAGTATTTAACTTTTAATGTGCGTTCCGTGAGCTCCAAAATAATCAAAATCTCATTAGGAATAAGCAAACTTCTTTGGAAAACTTCTTCAAAAGAACGAAAATTGATGCAGGCAAATCTTCAAGTTTTTCGCGTTTGAATACAACATCTGACACTTCGACTGATGGAAATAAATCTCAAGAAGTGTCTGTGAATTCAAAGGACATTGGAAACTTCGTAGATCAACATGTCAGCGATATAAAAGATGTGATTAGTTCACTTTGGGTTCCACCACCGACATACAAGTTTCCTTTACTCAAAAAATACAGTGATAAAAGAGTTAAACTTCGTTACTCTCAACATAAGTGGCTCAAAGAGTTCAATTGGCTCTCATACTCAGCAAAAGAAAACGCGTTCCGCAAATTTTGTGTATTTTTCGCCACAACAGGCGGGTCTAATAGGCAGGCGTTAGGTGCTTTGGTGTAACCCAAAATGGATAACTGGAAAAAGGCATTCATTAGTTACTGTGTTGTCGAAAGAAGGCGGACGACACTTTGAACATATCGTGCATCATTAAAATAAAAAAATATGTACAGAATATTACCTGAATAATTTCCAGCGCAGGCTTTATTGTTTCAACTATTTTTAATATTTGTTAGTTATTCTGTTCATTTTTCAGATTAAATTTCAAATTATAATGTAATTTTTCGTGTCTGCTGAAGTCTGCAGGAGTTAAAATAGCCTTAAGGCTACTGGTGAGAAAATTTAATGCATTCAATTCTCTACATTATTGTGAAAAAAAATACAGAATGAATTTGTTCATTTTTGTCCATAAATAACAGACATCCTTTATAAAACAGGTTGATCATTTGATGACTAGGCAAATATTATATTTCAGGTAAATAATTTCTGATTTAATTCGTCTTTCGATTGCTTCTGGCAATCGGCAGAGGACTTTTAGAGAATTTTTGCAATTTTCTCTTAATAAGAGAAAAATATCTAATTTTTTGCATCATGATAGAAATATTGAAGGTCATTGAAAACATATGAAATTAAACGGGATGATCCATTTAAAAATCACTCATTTGTTTAATAATTTTTTGGCAACAATCTGTATATTGAGGAATAATTTCCTGAGATGCAGAAATGAAAGTTCAGGAACCTATGGAAGCGTACTGTACTATTGCAGGACCCTGTATAGGTCCACAGTTTACTGGTTGGTAAATAACACCCACAAACTCTAGTGAAAGATGAACAACGTATTCGAATTATCCAAACCAGTTCCACAGGAACAATAACTGAATTCAAAGGATACTGTGCATACAAAGGATTAGATCTACAAAATGAAGGCGCGATTTCCAGCACAGAATTTGCCAGCATTTTCCGATAAAACTATCCGGACCATTTATGCTATTCAATAACATTGCATTTTACTTCGTATGAACAACTAAACGTTGTGTAGCTATATTCACTCGCATTCAAGGATTATTAAGGTTATCTCTTTGTGAAAGTGTGAAATTCAAAGTAACGATAATATAGAAATTGCAAAACTGTAAGTCGCAACATCGAATTGGAGATAGTTTTAATATCAATACAATGCAATGTGTCATTAAAGTTTACATAAATAATTATTCAAATATTTTAATATTAGTCTCCTACATATTTAATTCCAAAAAATTATATTTAATGATTATAACTTCTGAAAATAAATTAAAATAATGTCCTATAAGTACCACTTATATCAATTGACATATAAAATAAACATTCATTATAAGACATCCGAATGGTATAACAAAATCCAATAAATAAAAATTATTAACCAAAATCCTATAAATTAAATATTTTGAATAGACAAAATTTTGTTTCTGCTGATCAATCTTATGAAAACCAATATCTTTCAAAAGTATCTAACATAATCTTAAGAATTTCATCATAAAACTATCTTACTTAGACTATTCAATATTACTGGATATCTAACTAAGTTACTTTATATAAGAACTCAAGATATGTAAAACATTACTGAAAAACTAGTTTTAAGAAGGACTTTGCTTCGTCAGTATTCAAATAATTCATATTGAATAAATATAACATCAATTAACAACAAATATTTACTTACCCCTCAATCTTTTAGAAAGACTTCTGCCGAACTGAAAAATCTTTAAATGTAGTGAGAACGGTTCACTATATATAAAAATATATCTGTGGTTTACCCTTGATCTAAAAGATTGAAAGAAGGCTAATATTAAAATATTTAAATAATTTTATAAACCTTCTATCAAGAATTAACCTCTATTTATGTTATTTTATTCATAATGTATAATTATTTGGTTTCCTTAACATTCTTTATACAGATAGTCCTTGTGCTATAACAGAGGCCGTTAAATTGTCTTTCAATCTTTTAGATCAAGGGTAAACCACATATAAATTTTTATATATAGTGAACCGTTCTCACTACATTTAAAGATTTTTCAGTTCGGCAGAAGTCTTTCTAAAAGATTGAGGGGTAAGTAAATATTTGTTGTTGATTGATGTTATATTTATTGAATATGAATTATTTGAATACTGACGAAGCAAAGTCCTTCTTAAAACTATTTTTTCAGTAATGTTTTACACATCTTGAGTTTTTTATATAAAGTAACTTAGTTAGATATCCAATAATATTGAATAGTCTAAGTAAGATAGTTTTATGATGAAATTCATAAACTCTTCTAAAGAATAACAAAAATTTTCGATGAGCAGTGTCCTGACAAACTTCTTGAAGGATGCTCCACGAAGCGACGTTACACGGTCGGGAAGTTCATTGTACATTTTTATTCCATTGAAAATGTGCGTATTTTGAGTCTTCTTTAATAGATGACCTGGGGGAACAAATTTATCTCTGGATCTAGTTTTATGGTCGTGCACGTTTGAGTGCTTAGTAAAATTGTGCCTGTTCTCGTGGACGTAGAGGAGACACTCAACTATGTAGCAGCATGGAACAGTAAGTATGCCAAACATCTTAAACAACGATCTGCAACTTGTCATCTGATCAACTCCAGCCACCAACCTTATTGCATGTTTTTGCTTTAGAAAGACTCTACTAGCATCCGCAGACAAGCCCCATAGGATTATGCCGTAGGTCACTCGTCCGTGGAACTGAGCATGATATATAAGCATCGTCTTATGGCGAATATTGCAGTAGAGAGCTTCTTACATAATCCATTAACATCCTGCGTCCAAGTTAGATTTCCACTGATTGATACACCGAGTAGGGAAATGGTCTCTATATTATGGCGTTTTGTTGTAATAAGTAGCCTCTGCGTTTTTTTCCGGATTAACTTTCATGTCATTGCTGTTGAACCAGTCAATAGCGCCCTGAATAGATGTTTCAACTTTTTCGTGGAGAACTATCTCATTTTTTGCCCTATTTAGAAAGGATGTATCATCAGCGAACATTGTCCTTCCATCTGCGGAAACACTATATACCATATCGTCAATATATATCAAGAATAAAATTGGTCCAAGCACAGACCTCTGAGGCATGCCTGAATTGATTCTTCTCTTGGAAGATCTCTTTCCATCTAGATCTACAATCTGATATCTATTATGTAGATAAGTTCTCAGCAGTTCCAATGCTGGACCTCTTATGCCGATATACTCCAGTTTGGACAAGAGCTTGCCATGATTCAGGCAGTCAAAAGCTTTGCTCAATTCCATGCAAGTTATCATTGCTTCCTCTGAATCGTCCAATGCCTCCAAGATAAATTCAATCACCTGCACCAGTGCTATATTGGTGGACCTAGCCCCTCTGAAGCCATGCTGCTGATCGTTAAACAGGGAATAATTTTCGAGGAATGAAACCAATCTTAATTTAATGAGGGACTCGAAGATCTTTGAAACTGCTGGCAGTATCGAATTAGCTCTGTAATTGTCATATACCTCTTGACCTCCTTTTTTATATACTGGTATGAGTCTTGCCAGCTTTAGCTCATCGAGTCCTATATTAGGAGAAAAGCTTCAGATTATTGGTAAAAAAAGATTATTCATGAATTTTGTGAAGAATCTAGAAAAGTAGACATAAACCGAAAAATTATCTAGTGTATATTCGTAATAAGGAGTATGAGCTATGATAATAGAAAGTTCTAGAAATCGAGACAGTGTAAAATACATCTGTATAACAATTCTATACTCAAACAAATTCAACAAGGTTTTTGTTGAACACAGGGGCAAATTGCAGACATGCGCACGTTTCAAACTGATTGGTTTTCGTCAGTGCAATGTATCCTAGTGACTCCAAATCTGTCAAGTATTTACATTCGCTATACACAGAGACTCTAAGGTATTATTAATAAACTAGCGCTATCTAAAGTATGCAAAACACATGCAAGACATACCTTGGCGAGTTAATTCAAGTAAATAAATGTATTCGTGATATTTTCACACTACCAACGCAGAATAAACTTAACTCATGCTCAAATCAGACCATAATTGGCCTTAATGCTCATAATTAGCATATTCATATTCGAATAAATTAATTCGACTGATCTGTACCAATGTACAGTGCACTGACGAAAACCAATCAATTTGGAACGTGCGCATGTTTGCAATTTGTGATCAACAAAACCTTGTCGAGTATGTTTGAGTATAGAATTGTAATACAGATGTATCTTACACTCTCTCGATTTCTAGAACTTTCTTTTACCATATTTATACTTCTTATTAATAATTTTTGGTACAGATCTGCCGAATTAATTCATTTTAATACTAAATTAATTTTTCTGTTCGAATGTGCTAACCTTCGATAGGCAGATTCCTAAGGATAGGAATAATTCTGTGAAATCTCTCCAAAATTTAATCTTAAATAATTCTTTGAAACATTTTTCAAACATCAAATCAAAATATCTCAGAAACATTCTTTCTTTTCAAGTATATATTAAGCCAACACCTAGAAACATAAAGGAAGTTGTTAGGTCTTATTTAGAGACGGCCTCGCCTATGTTAAAACATAATTCATTATTTTCTTATCGGTGGTGCGATACCTAAACTTTTCCATGTTGATATTTTCAACCTAGCAGTTCTCGAGCTGTGTTATTCAAACTTTGAAGTTTTCATGCATCTGTACACTTGGATTGTCCGTTCTCACATGGCCCTTAGAAAACATGGAAAGTCTTTAAAACTCTTGATTTATTTAGTGCCTACTAATTCGTGTTATTCAACGATACAGCCTAAATTGTTTCATTCTATCCTTATCTATTAGCGTTGATCTCATAATTTCTTCTATAACCAATGAGAAAGTTCATTTCACTCATTCAATCCACCCACTTATGGGCTTTTCAGTCAATTTCGTAAATTTCCTTTTTTGTTAGACGGGATCCATTGATACACCTCTAACCTTCAATGCACGAATATAACGTAAAATCATAATCCTTGCGATACTCAGACATTCTGATTTGATTTTGGAGAAAGATTAAATTTTGTAGAGATTTCACAGAATAATTCTGTTTTATATTTGAAATATTCGAAAAATCCTCTTCCATGCTATATACCTTTTCACTTCAGAAGATAGGTGTAAAAATTTACTGACGATCCGACGCTTGGACCAAAAGCTACAGTGATTTTAGTGGAAAAGCTTTTGTGATTTTCAAAATAATCGAAGAAAGAATTCGTGTGTTGATGAAATTTTGCTTTGTACGTTGAAAAACACCGTTCAAACGGAAACTTGGCTTAATAGGTATTAATCCGGACTCTGCACCAGAAACATCAAAAATTATTGGCTAATTTACTAAATTTAAATCGTAAGAACACTGATAATGCACCACGCTATGGTAGTTCAAGAAAAACGTTAGGAAATTCGACAGATTCATTAGGCAAACAATATAGTTAAAATTCAGAATATAACCTGAAGGGTTTATTTTGAATGAATATTCATTTTTTAAGAAGCTGGCTTCGAAGTCAGTATCCTGTTTGTTAACAGTGGACAAAAAACAACGAGTTGATCATTCCAAGCTGTATGTCGATAATAAAGCGTTTAAGGGCCCATGTTTATGAGACTTTCATTCTTGATACCATCCAAGTAATATGCCCCTTTTCGTTTGTACTTCTTATTTAGGAACGCATTTTATATTTTCAATTAGTATAAGGATATATATTTCAACTTGATTGTTCCTTTGGTTTGTATCAGTTACCAGGGATGAAGCCATCCACCGCCTTTGACCCTTGCAAACGATCCCCACACTTTATTTACTTCCGACATCAATTTGTCATTCTGAGTAATCTTTGTTAACCTTTTGACATGAAAGTCTATTTAAGCCTGAAGACCGTCAAGCTGAAAAAGACGAGATGTCTTACCCTCAACACTTCTCTTATCGAACTAGGAATTTGGCAAGTACGTTTCACCGAATACGTGATGATGCTTCAGCACCGGAAATCATTTTCGCTCAATTCCGCTTCCGCTTGTAAAATTTGAAAGAAACTCACTGATTAAATCGGCCTATTGGAACAGCGTTTTATTTTTACAGTAAAGAGTAGTTTTCACAAATGATTGTACAGGCTTTCATGGCAGATGCAGGACATTTGGATGAGTCTGAATCAATGCTCGAAATATGTCGTAACTATATTCGTTTAAGAGTTACAGGATGTTTTATGTATTTTATCAAAAACTTTCAATTCGCATACTTCTTGCCTGCATGGATCTTCATGAAAACTTGAGGAAATGAGTATAGGCCAATGCCAAATATTATTATTATCCAATTTTCAAAAAAAAAATTCTTCTCAGAATCTGCAATAAATACTCTTTCAAACAAGCCTATTAGGATCAATGGCACACTTCGCATCATCATTTTATGAACCATTGAATATTAGGAATTTTCGAATTATAGTAAACACGGATCTGTGAATCTCTGAGTAATGCGTCTATTCATAATAAATCGATTGAAATTCACAGTAATATAACTTAGGTATTGTGCTGCATCTTATTCCATCCAATACATGAATGTAGGGGCAACATCAAATTTTTTTTTGCAAAACTAAATTTAACCGAAAACTCGAATTAACATTGAACATTTAATCGGACTATTATAAAATGGACTTAATGATAAAAATAAAAGATATATCTTATAAACATGTGTGGAACTGAAAAAAATTGACAAGAAATAAGAGAAAAAATTATAACTTTTTTTTCGAAAATACCCCCTCTCTCTTCTAACATTTTTTAGCTCCTGTGATCAAATGAGCTACAGCTTTCTTCAAAATTTCCGGTCGATTTCGTATTGCTTCACATGCAACTTGAAGACGATTAATCAAATGCTCCCTGTCTATGATTTCTTCAGAGTAAACTTCATTTTTCATGTGCCTCCAGAGAAAATAATCGAAGCATGTAAGATCTGGGGATCTTGTTCCATCATGTTGGAAGTACAGTCCTCTTGGAATATTGCTTCCAGCATTCAAGAGCCCTGGCAAATGCTCGATTAAAAGTTGTAGATATGTCAATTCATTCAGTCTGTGTGCAAGAATATATGGTCCAATTAGGCGATTATTGTAAATTCCACACCAAACATTGACTGAAAAACGATGTTGTGAATTGCGTTTCCTAGTCACTTTCGGATTTACTCTGGACCAAATATGTTCATTGTGAACATTCAAAATGCCATCTTTTGTGAAGGTCGCTTCCTCAGTAAAAAGCGTTCTGAAGATAGCTCGCTGATTCCGCAAAACCTATCTGCAAAATCGCATCCTCGGTAGTTCATCGCCTGGCTCCAAGGTTTGGACGGATTGTAAATGAAATGGATGCCACTTTTCACGGTGCAGAACTCGCCAGACCTGACAAGACGCCGAGTGCTGGTTGAAAGATTTTCTTGGCTCTATTAGCTCTTCATGATTTAGTATCGAAATAGCTCTTTCTCGTTTACTTACTGACGGAAAGTGTCTAGTTTCACGAAGTGAGCGATTAACATGTTCGAATGTTTGGTGGTTAGGAATTCGACGATCCGGATATAGCCTTCGACCATTGCACTGACAAAATCCATAAACTAACAACATATCAGTATACTCAGTATTCGTAAGTGACGGCATTTCGATAATTCTCTTATTGAAAATTTTATGAAAATACAACAATCTACTACCTGTGTATTTTTCTATTTCAATTATTACACGACAATGGTTTGAAATGTCAAAATTCTTAGCATGAGCCACTTAGATTTTGAAATGGGTTGAATTCAGAGTAAACGAATTTTTTCTGTGATCTTTCACATAGCACTGAAAACAAATGATATCTTAAGCTTCAGATCGATTCAAGCTGCATGTGAGAGGATAAATAGTGGACCAGAAAGAAAGGCTAATGAAACCTGCAGATCATTCAATACAGAAGTTAGCAGGTGTCAAAAAGAAAAAGGGAAATTTTCGAGAACAAATCACATACAAAAATTGATGGGGGAAGGGGCATAAGAGAATTTATTTGCGAAAGTGTAAATAAGATTTCATTGTGTATGCCTGTGTCTGATTTCAGTCAGTTATTAATTTTTTTAAATATCCAAAATTTCTCCCTTCGATTTGTTCGCACCCCCTTAGAGGGCATCCCCACAGGTTAGAAATGCTGCCTTAAGTCATGATACTGAGAAATTAAATTCATTCCATTCATATGAATTAACGCATTATTCGGAGTAACACAGGTACGCGTTTAACATGAATTCCAGATATTGAATTGCTCATAAAATATTTATGCGAAGTGTGCCATTATTTCAAATGAGCTTGTTTGAAAGAGTATTCATTGTAGATTCTGAGGAGAATTTCACTTTTAGAAAATTCGATGTACAGGGTGTTTTACAACATATGGGAAAATAATATAATTTTCTCAGTACGGACTTGCGCTATCGACAAGTGTTGAGGTGGCAATATTAGACATTGGCATATACTTATTCCCAGAAATTTTCACGAAGATCCATGCAGGCGTTCAATAGTTATACCGATTGAACGTTTTTGATAAAATACATAAAACATCCTGTATCTCTTAAACTAATATAGTTAGGACATATTTCGAGCACTGATTTACACTCACCACAATGTCCTGAATTTGCCCTGAAAGCCTGTACAATCATTCGTGAAATACCCTGTATTGTAATATACAATACAAGTCATATATTAAGATATAAAACAGTATGTAATTATAAGAAATAAATAAAAAATCATGAAAATAAACAAATTACACTGAAATGATCAGAAACAGTCTCGCCTTTAGGTACACTGTTCAAAAAGTAAAGTGGATAATTTTCGTACCTATAATAAGATATAAAGGGAATTAAAAAAGCAATTGTTATACGTACTGATGTATTGAGTTAGGTGTCTATAGGTATAAGGTTAACTTGCCTGAAATGGCAACAGTAAGCAAGACTGCTTTGGAGCGACAATATAGTAGATAAATAAACAAAATGACCTCGTGGAGTCTGTAGGCTTAAAAAAGGTTTCTTCTATCAGAAACAGATTGAAATCGCGGTTTAATATCAGCTGGGGCATCTTCTAGCTCTTTTTAGTGCTCATACTTTATTCGTCATTATGTCAATGAGATCGATGATCCATAGAGCCTTCGCATTACCCTCATCAAAAAATGACCGCGAAGCTGAAGTCCAAACTATAAAAGCAATAGCCGAGAACAACGGTTTCAACCCCAATATAATAGATAATCTAATTCGACAGAAACTATCTAAAATAGCTGAGCCAAATTTGTCCCACCATAAAAACTGAAGAAAATAAAAAATTCATTTCTCTATCGTAGTTTGGTAGCATAAGTCAAAAAGTGGCCAATAGTTTTTCAAAATCAGATGTCAATATTGCCTTCAAAATGCAAAACAAATTATCATCGGTATTATTTAACGCAAAGGACCCTACTCCAACATACACAAATCAGGAGTTTATGAGTTATCTTGCTCTACGTGCACTAATAAATATATAGGACAAACAGGACGTTCCTTCAAGACGAGGTTCAACGAACATAAAATGAAAAATAAACAAAATTCTACTTTTGCCACTCTTCGTTCCTTTCCCACAATAGGTAATCTTAAAACTTTACATGTAGAATCAAAAGGGAAGAAACTCGATTATCTAGAATCTGTTGAAATTTTCGAATTAGTTCACAATAACAATATGTAAAAATAAAGAATGACAGTACGTAGCTACGTAAATCGAAAATATTTGAGATATTTAAAAAGTAACATCTGTTTAAAACCGTTTTCAAAAAACATAAAATGAATTTAATGAAAAGAAAACAAAAATTCAACTTTTGCCACTCATTCTTTAAAAAACAGTAATTCCTTTCGACAAAAGAAAATCTTAAGAAAATTTTACATGTAGATTCAAAAGAAAAGAAACTTGTTTATTGAAATTGTCAAATTCGTTCACAATAAAAATAATGTAAAAAATAATGAATGACTGTACGGAGCTATGTAAATCCAAATATTTGAGATGTACAATAAAATAATGTTAAAATAATGAATGACTGTACGGAGCTACGTAACCCCGAAAATTATTTGAGATATTTAAATGGGTACCATCTGTTCAACAACCTTCTTTGTCGATTGCCGACATTCCGATATCTGTTAGAAGGCCCCTATTTTTTAACCCGGTTGTTTATCACGTTCCGCTTGTAAACCTCTGTACCACTATAAGGTGTTACCTAGAATCTATAGAAATATTCAAAATATTTATCACTTTTGTTTAAATACCTCTGTACCACTGTTAGGTCTTCAGTTATCTGATGATGGGATAGTTCATTTCCCGAAACTCGAGTCACAAGAAAATGTGTAATATATATTTTTATTGGTAGTAAAACATAGTAATTTCTACAATTTGTTTTAATTATGATCAACTACCAAATAGTAACGGCTGAAACAATTCAGTCAATGAGATTATCAATTAAAGCTTGAGGGATGTTTTGCCAAATGTCCGTCAAAGCATTGGCGAGCTGTTGTAATGTCTGCAGTGGATCAGGTAAGTGGTGTGACATAACAGACCAGAGATGTTCAACACAATTTTGGTCTAGAAAAACACAGGGGCCAACCCATTCCGTTAATGCCATGGATTTCGTTGCGATAAATGAGAAGGGGTGTAACAGAATCACTCTGCTTGATTTTATAGATACCTACAAAATAGACTGGGAAAATGATAAGTGGACGAAAATTATCTAACCACTTCAACAACAGCTATTCCTATTTATCGTTCCATCCATAAAGCCCAGAATTGGAGAATAGGATACTGTGAGTCATATACATCTAATTCAGGGCTGGAACGACGCTATAAACTGGGAATTTAGTTTTAATAGAGTATGAAATGATCCAAAGTGAGAGTTCGAACCTCAGTTACGGCTTATAAGTAGTTTGCGATACGTGGTTAGAATTTCAATTTATCGAAGAGATAGAAGGATTTCGTTTTATAACTCTTGAAATTTTATCGCCTCGAGTTAAAAAGCTGATCAGTTTCCTTAGCTCCAAATGTAAACAGAAGCCAGATAGCGCCTTGATATAATCAGATTTTGAAGGTTAATTAAAATTTGACTCATTCTTCACCTGATGACTCAATGTTTTACTGGTATAGCAACAAAAAATATTACATGCTATGTCAAACTCTGCTATAATCAAAGCAATCATCAGTTAACTAATTCATCCTAGGTACATATTGCATTCTTGAGTAATATTAGAGGTTGAAATAAGTTCTTGCGGTTGTGTTATTTCAGGATGAAAAGAAAAACTTCGGACAAATTTTACTGTGTTCTGGAACAAATAATTTTTATTCTATTAGATTCTCTACACTTTCTTGTACTAATAGATGAATTTTCAGTTTGATATCACTTTATTTTGTAGTAATTTCTACAACTTGTACTTCTATTCATCAAATTGAAAAACAAAATTCATTCAAAGTAGAAATCCAAATTTTTAAGTAGTTTCTTTCAAGAAAACCGACACAAGGAGGAAACTGTTAAAGAAGTAGGTGAAATCCTAATGAAGCTAAGTGCACAGCCAAATTTTATAGAAAAATATCCTGATTGGATAAAGTATTTTCTAAGAGAAAATTGCGTAAATCCAAAATGTTGACAGGCCAGGCTGATGAAATTTTCTGAAATAAAAGACTCCGATTTAAGTTTTACATCGCTCTAAAGTATCGGGTGTTTTTTTTAGAGTGATAGAACTCCAACTTGAGATAAAACACATTTAAATTAAGATTGAAGCCAAATTTTTTTTTTATTTGAAAGATAATTTTATAACATTTATGTTTTAAAAATAATTTCCGGCATATATCTACCACGACTAGCTCTGAGAAATCGTATTCGACCAGACCAATTTTGGACTACTTTTTCGAGTAATTCAGGCTTTATTTCATCAATAACACGAGTTATGTTGGCTTCCAAAGCGTCTATTGTTTCTGGTTTATCAGCATAAACCAATGACTTGATATAACCCCAAATAAAATAATCCAGTGGAGTTATGTCGCATGATCTTGGAGGCCAATTAGTTGGACCATTTCTCGAAATGATATTATCGCCAAATCTTTCTTTCAATAAATCAGTTGTGACGGTAGCAGGATGAGGTGTAGCACCCTCTTGTTGGAACCAAAACACTTCTGGGTCGATACCATTAAAATTTTGAAACAAATAATCATTGATCATCGATCTGTAACGAGCACCATTCACTCTAACATTAGCTCTAGCATCGTTCTTAAAGAAATATGGACCGATGATGCCTCCAGCGTCTGAAGCCCATCATACAGTGCATTTTTCAGGATGCAATGGAACCTGCAGAACTTCTTGAGGATTGGTTTCACTCCATATACAGCAATTTTGCTTGTTTACATAGCCGTTCAATCAGAAATGAGCTTCATTACTAAATACAATTTTACGAAAGAAAGGTGGATCAACTTCGAACTGTTTTAGTGCCCAATCAGCAAACAAACGACGCTTATTATGGTCAAGTGGCTTTAGTTCTTAAACCAGTTGGATCTTGTATGGGTGTAGACCAAGATCTTTGCGCAAAATTTTCCATGTGGTAGATGCACGGAGTCGAACTTGTAGTGAACGTCGACGAATAGACAAATCTGGATAATCATTAACACTATGACTTACAACAGCGATATTTTCTTCTGTACGTACAGTTTTTTGTCTTGTTGTTGTTGTTGCATCGAGTGGAGAAAATGTTGTCCGAAATCTATCGATATTTCGACGAATAAGCTGCTCTGATGGACGATTATGTAAACCATACATTTCACGAAGTGCTCTATAATTTTGACGAATAGAACACTAATTTTGAAAATAAATTTCAACAATTTGTAATCGTTGTTGCGGCGCGAGTCTTTCCATGATAATTTTTCAATGCTTACTGAACAGAAATGTCAAAACAACATGGCTTCTACCTTCTGTCAAATCATAGTTATCCATATCGAAAGTTCTATCACTTAAAAAAAAAAACACCCGATAGAATCCATCATAATTACCTGTGGAAACAAAATGATCATCAGGATATTCTAAAATTAGAAAAAAGAACAAAAAAAAGCTATCCATTTGGAACCAAGAATATGTATACATGACGTAAACAGACTCTTATACAAGATAAGATTCAACGAACAAAATTGTAAGGGTAGTTAAATATTTAAATGATAATTATTGACAAGGAGTATGAGCCATGGTAATATATTGTTTAAAGGATAATTGTTGAAGAATTATAGCCAGAGTGAAAACTAACTGCTGGCGAATACCTCATTGTCAAAACCTTAACCTTAGTAAAATAGAAAGGCCTTTTACTTGATAGAAGAAATATAACAAAATTTGAATATCAAAACAAATTAAAATGTGTTTATCTTCTACAATTTTAAATTCGAAAAATTTTATTTAAAAAACTTTTAGAATTAAATTAATTTAATTCTAAAGTATTTTACTAAGGTTAAAGTTTTGACAATGGGGTATTCGCCAGCAGTTAGTTTTTACTCTGGCTATAATTCTTCAACAATTATCCTTTAAACAATATATTACCATGGCTATATATTCAAATTTTGTTATATTTCTTCTATCAAGTAAAAGGCCTTTCTATTTTATTTTATATATAATATATAATTATATTTTGGCTTCAATAAATCTCATTATGGAATGTCAATGAATTTAAATAAGCCTTAAAAATAACTCACACTGTTCTTTGATTCTGTTAGAACATAGATCAATCTTGAATTATAAAGTTGATCTGTGTCTCGAATTATTATTCATTTACACGTGGTACGTTGTTTGATATAGGTTAGTTTTTTGATTTTGATATTTTGAATATATTTCAGGACTGAAGAAGGAATTGCTTAGAATTATATTTGTGTTTTGAAGATATAGTGCATGCTTTGAGAGATTTCTGAATTAACTCATTGGAATATTTAAATATATTAAATATTTCAAATAAATTATATTCTTTGAGAAGTCCTTTAAGTGTGTTCATGTTTTTAAAAGGCAATTGGCGTTCTTAAAGGTAAGACCAGAAACAAAATTTTGTCCCCTTTAAATATTTATTTATTAATTTTAATGACTTTCGTATATCTTTTGGTTTATTTATTCCATTTGAAATTATATATTGAGTTTTGATTATATACGTCTATTAAATGTAAGCGGTGCTTGTTTAGACATTAATTTAATTCATAAATTTTTTTGAATAAAATTTTTTGAAATTAAAATTGTAGAAGATAAACATATTTTAATTTGTTTTGATATTCAAATTTAACCTTAGTCTTGAAAACCAAACATTAATCTTCTTCTCTTCTTGTCTGCTCTCTTCCAAGTTTGATTTTCGGATCACAATTAAATGTGTAATATCAATTCATGGGCAATGAAACATAGTAATTTCTAAAACTTGTTTTATTTGAAGTATACTCGTTTTTTTAATATCAAAATGAAGTCTTTTATTGGAAAACCCATTATCCGTTTATACAAAATCCTGAATTGTAAAATTTTCAAAAGAGCATCTTGGAGATTTTGGGTATTCATTCGTATCCCCTCTTCTCTATTGTTCATCGCTGAATATTTCTTTGGAGCCTCTCGCCGCATCCAATCGATGCATTATGCATGACAATAATCCCAGATTACTTATTTGCCTGGTGCATCAAATCAAATAATGGGGTGCACAGGCGCTAGTTCCAGGGTTCTAATCCTTTGTTGACATGAATTGCACTATAAATGGTGCCAATGAATGCGATCAAAGGATCTTCAACCCTGAATTTTCCACCCTGAACAATGTGGCTCCTCGGAGTCTCGTTCAAAAGGGATACTCCCCACACTGCATGCCTCTAATGGATACATTTATATCCATTTAGAGCATGTGTCAAGGATACGCTACTCAACGTGGCATGTTTGTGACGTAAAACCAACAGATACATTCGACAAAGCTTCAAACGAAATATAAATAGGAGCATAATTCATATTTATGAGAGGTTAGAAGGGGTATAATTAAGGTGAATTAATTAATGTTTTGGTTGCGAGGTACTTAAGATGTTTGAGGGAGATGTGATGATATGTTCGGCCCAATGTTTACACCCAACTTTGAATCTTGCCTACAATTAAATTGGGCTAATTAAGTTATTTCACGGGGGTGCTCATTCCACTGTATTCCACACAAATAAATATGAATAAACAACATTTACCCTCGGTTTCTACAGCGTCAGCTTGTAAGTTCATTGGTATGTGGCCTTGTGATGAAATTTTGAAATTAAAATATATATATAAATCCTGATTTTTCACCTTTTACAATAACAGGGTGACAAAATAACTTCGGCCAAATTTTACTGTGGATTTAAAGGTTGAAGGCAGAGTATTTTGATAATTTTGGGCATCCATTACCTGAATTCTTCACATACACAATATATTCTAAAATAAAAAACAGAAAACTTCCTGCAAATTAATACAAAAATAATTATAACAAATGTCTAACATATACTGTGAAACAGAGACAATAATCATGGATTGAATCTGAATTCACAATTTCTTCATATACATAATATATTCAAACGTGATCTCAAAAATAGAGAACTTCACGAAATGAATACTTGTCTCTTTCAAAATCAAGTTAAATTAAATTTAAATATATATATATATATATATATATATATATATATATATATATATATATATATATATATATATATATATATATATATATATATATATATATATATATATATATATATATATATATATATATATATATATATATATATATATATATATAATACAATTACAAATCTCGTCAAGAAATGAAGTTAAAAATTATGTCGTGTAAACACGACTTTTCTGGCAGTAAAGTATCTCTGACCGTTATCAAGTGTCAACTGAAAATGGTCGTGGCTACGCGTCTTTATATAGCCCTAGTTTGATGATGATGGAGGGGGGATGAGGGTATTCTCACGTTCTGCATTCGATCGAGTAGGGGGAGCCATATGGGAGGGACTTCTACGCTTGGGTGGCTGTAGACATTTCGATTTTGTTTGATGAAGACTGCTTCTTTGAACTTGCGCTTCCTACAGTGTTGTTCCCGGTGGATAATCTTCGCTTGATTCCATTGGGTATTATGATGCTAATCCCAGCTATGCTCTGCTATTCCTGATTTAGTCGTCTCCTTTCTCCTATAACGACCCTTGGAGGTCAGGGTCAAAGAACACAAAAATCAGAGGAGAAACGACCATATCAGGAATAGCAGAGCATACCTGGGACGAGCATCATAATATCCAATGGAATCAAGCGAAGATTATCCACCAGGAACAACACTGGAGAAAGCGAAGGTTCAAAGAAGCAGCCCCCCAAGCGTAGAAGTCAACGGAGCAACGTTGAGCGCTGTAAGAACCACGGTAACCTTTCTCATTATCGAATTTCAATTTACCATTTAGATGTAAAAAAAGGACACAAAGGCTAATGCAAAATTTCGTGAGGATCGTGGGGGATATGAAGAAGCGCTCAAAAGCTCCTTACTTCACGCCAGTGCCTTTAGCCATTTTTTAGTATAAGCTTTTTAGGAAACATCAAAACTATTAATTACATCAAGCTATCAATATTCAAAAGTATTCAACAGACACAAATAAAAATATTAAAGAATGTTCAAATAAATAGAGACGGTACGTAAATGAATAATGCTATTTTTTGTAGAAATGCAATGCTAACTATTCAAGGAACTATCGGGTGTTTTTAAGAGAGAAAGAACTTTCGATAGGGATAACTATGATTTGAGAGAAGGTAGAAGCCATGTTGCTCTGAAATTTCTGTCCAGTAAGCATTGACAATTATCATATCACCGCAACAACGTTTACAAATTGTTGGAATTTATTTTCAAAATCAGTGTTCTATTCGCCAAACTTATAGAGCACTTCGTGAAATTTATGGTTTACATAATCGTCCATCAGAGCAGCTTATTCGTCGAACTATCGAAAGATTTCGGACAACATTTTCTCTATTCGATGCAACAACAACAAGACATATACATGTACATGTACATATAGAAGAAAATATGGCTGCAGCAAGTCATAGTGTTAATGATGATCCAGATTTGTCTATTCGTCCACGTTCACAACAAGTTTTACTCTGTGAATCTACCACATGGAAAATTTTGCGTAAATATCTAGGTCTACACCCATACAAGATCCAACTGGTTCAAGAACCAAAGCCACTTGACCATAATAAGCGTCGTTTGTTTGTTGATCCACTTTTTTATCGTAAAATTGCGTTTAGTGATGAAGCTCATTTCTGGTTGAACGGCTATGTAAACAAGCAAAATTGCTGTATATGGAGTGAAACCAATCCTCAAGAAGTTCTGCAAGTTCCAATGCATCCTGAAAAATTCACTGTATAGTATGATTTACACGCTGGAGGCATCATCGGTCCATATTTCTTTGAAAACGATGCTGGAGCTGGTGTTACAGTGAATGGTGCTCGTTACAGATCGACGATCAATGATTATTTGTTTCAAAATTTTAATGGTATCGACCCAGAAGTGTTTTGGTTCCAACAAGATGGTGCTACACCTCATGCTGCTACCGTAACAATTGATGTATTGAAAGAAAGATTTGGTCATAAGATTATTTCGAGGAATGGTTCAATTAATTGGCCTTCAAGATTATGCGACATAACTCCACTGATTTATTTTGAATTATTCGGAATTATGTCAAGTCATTGGTTTATACTGATAAACCAGAAACAATAGATGCTTTGGAAGCCAACATAACTCGTGTTATTGCTGAAATAAGGCCTGAATTACTCGAAAAAGTGGTCCAAAATTGGTCTGGTGGAATTCGGTTCCTCAGAGCTAGTCGTGGTGGACACATTCCGGAAATTATTTTCAAATCTTAAATGCCATAAAATTATCTTTCAAATAAAAAAAATGGCTTCAATCTTAATTTAAATGTGTTTTATTTCAATTTCAAGTTCTATCACTCTAAAAAAAACACCCGGTAACCCGATTCAACATAGATTATGAACCTTCCTCATCCCACACAGTTTTTCTGATTTGTGCATGACGAGGATGACAAACAGCTTTACAGGTCAGAAATAAGTTTCTGGTCACTCCAAATGGATTCAATTCCAGAATATAAATAATTTATCAACGAACATTTCCCTATACTACAGAGGATTCAACATATTTACGATGATGTACCAGTATGTTGTCTTTGTGGAAACCCTCAATTGACAAACCTTCTACTTAGCTAATGGTTAATATAATTTTCTGGCCCTTTGATCAGTCTGTTTGTGAACACTGCTTCTGATTTGACTTCAATTACTGGATAATTGAAAAGGAATCCACTACAGGCGTTACATCAGCCTTCGCAAAGTTCATGGTTCACTAACGATTAAATTACGATTTAAGAATTTTGTATCACCTTTTTTGACCATAACCGTTTAGAGAAAAATTATTATGGACATGTATGGAAATTTGATATTCCGAAGATTCTAAAAAAAATGCATCCATTTTAAAGATTAATTGCTGTGGAATAAGGTTATACTTTTAGACACTAATTAATTAGGAACATTCACTCAGTAATATTAAAGGTGTTATTTTTTGTAGTTTTTTAATTGAGTCTCCTCTTAATTTGGGAGACGGCGATTTACCGGTTCTGAATCCATACTGAGAACTCAAGATAAGGTTAAACTTATCGCGATAATCAATCATACGATGCAGGATTTCAACTACTTTAGAGAAAACATTTGATATAGATATAGGCCAGTAGTTAGCTACATTATTTGCATCATTCTTCTTATGTACTGGGAGTACCATTGCATGCTATAAAGAGGTAGTAAATGTACCGGGAGAAACTGAAAAGTTGAACAGAAATGCGAAATGTTCCGCAGTATATTCATAAACTTCTTTCAAAATTCTAACCGATACAGAATCCATACCAGAGCTTTTCTTGTTTTTAAGAGATTTTATTACATTACGAATCTCATATTCATCAACTCGATGGAAGAAAATACGTCAGTAACATATCTGTTCTAGCTTTAAGAGGAGAGATAAGATGACGTGTTAGATTCCTTGAGTTCGTGGTTTCTGGCATCGAGTAGAACTTTTCTTGATGACTGTTAGCCATCAAAGGCTTCTTTTGGAGCAAGGTTACTACGGGAGATTGGAAGTCTACGGGAGTACTTGACCTCCTGACCGTCCAATTGAAGTTCCACTTATGGGGACAATGGTTGAAAACGATCATTGTAGGCTAGAAGGGTATTCTATTCATCTGGTTTCGTGGTTCTTAGACCTGGATGATCCAGGACTTCTCTTGGAGGTTTGAGGATATGGATCGACGGGGAGTATCTACGGCAGTTTCAGTGCCTCGAACCACGATTGGGTGATTAATAAGCCCCTTCGACGTGTGAGTGACGTGTGCGTTTCACCCAGGCGGGCACTGACACCGCAGAGCCACTTCCCCAATGGGACCGGGCCTTGTCACGACTAGGGTCCTAGTTCCACAGAGGTGAAATGAAGGGCCAAGTCGTGGTGCAAGGGTGTCTACTGCAGCTTACAGCTTACACCCTTGAACTGACTTTACCCTACCCTATTGCAGTTTAAACTTTCAGATTTTCCTGTCCAACGGCCGAGTGCGTTATGTAATCTACAACGTTAATTCGGGAGGGTGGAGGCCCAAAGGGGGTATTCGTACTTTCTGGCCAACCAATTTGTGTTGGACTCGAGGGGGCAGTGATTGAAAGTCTGCATGCTAGACTAGAAGGATATTTCATTCATCAGGTCGAAGGTAATTTGTGACTCAGCATTGCTTGAGAAGTACTTCAGGGATTTAGCGGGACTTGGCGGTACGACCGATCTCGTTCTGAACCAGGCTTGTTTGCTAGACATTTCAGTGTTATTTGGATCTTGACGTAGGTTCTCGATCGATTGAAATATTTCACAAGGATTTATGGGTATTTACGGTACGATTGGTTGTCAGTGTACCAGGATCGATTGAACAATCGATCCTCAAGATTTTTCTTGTTTATTGGGTTTGCGACTGGGTGGATGGAACTAAGAAGCCCATTGGCGTGTGATGTGCGTCCCAAACAAGTCGAGTACTGACCTGCAGATACAGTAACAGTTGGATAGTACTTCTCTGTTACTAGTCACGGTGTACGTTTTCGAACTTAAGCCTAAACTGCAAGCGAGGTAGTTTTATCAATTTTCTTTCAGTAATTCCGCAGAAAATCAAGTATGCATTTATCTAAACGTAGAATGTGAAAATTTCAGAGCATTAATTTTTACTTCGGCTACAAAGGTTTAGTATTCGGAAAAATAATGAACAACAATTAAAACGAAACTTACACATATTCACAGTACTCAGAAAATTATTTTTTTAGCTACCAACTAAAAAATGAACGGATCCTTTTGTCTACAATCTCTCATTTCCTGACGAAAGCTAAATGTTTCGCTTCGTTCAGTTTACCGTGTCTAAAAAGGAGTCCGCAAGAAGAAATGAATCTCTTACTTAGGTAAATGATGAGATGCTAATTGGAAAAATGATGAAAGGATGAGAAAATGACTTCCTTAGAACCACTTTCACTTCATTCCACATCGCAGAATACGAAATTGAGCTGCGAGTTTGGACCACACATGGATGCACTTAATGAATATAATCTTATTGTGTACTCCCCTGTACTTCGAGTTTTCATTTTCCAGTATATATTCAAACACGACCCCTTCAAGGGTCGCAACCCTGCGGATCTTACTGAATGTTCATGACCTGAACAATCTTCATTATCTAAGCAAATATTACTCTATACAAGGTGAGTCTTTAAGTAGTATATTGATTCAAACCATAGATTCCTTTCATCAAATAAAACACTATTCAGTTACCATTTTTGTTCTAAGGGACAACGTACTATTGTTTCACCAAAAGCCTGTAATTTTAGAATTTTGTGCCGAAAATGATCTCAAACAACTAGGTTGGATTCATACTTTGATGAAGAATCTAAAGTCAAAAGTAATTCTGTATGGCACTCCAACTTTTGAAGGGTAAAAGCTAGAGACTTGAATCTTTCGGAGTAGGTTCCATTATTAATATTATCAAATACTCATTTTAATTAAAAAAATGTATATGAGACAGTAATTTATTTCCTCAAAAATGTTTGTACTACTACAACAATTGTTTCACCACGATGTGGCTTCTTCAGGTATTACATTGTACTGTCTGATGGTATTCAGTGTAACCGAGTTTAAATACATTTTTAGGTACGTGACCAAATAATGGAAGCACAAGTCATAAAAACTCTAGGTGTTTATTGGAGTTTGCCGTTAAAAATGCCATTAAGGAAAAATATTCAGTAATGGAGAATGATCAACATCTGTTTGTTCGTTCAAAAGGATTTTACGGGCATTATACCTCAACTATAACGCGGCTTTTAAGACAATCAATAACATTAGTACCTACATAAAAAACAATAAAGATCGTACAAATAAAGAAAATAAATCCGGAGTCTACAAGTTGACTTGCAAAGATTGCCCTTTAGTATACATTCTGTCAAGAAAGTACCGGGAATTATCGATTTAAATCTGGCGGGGCAATGAGACAGGTAAAATTTTTTTTTCCTAGTTTGGTACCACTGTCCTTAATTACTATGCCAAGCTTGAGCGGGATCTGTCAACTAGTGTGTTTGCAACAGCTGATTAAGTCAGTCGATGTCAGAGTGCGTGCCGATTTTTACTATGAGTGATTACGTTGAGGAAAGAATTTGTTTAAAGTTTTGTGTTGCAAATGAATTTTCGTGTGCCGATGCATTGAAAATGTTGCAAAAGGCCTTTGGTGATAATGCTCTATCGAGAATTCGTGCATATCAGTAGTACAGAGCCTTCAAGGACGGTCGTGAAGTGGACGCCCATCGACGGCTTCGATCGAAGATAACGTCGATAAAATTAAGGAAAGGGTGCCGGAAAACCGTCGTACCAGCTTGAGAGAGATAGCACATGATCTTAAGATATCCCACGAGTCCGCACGTACGATTTTGATTGATATTTTGGGCATGAGAAAGGTGGCCGCACGACTCTTACCGAAAGACCTGAATTTTCTTCAAAAACGTCATCGCGAACAGGTTGCTTCAGACATGCTGGATCGCTGTAATTCCGATTCTACATTCATGGAACGCATTATAACTGGTGATGAGACCTGGGTCTACGAGTACGATATGCAAACAAGCCAGCAATCATCGGAATGGGTGGCAAAAAATGAGCCGAAACCGAAAAAACCACGCCAAAGCCGCTCGAAAATGAAGGTGATGCTCATTGTTTTCTTCGATATCCGTGGCGTGGTGCACTACGAATTCGTTCCAGAGGGTCAGACGGTAAACAAGGAGTATTACCTAGGCGTTATGAGACGTTTGCGTGAGCGTATCCGTAAGAAGCGGCCAAATTTGTGGGCGAACAACTCATGGATTTTGCATGACGATAACGCGCCTTCTCACCGAGCTACGATTGTGACTGACTTTCTCGCTAAAAACTTAACAAACGTGCTTCAGCAACCACCGTATTCGCCGGATTTGGCTCCCTGCGATTTTTTCCTCTTCCCAAAACTAAAATTGCCCCTTCGTGGCACCCGTTTTGAGTCGATTGAAGCCATAAAACAAAATTCGGCGCGAGAGCTAAAGTCCATCCCGGAAAGCGCCTATAAAAAATGTTTCGATAATTGGAATTGCCGTTGGCATAGATGTATTGGAGCAAATGGAGCCTATTTTGAAGGCGACCCAATAAATTTTGACGATTAAATGTAAAAATGTTGTTTTAATTGAAAATTCCCGGTACTTTCTTGACAGAGTAGTACATTGGCCAGACTGGTAGATCATTCAAGAAACGTGTCCAAGAACACCAAAGGGGTTATATATCCAATTCTGTACATTCGACATATGCTAATCATCTTAAGGAATTCAGGCATAATTTCAACAATGATTATGAAATTATCCACATTGAAAGCAAAAGTTCTAGATTAACACTTTTAGAATTTCTTGAATTCAGCAGGTATAATGCCCGTAAAATCCTTTTGAACGAACAAACAGATGTTGATCATTCTCCATTACTGAATATTTTTCCTTAATGACATTTTTAGCGGCAAACTCCAATAAACACCTAGAGTTTTTATGACTTGTGCTTCCATTATTTGGTCACGTACCTAAAAATGTATTTAAACTCGGTTACACTGAATACCATCAGACAGTACAATGTAATACCTGAAGAAGCCACATCGTGGTGAAACAATTGTTGTAGTAGTACAAACATTTTTGTGGAAATAAATTACTGTCTCATATACATTTTTTTAATTATCAAATATAATTGCAGTCTAAGGATCAAGTCCTTTTTAGACTTAAAATGAAATCACAATATTCTTCGGTGTAAAAATAACAAAAATTCCAACACTAAAATAAAATTAACATTTCATCAAATCTGTTCTTAAAAATGTTTAAAGAAGCATCAATCAACCACTCTTCAAGCTGTTCCATAAATTAAATATCCGATTCAGTAAAAGTACTGCCTTTGCTTGATCTTGAATCTCTCCTTATTCAATTTAAATTAGTGCGTAAACGTTTGTCTGTGTTTATGGTGAACGAATGGCTCAGATTTGTGGCACACCGCTGAACATTTTCCAACAAATTTTTATCACGTGTCAAAACTGGAAACCACACTCAAAGATAGAGTAAATAGCACCTTTGTAGTTACGGGTATGTGAGCATGGCTCTTTCACGAGGTGCAATCTCCATAACGCCCGAAAGCAGGCTGTGTGATAAGGATTTGCGCAAAGCGAGAACCCCTCCAATGTAGTTGAACCAACCCCGCTTCCAATTTTGGCTTCAGTTCGAAAACCTACACCGTAACTGGTATCAGCGAAGCACTATCCAACCGCCACTGGCTCTGCAGATCAGTACCCTAGTTGTTTGAGACGCAATTGACACTCCGAATAGGCTTCTTATTTCCACCCACCCACGACGTATACTCAATAAGCAAGAAAAATCTCGGGAATCGATGCTTTAATCGATCCTGGTACGAGCGCTGACAACCGATTAAGACTCAAAAACACCAGAAATGTTACGCGAATAATCCTGGTCGTACCGTCAAGTCCCGTTAAACCCCTGAAGTGCTTTTCGAGCAATACTGAGTCAAGAATTACGCGCGACCAGATGAATGAAATACCCGCCTTGTCTAGCATGCAAACCTTCAACCATTGCTCCCTCAAGTCCAAATTCAAGGATAGAACGGACAAGTTTGATTGAAGCCATAAAGATATATGACTGAATGTCTTTCGACTCATATATATCAATGAGTCCGCCGTCTGTCATATGAAGTATTGATTGGATCGGGTAAGGTCTGAAGTGACAGGTGAATATTTAAGACTAGTTTTTAACGCTCATTCAAAACTAGATACATTGAATATAAAATGAGTTTCACCAAAAACAAGCAGAACTTTTACATTTGCAAACCATTGCATATAAAATGGCCACCCTTGTCCTACACACTATAATGATGTTTGGTGTTGAAATTCAGATATGAGAAAAAATTTTAATAGAATCATTCTGATCTAGTGCATGGTAAAGTCTTATTCATCGTCTACACGTGAATTCTACCAGAATAGTTATTGGCTATTTGAGGATACCTCTTTTCCAAGTGACTACCAAGCAGTCTCCACAGTCAACCCCTAGAGGTAGAAAGTGTGATAAGGATTACGCCATATCAACGCGCGTGGCGAGAACACCTCCGAAGAGATGGACCCACCAGCTTCCAGTTTGGGCCCCGACTCGAAAGCCAGAACCGTCTGACTGGTAGCAGCGAAGCACTATCCAACCCCTACTGGCTCAGCAGGTCAGTACCCGAGTTGTTTGAGACGCAACTCACCCGCCGGAGGGAATTCTTATCCATCCACCCGAACGCAGTCTCATGAACTAAGATAAACTCAAGATTGACGACTACAATTGATCCTGGTACGAGCACCGTCTAGCAGCCTGTACGTCCTGACTCACCGAACCCATGGGAGGTCATTTGATTGATCCTGGCGTCAAGCACTAATGGCGGAGCCATTTCGTCGAGATCCACAAACCCTAAATCGTTACGCATAGATCCAGGGGCCAGTACAGGCTGGTCGAACCGTCAAGTCCTGTTAAACTCCGAGTCGTTTCATGAGAATATCCCGAACATGGAGATCTGCGAACAGATGAATGAAATACCCCCCAGTCCAGCATGCGGACTTTCAACCACTGCCCCCTCGATTCCAACACCAATGGGGTGGCCAGGTGGTACAAGTAACACCTGTGGGCAAACCACCCCCCCGATGTAACGCAGTATGCTACATAATGCACTCGGCCATTACACAGAATCCGGAGATTCATACTGCGATAGGGTAGAGTACGCCAGTTTTAAGGGAGAAGCCCTGTGCTGCGACAGACTCCCTTGTCACTGAGTTAATCAACCGGCTCAGCCCTCCATTTCACCTGAGTAAAACTAGGGCCCCATTTGGAGATCTTCCACCATACAGGTCCAGTGACTGGCGCGAAATGGCATTACGTTAGACACCAAGACTTAACCCTCCATTTCGCCGGGACGAAACTAGGGTCCTAGTCAAGAGAGCGCCCCCATCACGTCAAGATCTAATGCCTGGGGGGCGATTCATCGTCTACAGTAAGTTTAAGCCTGGTTCTCATAGGGCCAGTAGCTGGCAGACAGTGAAGGACAGTTACTGTCACCTCAAAGCATTTTGATTTCGCTGTACACTGACCTTCTTCCACTACAGACAGACAGTTCCGCGTAACCAACAACTCGTCCCATATTTTTTATTATTTTTTTATTGAGATTTTTCATCAAATCTTCAGTAAGCAATAAGGCTTATAGTCGAATATTCTCAGGAATTAAAACGCGTTGATCATCCATTTCGATTGCATGGCTACTGTATTGGACACGTAAAAGCACAACACTCAGGTCAGCGCTGGTAACACAGTAACTCTCTAGTGACGTCTCTATGAAGTCCACTAATGAAAACACATCTAGAAAGTTACAGTACTGTGTAGACACCATATTGGACAGTTGCTGACCAATCAGCAACTGGCCCTGTGAAAACCAAACCTTAAACTTGAATACTTATTGATATTAACATTATTCTTGATCCGAAGACAGGCTTTTACCCTAAAATAATGAGACAAGCGTATAAAAGACTTAAAATGCTTCGCCTTCTCTACAAAATATTATATTAATACACTCTAGCTATGAATTAAATCTATTCGTTTCATCAGACACCAACCGTCAAATTCCTTGAAGCACTTTTCATCAATTTTCCGGGATTTGTCTGGCAATCAGTCACCACTATTTCTGCAGAAGCTTCTTCAATAGGGCCATAACACATTTTGCAAAACTCATTTTAAAAATTTAGCAAAATGACTTACGAAATACGAGCACCCTTTTTCGATATTTACGAACAATATGAATAAGAGTATATATGGGATGATTCATTTAGAGGTACTTTTTGTGGTGGGGATTTAATTGCAGATTGCGCATGCCTCGTGTTTACTAAAGCGCCATTGTTGTTCAGTAGTGTTTGACAGTTCAGAATGGAACGACTTAGCTCGGCACAGCGTCTACAAATTGTTCAACTTTATTACGAAAATGGGCGTTTTACGAGGAATGTGTATCGGGCGCTTAGAGCAACTACCGAACGCACAATTAGCTCTACCATGCGTAAGTTTGAGACTCAATTTTCATTATTTGATAATACTTGACCAAATAGACTATACCCAGCACGTAATGAAGAAAATATAGGGGCGGTAGCGGAGAGTGTACGCGAAGACCGAGAAGTGTCGATTCGTCGCCGTTCTCAACAGCTTGGACTGTCATATTCAACAACTTGGCGTATTTTACGTGAGGATCTTTCTTTAAAAGCTTACAAAATTCAACTAGTGCAAGAACTGAAGCCGATCGACCTTCCGAATCGTTTCCGTTGGGATCTTGACAAGCTTGCCCAATGCAAATTCTTCGTAGAACGCCTATTTTCGTAATGAAGTTGAACAATTTGTAGACGCTGTGTCGGGCTTAGTCTTTCCATTATGAATTGTCAAACAATACTGAACGAAAATGGCACTTCAGTTAACACGAGGCATATGCAATCTGTTATTAAATCCCCAGCACAAAAAGTACCTCTAGATGAATAACACTTTAGTAAACACAGCTTTTCAAGCCAAAACTATGACTAGCATTTTATTCTCTAGATGAATAATCATCAATTAGATTGATTTTGCATCGAAATAATGCTGAAACAATGGAGGGAAATGTCATTATCGAAAATTTTGGTTCCAAATAGTACTACTTTCTATGTGTTGTCACAAATTTGACTTTTATAATTCATATACGAACACATCCTTAATTTCAAAACATCTCTCATTAAATTTCAGTTACTCTTAACGTCCCTATGAACTTCTACTCAAAACTGCTAAAAATCATTGCAAACAGATCCGTTCTACATAAGCAGCATTTATTTTCGCTCGGCAAAAATCATCTACTTAGGCACCAGAGACAACTAAAATATAAAGAAAACGCAATACTCACGCCATTTCTTTCCATAAGCTTGGCTTTATCTGGTTTCGCAAACAACAAGATCAAACCACCTACAGGAGCGGATGTCGAAGATAATATATTGCATCTCATCACCTTGGCAAGAATCGCTTTGGAAAAAGGAGATACAGAAAGGGCTGAAGGTATACTTCAAATGGGCTTGAAGCTAAGTGAAGATCACAAAGTGTATTTTGGTATGCCATACATGTACGACATCCTTTCTGCGATTGCATTCGCTAAAGGAAATCTTGGAAAAGCTGAGCAACTTCTTGTGAATGTGATTGAGAAACTTGTTCAAGTTGGTGTTCCTGAAAGTAGTAATCATATAATTGACTTCAAACTGAGATTAGCAAGAATATACAGTTCATATAGAGAAAGTAACCTGGCTGAGATAGGATTCAGAACTTGCTTGAATGAGCAAAAGATTAAATTGGCTTCTGGTGATCTTTCTTCGAAAACGGGTGTCTTATACATCAACATTCTATTCTGGTACGCCCTTCACAAGATAAGAATGGAAGAATACAACGATGCTAAAAAGATGCTGAATGCTGCATACGAATATTCTTATAAAATTGAGGGTTTGAGTCCCTATCAAGAAATGGTTCTTCTTTACACTTTAGCTGATTTGAATATGACTTTAGATGATAATATAGTTGCTTTAGAAATCATGCAGAACACCATTCTCATGGCAAAAGGTATCGGAAGTCCAGATTTGCCCAAGTGTTATATAAAGTTGGCAAAAATTTATAGAAAAATGAATTCAATAGAAAACGCCAAGAGTAGTGCAGTTGAAGCCGCAAAATTGGCCAAGATGTTTAGCGATCAAGAGGTATATCTGCGAGCAAATAAGCTTATAGAAGAAATAGAAAAGGAGAAACCATAATATATTAACATACTAGAGGAAATTGGGAAAACAGATAACATATAATTAAACCCAATTCGCCTCTGTAGGTGTTCTGTTCAAGTGAATATTAGTATTTTATTAAAAAAAAACTGATATTTATAGTCTCTTTATTATTGAGTCAATTTTTAGATATTCAGTACACGATTATGGAGGTAATTTATGTATGAAAATTAGTAGAAAATAGTTTCTAAAATAAATTGTTCCAGAGGTTTTCAAACATTAAATACGCCTATCTGTTAATCAAATCTGGAACCACTGAATCGATTTTACCCATTAAGAAACTCAGCAGAGATATGTAGGTCCTAAATCTACCCTGAAATTTCCAAGTCTGTAGCTCTTTCCGTTAGAGTGGTTACAGACTAACTACATCCGATCGGTCGACATTTTAGGCGCTAGTACGCTGGTCCAAGGAACAAACGCGCAAAAACACAGAATCCAGCAAAATAATAAGAAAAGGTTTTTTACTTGATAGAAGAAATATTACGAAATTTTAATATCAAAACAGATTTCATCTCTTAGTCTCCTATAACTTTAATTTCAAAAAATTTTAGAATTAAATTAATGTCTTATAAGCACAGCTTATATTTAATAGATGTATTTAACATCCATTGATTTCTCTCAAGATATACTCGTTTTTTGTCAATATCAAAATGAAACCTCTTATTGGAAAACCCTTCATATTCACGTCAGCTGATTCAATATAATAGGTATAATTGAAATCCAATAATATTAAAAGTAAATATAAACAGTTTCATTTTCGAAGAACATTTTCCTTTGACGCTATTGGATGTTTCGAGTTTTTTGGAGGCTCTGGAATTTCCAACAGAGGTAATGTATCAGCTAAACCAGCAACTGCTCTTTCGTCACTAGTTATTATTGTACGCAAATCAGTCAACGTACAAGACAAAGATTTAAACAGATTTGTATGTAGCAATCCATCAACTTTAAAGTGTTCTAAGGCCTTATTGATAATTTCTCTAGCTTCCTCATATTGTGTATGACGTACTTTGTAAAGTCCATATCTGAAAAGAAAGTTAGCATAAAGAAGGCTTGTATGATTTGAACTAGTTCCAACGTCTATTTGTTTCTTCAATTGCTTCAGCGTATCCTGAAACCCTTTCTCTGCAGTTTCTGATTTTCCAAAGGAACTGAAAATTCGAGCTAAGCGGAATCTGAAGTCGGTAACATGATGATGATTTTCTGGAAAACCTAGTATGATAAGTTCCTTTACAGCTTCTTCTAAAATATTGGCTGCTTTCTCCAGATTACCCTTGGAGAATGCCATTGCAGACAAAATGTCGTAAATGTAAGGTACTTGTGCAGAATTTCTCATGTTGTTACTGATTGCAAGGCCCAGAATTAAGTCTTGTTCTGCTGTTTCGAAATCTCCATTTTGTAGAGCAGATCTAGCTGAAGAAATCAAATTCAGAACATTATCTTCAGTTTGAGTAGAAAAATTCTTATCTTTGGATGTGGACATTGGAATTGTTAGAATTGTCAAAATATGTCAACGACATTTGATGAGATGATCATTTAGAGAACTTGTATCTTTGCTATATTTTAGTAGGGGAACAGGGTCTAGCTATACTGACTCCATATGAAAGAATTAGATCAAATGAATTGCAATTGTCTCTAGGTGAATATGAAAAACACAGAGTACCTGTACATATTTCACAATTTATTTGCAAAACTTAATAAATGTTTCGGTCATTATAAATCTTTCTTTATGGAATGACAAAATTGAAGAGCATTCTTGTCTTTTTTGAAAATTATTCTAAATTCAATAATAAAATTTTCAAGCAGATCAATAATGGGAAGCCATAGGTTCACTTTTAGTAAAAGTATTTATGCCAAATTTCGAAATCTGATGACTTACAGTAATAACTTCAAATTTTCATATCAAAAATAGCACACCTTCATTTCAAAACATGGAGGCAAAAATTAAGAATTGATCCGAATGCCTGACGAGTGTAAAAAGCTAGAAATAATTGAATATTACTTGCGTAAGTCAGGCAAAATAGTATTGCTTAAGATTGAAATATTTAGAATTTCCTCAATTGAAGAATAATGGTATTTTATATATTGCATATATAACTGAAATTTATCGGAATATAATTTTGCGAACAAACATTTCCTAATTTAATCTAAGATTCAACCATACTCTGAATTAAGATTCTTAAACCTATATTTTGATAACAATACGTTTGTGATCACTCATGATTTAAGTATAATATTTAGCTCTCAACCCTCTTCAAGCAAATCATATTATATAAAACAGCAAAATATCACCATTGACTGAAAACATTAACAATATTTTTTTTTATCATTTATTCATTAGCAATCAGAATACAACAATTCTATGAGCTAATTTGCTGTCTACAGAGCTTTGAGCTCTCAAATGATTTGATATGGTCTTCTCCAGTGGAAAGACCATTTTAAATCTACTTCATATCAGCTGGCCAGGTCTTTTTGAGTCTTCTCATGTCTTGAGGTTGAAGCAACGGTTGTAGTAAGTCGTTTATATGACCATCTAACTTAGTGTGATGTTTTTGGCTCTGTTCCTTGATGACATCCTTCACATAAGGTATTTTCAAATCTTCATGCAGGGTTTGATTTGATACATACCATGGAGCATTTGTTAGCAATCTCAGTATTTTCGATTGGCATCACTGGACTAGAGTTACATTGGACTTACTTGTACATCCCCAAAGTTCAATTCCGTATGTCCATATGGGCTTTATGACCGTTTTATATATCAGTAGCTCGTTTTCTAATGAGAGTTTCGATTTTCTACCTATAAGCCAATTCAGTTCTTTAGTTCTAAGGTCTATTTGCTTCCTTTTTTTAATAATATGCTCCTTCCAGGTTAGTCTGCTATCTTAATGCACTCCCAAACAGTTGGGGAATTTAGTATTTTTATATTGTTTATAAAGATGGGTGGACACTGGTCTCTTCGAAGAGTATAATTTACTTGAACTGACTTGGTTTCATTAACTTTTATCTTCCACTTATGCAGCCATTCTTTTATTTCATCAAGATGAATTTGCAATCTATTAGATGCCTCTTTGTGATCTTCATGGCTTGCAAGAGTTGCAGCATCATCTGCAAAAGTTCCCATTATCGTATTCCCATTTGTGGGCATATCTGCCGTATACAGTGTATACAAAAACGGTCCCATAACACTTCCTTGGGGAACACCGGACTGAATAGGATAAAAATCAGACACTTTATCATTCACCCGTACTCTGAATCTCCTACCAGTAAGATAAGATCTCATCAGCTTATAGCAGTATAATGGCAGAAATTTCTTTATCTTATACAATAGTCCAGAATGCCCAGACTTTATCAAAGGCCTGACTTACATCCAAAAAAGCAGATGTGCAGTATTGTTTGAGTTCCAGGGCTTTGCTTATCTCATGACTTATTCTGTGTGTCTGCTGTATGGATTAACAATATCTGTCGTAGAAACATTCTAAAATTTTTTTGGAAAAATTCCACAGCTGGATACTTTAAAATGCTATCTTGTAGGGTTAATACCTAATATATTTTGGATATAGAAAGGTAAATTCATAAAACTTTATGTATATTACCTGATCGTTCAAACAACTATCTCTTTTTCAAAAGGTAACCTTTAAGAGCACACACAAAATATTCAAGACTGATCAACAATAATAATAATAAAATTGAGTGTAGTTATATGAATGGAGAAAAATTTTGGAGTTGTTTCAAATTTGACAACATTCTCAAATGAAAGCGAATATTACTTGGCTTTCTAACAATTTTTATTGAATAGGTCTAAAGTATTCCAAATTTCGTGTTATTATAGTTTCAAACTGTAAATTACAAGTTTTGTATCAGGGTTTCTATATTATATTTAAGGTATGTTTATTTTCTTGATAACGAAATGAGGAATCTTATAGATCCATTTGTTCGTTTAGGAGATTTAGGGCTTGGTTATTAATGCGCTTAAAAATCTGCCATAATTCTCTGACGTTTAGTTTTCTGCCTTTCAGTACATTCACGTGATTCGGGTGATGAGACTTGAGGAGCAGTCAGATTGAGACCACGGTGTTGAATCACTAAGTTCAACAATTGTTCTTGATAATGGCTCTAAAATCGGAGCCAAAACGTCAAATACTTACAAATCCTAGATCTGGAATCTTTCTGCATCGATAATTTTCAGATAAATGGAAACTCTTACATTAATTCAAAGTAGAAATCAATTTAAAATATCTGTTTTTATTTTCAATAGCTTAAAATATAATAAAGTATAATTCACAACAATATGATTATTTCCAAATGATTAAGAAAATTTGTCAATAAATACATTAGAAATAAAAAAGAATAAATGAACAAGTTAGACTCTCAGAAGAATTATACATTTATATATAAAAGTGGAAGACAGATGCCAAAACTTATCAACATTTGAAGCTCTAAATAAATCTTTTGGCACATTTTTCAAACTCAGTTATTCTTTTATACACAAACTATAGATAAGTATAGCACACCATCAAAAGAATTAGGAGAAACAAGAAATACAGGGGGTTATCACCATTTATCAAAATCTCAAATGAAAAAGGTACATTGGTAATTATCCACTCATTTACACGAAGATGGTGTACGAAAATAAAAGGTACAATACACTGAAGTTCCATTTTGAAACTTCACATGAATGATAAAGTCTTGATACTACCAGTATTAGTAGAAGCGCATACACTTCAAAATTTCACCTTATCAAAATACATCACACCTTCATTTCAAAACTTGATGGCAAAGAATAAGAATATTATGATCCAAATGCCTGATGAGTGTAAAAAGCTAGAAACAATTGAGTATTACTTGCGTAAGTCAGGCAGAATAGTATTGCTTTAGATTGAAATATTTAGAATTACTTCAATTGAAGAATTATGACTGTGAAATATGATTGTTCAATGTAAGGTATCATTTATGTTTAAAATGTGAAACTTAATTTCGGAAAATGTGTTTCAGATAACGCCGGAAAATGCCAATAAAAGCTCCTGCAAATCAAACATAAATTACTATTTTACAAAATTTTATTATCGTTAATTAAATCAATAAAAATAATGTGAATAAATCAGAAGAATTGACAAAGGATATCCTGGCTTTGAACAATCATATAAGTCTGAAAATTCATGATTGTTTTACATTATTTACATTAGGAAGATCTCTTCTGTTATCACGGGAAATAGAAAAAATATATAGTTTCAACTATATTTTTCTACCTTATCACTTTATATTCCGTTCATGACTACTTTTCCGATTTAGACTTTTCATTATTGCTTTTTATTAATCTTGATGAATGATTAGTAACATTCTCACATCTATGGTAATTTAATATTTTCACCAAAAGTCTGATTCAAACAAAGGCCAAAAAATATCAATAATGGAAATTTTTTCCAAACCTATTACTAATAAAAAACTCATATTTTTAATTTGGGACATCCAATTGCATCAATTTTTGTAGCCCTTACACCTTAATGTAACCTAGAAAAAAAACTCATAGAAAAAAAATTTAAGAATGGAATCATCAGTAATCACTTGAAAACGATCAGAGATACCTTACTGACAGTAACGTCGTTCAATACAGAATATAATTTTACTTCGTTTCAACAATTCTATTACAGAACTTACCTCAATAATGTTTTAATGGTTTTTCGTTTCAGATTCAATCCATTAAGTTGTTTCTGTTTCAGAATATTCTCCAACAACTTCCTTGATTTTGAATCATTTATTAACATTTCTGACTCTTGACAATTTCGTAATTTTCAGTCTAATTTAAAGTTTTTGGTTTTGGGTTTTATTAATATTAAAGTATATTGTGTACAAAAATTCAGGCAAGGGATGTCCAAAATCAAAATAATCATGTTACTTTGCCATTAACATTTAAATAAACAACTCATTCATCTACATAAAACAAAATATATCTCATTCACGATAAGATATTGGAGTACACTTGAAAGAATTATGCATTACTTGCAAAAAAGAGAGTTCCAAGATTTCCAGCGAAAAGAAATAAGTTTATAATATAAAGTGCTTGATGATGATTTTATTGTGTGATATCTGTAAATTTTTGTCACTAATATTTGAATGGACAGCCATTAAAACCCAAATATTCAATAGTTTTAACACTTAAATACATATTAGTATTGAAATATAAATAGTTGTATGGGTACTGTAACGATTTAATGGAAACAATCAATTTTTAACGGCTTCGATCATAGGTCCATTTTCAAACACATTCTTGACCATCTAAAAATCATGAAATTGCACCTAATAATTTCTTAATCTTTTAACACCAAACATTTTGGGAACCAAAACGAAGCCAGGGTTGTTAAAGAGTTACATTTCAACAGTGTTAAACCTTTTCCTAGTTTGATCTGAAAATTTTGTTCGACAAGAAGAAGAGGAGGAAGTAGTCAAATTCACAGAAATCTTGTGGTAATTCAAGATTTTCTTGGATCCAAGATAGAGCAAAAGAATTTTATATTTCATTATATTTTTTATAGGGCTAATAACGACAAATCAATTGATCAAAGTACTTTCACTTGGCTCGTGCAAACTTTTATTTCATGGATCGATTTTGGAAATTCATAATAGATTTTAGCAAAAAACACAAGCGATGTTATCAACGAATGCAGAATTATTTGATCCTTTAAAGCAATTATGCGTGTAAAAAGGAAATTGATCTCAATAGAACATGGTAACGAAAACGTTTTCTAATTGTGCACAAGATTCAACTGTACTCCAAAGTAAGATACTTAAACCTATATTTTGGTAACAATACGTTTGTGATCACTCACGATTTAAGTATTTAGCACCACAACCCCCTTCAAGCAAATCATGTTACACATAAAACAGCGAAATATCACCATTGACTGAAAACATTAACAATATCTGTCGTAGAAACATTCTACATATTTTTTGGAAAAACCCAACGGCTTGGTACTTGAAAATGCTATCGTAGGGTTGATATCTGATATATTTTGGATATGAAAAGGATAAATTCATAAAATTTTATGTTTCAAACAACTATATTGCTCTTTTTCAAAGGATAACCTTCACACACATACACAAAGACTGATCAATAATACAATAGAGTTTACCGTAATGATATAAATGGACAAAATGTATTTAAAGAAAATTTTGAAATTGGTTCAAATTTAACAACGTTCTCAAAGGAATAAGGAAATTACTTGGTTTTCTATCACTTTTGTTGAATTATACAGTAACCCAAGTTTCGTAGTGTTACTAGATTTCCAAAACGTGAATTACAAGGTCTGTTTTAGGGTATTTTATATTGGAGATGTTTATTTTCTTGAGAACTCCTACGAGTGAAGTGTAGTTTTCTGCCTTTCATTTTCAGATGTAGGATTTCTTGACCATCCAATTCTGAGAAGACATGATTGGTTTGGAAAAAATGTTTTATGAAATTAGAGTTATCTTTCTGAAACTTGAAATTTACAATCTGAAAATGAAGTAACCCTACAGAACTCGGGTCGATAATGAGCAATAGGAAACAAAGTAATTTTCTCATTCCGTTTGAAATGAACTATCACAAAGTAACACACTACTCCATCCGACATTTTCAAATGTACAAAAATAATATCAATTTATTATCCTCCGATTAATACATTTGAATTAACCTACTTCACTCAATTTCCGAATATGTCCCCCCTTTACTTAATTACATACATTTTTTTTGACAAAAATTCAGGTATAATAGTAGATTTATCCTTTTCACTGTAATATTTTTTTTGAATTACCAAAACTTTTGGTCATTCATATTCCAAAGTGAAGAATATGTAATAATAACAAGAGATATTGGGCCTTCTACTCAAAAATTAATATACAAGATATTTTATCTGATCACTTGTCTTTCGAATGGAAACTTTTTCTCACATGAAATACTAGTCACTCATTTCCCTTCAAAATATCATCCCACCAAGTATAATATAACCTTCTGATAAAATATGCATTTGAGAATTTAACTGAAACTCAACTATTTTCTCTAAAAAATAACTAAAACAAATCTGCTAACCTATTTCACTCTTTATTACCTTTCAGTCGAGCTCGTTTCGAGCTCTTTTCTGTGCTTTACCCATTCATTATTATTATTGTTGTTAACATATTTTTGTTTGATTTCCTTTCTTTTTGTTCTCAGCAGTCTTGGTTTAAAAGGGACTTGTTCGTCCTGTATATTTTCTTCTGATTCAAACTTCAAAGCTCTCATTTTTTTCCTCGAAGGTTCACAAAACGTCCGGGTTCTCGTAACACCTGCGAAATGCAACAATGTTTCTGCGCCCTTAATCTTTTTCTCTTCTTCATCATCTTTGAAGTCGATTTTTCGACAGGATGAAGATTTTCTGGATCTGAAAAAAAGATATGATTAATAAAGGCTCTCGCAAAAAGAGAAAACCTTTCTTTTGAATTGGGAGGAAAACACAGTGAAATGATATTTTAAATGAGGTTCTACTTTCTACATTTTCATTATATAAGATGGTCCAGAAAGTAATGTCACTTTTTAAATTAAATTAAAACGAAATAAATTATTAACCAGTTCTTATTTTTAAACAATAATGTAATCACCTTTGTAATCAACAACATGTTGCCATCTAGTCTGTAAATTTTCAATGCTGAACAGATAAAAATCAATTGGTTTTCGAGTAAAATATCCCGAGATGGCATTTTGGACATAATCCAAATTTTAAAATTTTTTGCCACTAAGAAAATAATGTAGCGATCGGAATAAATGGAATTCCGAGGGTGCGAGATATCGTGCGGGTGAGACAGTACCTCCCACCCCAATTAATTAATTTTTTCCAAGGTCGTCTTGCACAGTGCAGTCTTGCATAGTCGCGATACTATTAAATTAAAGGTTTGTTCATTCGGACCAATTGTTCACAATAAAGATCTGCATTAACAGTTTGTCCAGGTTTCAGCACTTAAAAATGAACGATTCTGCATATACTCCACCAACACACAGAAACGAGTATAAGCTCGACTTCGCAGTACTTCGTGGTGATTCATTTGGAGAAAGTCACTGCCTTTTGCGTTTTGGATTATCATATAGGACCCCATATTCGTCTACAATGATCAAGCGATCAAAAAACGGTTCTGTATGGTGCCGTTGAAGCAATAAGTTGCATGTGATGGATCAGTTGGCTTTGTACTTTTTGAACAGATTATAGAAAACCCAAGCACCTGCTCTGCTTATTTTTCCAATCTGCTGCAAGTGTTCTTGGATGGTCGATCAAGGTTGGTAAAGGTGTTTAAGAGTTCCTAAATTGTGTGACATGGATTTGCTTCCACTTCTGCCCATAGCATTTTGTTGTCTAATGTTGTTTGTCTTCCTGGTCGAAAGGAGTCAGAGAGATCAAAATTAACGGTTCTGAACCTTGAGAACCAACTTTGGCATTTACGAACATCTAATGCACTTGGATAAACATCGCAAATGTTTTTGGTCGCAACTGTTGCGTTACTACCCTTGCAAAACAATGCCAGATATGCTCTTAAGGTATTTGGCTGGTCATTCCAGCCCAAATTGTAAAAAAAGTCTAATATTTAATATTTAGAAGTGAACAACTCACAATAACCTTAAAATGCCTTTGACACAACTTCGAAGTACACAATGAGCTGACAAATGACAATCAAATATCGACATGCGCAGGAACGACATTTGAATTTGAATGGTTTCCAACATGCCATCTCAAGATATTTTACTCAAAAACCAATTGATTGTTATCGCTCCGGCATTGAAAATTTGCACACTAGATGGCAAAAGGTTGTTGATAATGAAGGTGATTACATTAATTGTTTGAATTTAATTTCAAAAAGCGACATTACTTTCCGATCCACCTAATATGTATAGTAACAACACGAATATTTCTTACCGTCCATCATCACTTTCGAAAGCCTCTTCCTTCTCGCTGGATATTGAAGCATTAGCTGCACTATATGTATGATCCTGACTAGGTAGGGTAGTAACAACTTGACACACATTTTTCCTCTTCTGCCTCATAGTGGGTCCATTCTTTAAACTCAACATAACTGTTGCCGCATCCACCGCATCCAAAGAGTCATCAGACACCTCACTCTTGATGGGAGTACTCATTTCTACTGAAGCCAGCGTTTTAGATAAAAAGGGGAACAAATGAGGATCTGGAAGACGAGAATTGGATTGAGGGGATTTTTTCTCTACTTTTTCGACCTTGGTTTTCAGGTTATTGTTTAAATAGGAAGACGTGTCCAAATTTGAACAAGGATGAAATGGGGAACGAGTTAAAGCTTGGATCAAATTAGGTTTGTACTGGGGGTCCACTGTCCAGAGTGATCCTTTGCCTAGGTTCTGAAATCATTTGAAACTTCAGAAGAGTTGAAATAAACAGTTAATGTTAATTAATGTGTCGATACATTCAAAATATAAAAAAAATACTTTTTCACATTTAAGATATGAGCAAGCTCACAAAAGTCCTGACTTCACGTTAGTGCTTTTTACAATATTTTGTGGTCCGTCTTCGTACATAATTATTGTTTTTTTGGACAGCTTGCAATTCTCGAATAAAACCTGAATAATTCATGTTGTACCTTCACAAATGATTGAAATTAAATACTTTCTAAATTTGCTATCTGCGCATTTACCTTTATCGGGATTTATTATGCAAATAACTTTTAAAATTGAACTTATTATCAAACTAAACAAGTTGTGAAAAACTTACCGGAGCTTTCTCGACCTTTTGGAAACATTTGTTCAGTGATAGATTATGACGAACGCTATTTTTCCATCCTGTGGGAGCATTTTGGAAATATGGAAAGTGATTCAAAATCCACGAGTAGATTTCTTTCACAGGCAGGGCTTTTTGTGGTGATTCTTCAATAGCCATGAAAATTAGACAGGAAAAAGAATATGGAGGTTTGTTATTGGTGTGAACCATAGGGTCATAAGGTATATTGTGTGGATGTTTGTTTTTCTGTTGGTTATTTTGATAATTTTGACAGGTGGGGAAACTGGAGTTTAGAGAACTGTTGGAAGATTCTCCAGGTGATATGGATGAATCTTCTACATAATCACTAGTAGGAGACTGGTCGGGAAGAATACTTGTTAACGCAAAGTACTGTTTTGGAGTTGAGTTTGTGCTATTCGATGGTGAAGGATTTATGTTCATTCCTGAAAATAAAATATATTATTTTCAATGGAACTAACATTTGGCAGATAAAAATGACACCACTTTGAAAATTGGCAAAATTAAATCACTTTAATTTTGAGTTATTCATTTAAATGGCTGCTTGCTCATTAATCTTAAGTTTTCTTAACTTTCTGTGCAATTTGAATTGTTCTAAATAATAGGTTAGGGAAAAAAATCCATTATTTTTGCATGAATTTCAAGACTTTATCTAACATGTTTCAGATTGTCCGATTTGGGTCAAATATGCACCGTTTTGTTCTATAATTTGTTGCCATTTCAAAGGTAGCTTCATAATGCCTCTCTTGTATTGGAGAAAAACTCTAGCAATCAATTTTCAAAATCTTCTCTTAATGCCAATCTCTTATCACTCGGGAAGTTTTGCAATGCGAAAAAAGAAGGTAATCGCTTGGTGCCACGTGGATGCATTAAAACTTCCAAACCAAGCTCCCTGAGTTTCTGGCGAGTCACTACAGACGTGTGTGGCGTGGGGTTGTCCTGATGGAACACAACACTCTTCTGGTGATTTTATTCCGTTTGGCCAACGCTTCTTAGATGGAAATTCGATCCATCATGTATTGGTGTGGCTTCCAAACATCGAGCACCTTTATGAATCCAGCTTTGCGCAAATGGTTTAAAACTGTTGTATGATCGATCTTTAGCTCCTAGGCGATGCTATGATTACTAACATACAGATCAATTTAGATTATTTCTGTGATTTTATCGACAATTTCGACGAAGGGTCTGCATTTTCAACATGAAAAATACCTGAACAGAATCCACAAAACCAAAATTGCACATAATAGCTGTTACAGTATCCGGACCATAAACATCATTCCCAATTTCAGCCACCTGTTAGTATTTTCGCCTTTATCAAAGAAAAACTGTGAAAAGTACCCAATTTTCATTGTTTACTTCCATTTCTAACACCCTGTAACTCACAAATGAATGGATCAAACAAAAAATAGCAAAAGATTTTTTTCAGTGTGAAATTTCACCTTAACGAGTATAAACCTAAAATTGTTCGATCGATACTTTACGAGATATCCACCACTACAGCCATCTACCAAAAAAATAATGGATTTCTTTTCCCCAATCTTATATGGTCCGTCTAGAAAGTATCCGGAAAACACAAAAGTCAATTGTAATTATTTAGTATATATTTTTAATTCTTGTATTAGAAAATTATAACAAAATATTCATTTTATTTACTTATACAACCTCCATTTAACTGTAAACACTAAATATCGAGGTACACCCGAAACCAGATCAACTCCATAATTTTTGGTCATGGTAGTCCAGGACTGTAAAACGGACCGAATTAAATCATCTTTATTTCGTGGCGCTGCTTGTTTAACTTCAATCTTCATTAGTCACCATATATTTTCAATGAGACTAAGATCTGGTGAAGTTGCTGGCCATGAAATGATTGTCACTTGGTGTTCTTGGATTCAAGCTTGAGTATAGGCCAAAGTATGGCATCTTGCATTACCCCGCTGAAAACGCCACCCCTCTGGATATAAAGCATGCCCCTTTTTGAGGAGAAAATCGTTTAGAATGCCACAATACTTTTCACTATTAAATATTTGACAAACAGTGTTGCCATGCAACTTTGGCTATAACGGACTATCTGCACAACCTTTTTTATATATTACTTATGTCTTAGAATGTTACGAAAGAGAAGTATATTAAAATTATGAAAAATAATAAATTCTGGATACTTTCTAGATGTACTATAGTAACAGCTTGCCGCAGATCTCCAATGGAGTAAAAAAAATTGAACCAGTTCGTATTTAGAATTTATCTGTTTCAATAATCATTTATCAATCAGAAAATTCTTATAATTACAAATTCTAATACTACCAAGTTCAAAAAGGTTTCCAGAAAGTTCTGATTTTTAATTCCATTTCAACCTTCAACAAGTAAGACTCATGAATTCATAATTGCAATGATCTATGTTCTTCGAAGTGGTGTCCACACATAACTCCTCTTCCAAGTACCTTTGAGTAAATCTTTCTCGTGTAACCAGGATAAACTTGTCAAATCGTCATCCGGGCTTCGACTGCTACTTTGTGCCTGAGCAACAGCTAGAAGAAGAGATATAGGGCTCTGTGCTTCACAAACTGGTGTACCAGCAACTGGACTCGCAGGCACTGACATTTTTGGTGTGGCAACTTGATCATCATCTGGAGATACCATTCGCTCAGGGGACATCTTACTGTTTTAAACTTAAAACATAAAATATCATAAGAAAAGACTCATCTCCGGATGAAATTTGGTCAGTAGACCATACCACCAAAGCAATTAAGATCTGTAACCATATCAAATATGTAGGTATAAGCTTGAATTGTCTGACAGTAGCTACTGTACCTATTATTTGGCACTAGTTAGTAACTAAAAGCAATGCTTGGAAAATTAAATGTCAGCACATTGAACTCAATTATTAATAATAGCATAGATGATAACACAAAGTTCTTCAAATTGGAACCGAGCAACTTGCATCTGTGTAACAGATCAAAACTCAAATAAGCCCGAATGGGTTTTGTTGATCGCTGCACATAAAGTTTATTGGCTGCAGTCATCAATACCCCTATAATGTCCAACGAATGCAACTGAGTTGCACACCTATACGTAGAAACATTAAAGTTTTATCAAACACAAGCGCCACTCAATGCACAAAATACTCCACGAAGCTAATTTTTAGATTATTTCTATCATTACTAAAGTAGAAAACCTTCTTCAGGTCATATCCAATTACCGTTTAATACCAAAAGTAGCATTTACACCCAAATTAATAAAAACGACAGATATTTTCTTCTAAATAAAATTTAATAAGGAGAGCGAACAGTAGTAACAGAAAGTTATTCAATGGAGACAGTGCAATTTGCATCTCTATAACAGATCAAAACTCAAGTAAGCCAGAATGGGTTTTGTTGATGGCTGTGACATAAGCAGCACGTGTTTCGAAGCTTATTTGCTTAAATCATCAGTGTCACTGTAGTGTTTAACGACTGCAACTCAGCTACGAACCTATATGTGTTTTTTCTATGTTAGGAACGCTATAAATAATAGAGAATACAATTCATTGCTTGAGTTAACTTGGTCGGGTTTGCAGTATATGTATATTCGTGTGCTTAGTTGTTTAATAAAACTTTGCATTGCTGACTTGCATTCGTTGGACATTACATTACATTATTCAATAACTTTTGCGACGTGAGGACAAGCGTTGTCGTACAAAAGAATAATTTTATTATGTCTGTCCTTATCTTACGGACGTTTTTCTCGTAATGCATGAGGTAATTGCAGTCTGTAGCGATCACTTGTAATGAAATCGCCAGGTTTTCGCAGCTCGTAATATACAACGCCCCCTTGGTCCCACCAGATACACAGCATAACTTTCCAATCATGAATGTTCGGTTTTGGTGTTAATGTTGAGGTCGATGGCAACGATTGGCCTGGCAAAGGGTATTTTCTTCTTGGGGCTGTCGCAGAAGATCCACTTTACGTCATCAGTAACTACCTTGTGTAAAAAACCTATCTTTTTTGCCTTTAAAGCAGCTAATTCATAAGAAAGCCAATTGCCTTGCTTTTGAATCAGGCCTATAGAGTTCAAACATAGAGATACTGCCAGTTAGATCAGTAATTGCAAACGCGTTAGACTCGGATCTTCATCAAGTACTGTCTGTAATTCATAGTCTTCGAATTTCTTTGGCCGTCCTGGGTGAGGACATAACTTGTCAGTTGCAGCATCGTCACCGTAAATTTCCACAAGCATACGAGCTTCAGCTGCGCTTTTTTCCGATTAAAACAAAAAATTAAAACCTATCGGAAATGCTGTTTACTTATCAAAAAATCTGACACTTTAAACAGTAACAAAAAACGTTTTCCATGAAAATCAAAACTGGATGTTACCGGCAGATGTCCAATTTATCTAAACCGCGGCAATCAGTTGTTACTATTCAAAAATTTAATATTTTTAGAGCCATATTTTGTAAACGCACCGAATCAATTTGCGCTCCCAATATAATTAATAAAAAAATATTTCAACAAAATATTAACTAACAAAGATATAAGCCCTTTAATTCCAGTGCGATTCCGTGCAGTTCAACTCCGGTCTTTCGCGCTAATCGACAATTTCTCAACGGATATCTCTCTGTTGCATTTTGATTGAAAGATATTTAAATAAATATGCGACATCAAGTTTAAAGCATAGGGATAATATCTCTAAAGTTTAATGTTCTAACCGGTCCGAATTTAATCTTTTTTGAAATTTTTGAAATTTCGAATTGAATTTAACAATTTTGTTAACTTGTCCCTTTAATATTTCATATAAACAATTTCTGGTGAAATGGTTTATTTCGACGAGTTCTACCTCTTGTTAAAAACGACTTAACTTTGAAAACACCCTGTATAAAATGTTTATTTCAATAAAGTAATATGAAGGGTGTTTCAATAAGAGCGCAAGATTTCAGTGTTCAATAAAACATCGTTTTCTGTAGCAAAGTATTGAAATATTTATTGATTTAGAAAATATCCTTTTGGGGATTATGTATGAAACAAAATATTTTGTAAATGGCCGCCACGGCTTTGATGAAATATGCGTACCCTTTTGACGAAATTTTCAATAACGTTCTCAAATACATGTGGTGATATTTCATTGATACAGCGTCTAATTTCGGCTTTAAATGCGTCCAGGACAATTCTGGTTACCAAATCGGGAAATGACACGACCAGGAGCAAACTCGTGCAAGATCGTCAATATTTCACGGGCGGTATTACATGTGGCACCGTCCTGCTGGAACCACATGTCGTCAAGATCAATAGCTTCCAAATGAGGCACAAGAACTGTGTTATCATAGCACGATAACGTTCGCCATTCCCTGTTACTGCATTAACTTCTTCGTTTTCGAAGAAAACCGGTCCAATTATTCCTCCAGACCATAATATACACCATACAGTGACCCGTTGTGGATCCATTGTTTTCCGATGAATCATTCGTGGATTTTATAAGCCCAAAATGCGACAGTTCTGCCTATTAACGAAGCCATCGAAGTCAAAATGGGTGTCTTATCACTGAAAATGATTTTGTTTGCAAAATCAGCAGGTTGCTCAAGGGTCCAATTGGTGAATTGTCTTCGATGTTCATGGTCTACTGGCAGAATGTTTACTAACTCCCATCTGTCAACTTCCGATCTGTCACGTCGTAATCATGTGACATTATGAGTGTCAAACATGGCGCGCTTTACAAATCTTGCACTCTTATTGAAACATCCATTACATATTTATTTAGTCACTCGATCCAATATCAATAGTTGAACCCTCTCAAAGAAAAACTAGAGAAAACAAATAATATCCACATATAAAAAACAGCTAATTGTGAAATTCAAACAACTTTCGTATTTATGACTTCTCGTATTATTTTTCCTCAGCAACAAAATATTTAATATATTCGATAATTTATCGTAATTAAAGACTAGTTTTTGAAATATCTAAATTTTTAACAATGTAAAAAATTGAGATGTTCACATTTTTGTGTCAATGGAAGGTTTACACCTATATTAAGTTTTCAGTTGCCTGAAGATAAATACTTAGAAAGTACAGTAACAAAAATGTGAATCTTTAATTCACACAAAAATGTAAACATGTCAATTTTTAGAGGTACTTTACCAAGTTGTTTTCAATCAAAATATCTTCCTTTAAATTAATCCACATATATACGTATTGACTCATATCATCTATAAAACAGCCAAATCACCTTCGTTCAAAAATACAACAAATGACTAAAAAATGTATTATCAAGCAGGTGAATAATTATAAATAGTAAATAGGAAAGAATAGTTAAATCTGTTATTCAAAGACATACATATTTCGTCTAGACTGCTCCATCACATGTACAGATATACAAAGTTAGCTAAGAATCCATGGTTGTCATGGTAACCTTAGTCTAAATGCATCTTTGGATGGAGACAAACAAGGAAAAGCTCTCTTTCCCTCGTTCAAGAATATGGGCCAAATGAAATGACCAAACGTCAGGCGCAGCTACATGCGTCTTTCTATAGCATCATTGTTGCTATAGTAACTGAAGATATCTGTGACGCAATAATAGAAGGCTTTGAAATGAAATGGCTTTGCGTTGGCTTAGGGTTGATTGCCACACTGAAGACAAATTCGATGATGTCTTTCTACGCACCTCTGAAGATCTTGAATAACTAATTCCGCCAGGTTACATCTGCTTTGGAAAAAAGAGCAATAAAGCCACCTCGTATTTTGAAAGAGATTGCCTAAGGTTTCCATGAAAACATCGTAAATTTGAGCTTTCGAAAAAAATTTGACACACCTGAGGCAAATCCTTGTATTTTTCCTGCATTATTATAGTAAAATAGAGAATGATAAAGGTCACGACAGTTATCACTTAAAATTCCAAAGAAATTCCGCAAAAATCTCCCATATTTAATGAACGTCAGCACCTTTTAGATAATTCTAGCAATCAAACTTGTCATTAACGTTTAACAAATCAATATTTTATTTTTGATATCCTCGACTTAATAGATAAGAATTTTGCGTATTATCAATTGACCATATTCATCTGATCAAAATATATGCACCTATACAACAGGTTTCCTAAATTAGGAAGAAAAATAAATAACACAGAATTCCGAAAATCAATCTTTAAAAATGGAAATGTTAATGAGAGGTTGACAATAGTTGTTATGAAACTATTTTCCTCCTGCCTAAAGTAATTTTAACCTCTTCCAAATTTGGTAAATTGAGAACTCAAGGTTTCATGATTTTGTAAATCATAAGAAGCTCTATGCAGTTAAAATGAAATCGACACGTACGCTATAAGTTTAATTGGTATTTGAGTGCTTAAGTTAGACTCCCCTAATTGAGTTATTCCAATTTTTTGCAGTTATATAGGTCAAAAATTCGGCCATTACCTCGAGTAGACAACGTGATGTTACACAGCATTTTCTTCATTAATAATAAATTAAAACACAACACAAGCATGAAACAAAATTTAATATCAACACATTAATGCATGTCCCTAAGACATAAAGAAAAATAAATAGATCAACTTACCTTTTCTGGGTAATTTAAATGTTTTTATCTACAGTACACCATTTTCCATGCCACCCAAACATATGATGAATTTTGTTTGTAGACGAAGCCAAACTTTTGACAACTGATCAGATTCAAAACACGGCGCCAAGTTCATAGTTTTGTTATTTAGCTTTCTTCGTAAAGTTTTCCGCAATAAGGGGTTCACTCATATTTGGAGTAAATCGAGTTTTTAAAAAAATAACAGTTTATCCCTTCTGAGCAGTTTTATTTTAATAAACTACTTGGGTAAAAAGGAAAATATTGCTTTCTTTTTTAAAAAATTCAAATTCAGTCAGGAAAGAACCACATACTATGAACTACAACTGGAAGATATGACAGCCACGTTTGACCTAATGCATCTTCTAAGTGATTCGATCTACAAGCTCCTCCTTAAGGTATTGCAAACAAGAGCAATATTCAGAATGAGTGTATAGAATTATAAAAAATTCAAGAATATCTAGGACATTGAGAACAATATTCAATCAGTACTAATTTTCCACAACAATTTTTGAAAATTTTTCTATAATCGAAAATCTGGTTATATCTAATATGTTTTTTTTCAAATTTTCTGACTAACACTATAGATTAATCTCTATTGTGTGATGTTTTATATCATAAGTTCAATTGAAAAGCGATATGTTACTTTCGTAGATCAAAAATATTCAAATTTGTTTTGACATAACACATAACCTCATTCTTTGAAACCGGCTGATTAGATTATTGTTTTCTTTTCCTCAAAAATATCCCTTCTTCATTTCTCTATTAATGAATTCATGATGTTTCGCTTCTGTCTTTTGAAATAAATTTCTATTGCTGAAGTTAACAAGCACTATTTATATGAAAGTGTCAAGGTCAAATATTTGCATGCCTCCAATTTAACTCATATTCACTTTAAGCCATAAATCAAAACTTTATTTATCAACTGAAAAATTATTCCAATCAATTTTTTCAATATTTAATTAAAATGTATTAAATTGCTCCTTTTGAAAGAAAACACTTTTTTGTGATATTGTAAATAATTCTTAGTATGTGGAAATCTAAAAATAAATTCAGTCAGATATACAACAACGAATATTTTAAGCCTCTTACAAGTAGTAACTAAGTACTGAAGTCTGAATATTCATCTCAAGTAAGTGGAAAACAACTTCTGCAAGTTTTATTTAATTAAAATTTTTATTGTTCAATATTGAGTTACAGTATTATATTGAGTTTCTATTTTGAACACAAATCAAATAATATTTCACTAAATTACTCAATTTTTCTCAGAATGGCAGACTCTGAAGATTTCATTCTGAAATTTCATTCTTTGGAAGGAGTTACCCTGAAAGAAAAGAAAAAATCTTTATATCTTTTATTGCAAAGTATTAATCCTTCATCTTCTAATATACTAGATGACATAATACAGCGATTGGAACCGTCCACATATCTTGAAGAGACATATAAATTAGAATTCCTCATCCACTTTAAAAGAACCAATGATCTTTTCAAAATACTGACTGAGGGTGAAGAATTTGGAGCATACAGAGTTGTTCGTCAAGATTGGTTTATTCGAGAACTAATTGATACATATACACCAGCTCAATTTGTAGAGGAGGTTGTTCCTAGATTATCATTTTCCATTCGTACAAAAATTTTCAAGAAAATTCTTATTAATCTGAGTGATGTTGATATGATTGAAGACTTTTTTGAAAAGGTATGCAACATATATGGAATATCTTCTGCTATAATTTTCTTAACAGGCTGCTCCAAACAAAAAATTGAAGAAGCCTTCAAGAAATTTTCCATAAAATTTTCAGCCACGCAGTTAAAATCATTGTTTCAAAAAGATAGAGACTTAATTGTGCTATATTTCGAGGTGTTGAAAGAAAACGGTTTTGATGTTGATACCTATAAATGGAGATCATTCTACTCGTATATAGGACAAGAAGATCCTCTGTACTATTTCGATCTATGTGAAAAATTTAACATTCAGAAAATTAAGTTGGGTAGAAAGAGCACTAAGAAATACGTTAGTATTGAAAGGGAAAAAATCGTAAATAAACCAGATGATTTCTATAGATTTCTACGTAAAGATGCCTTAGTTCGGAAGTTAGGAGCTGATTTTCCAATGTTTTTCAAAAATTTATTTCCAGATAATTTAGATATGTTTCATTTTAATTATAACCGATCGCTAATTAAATATTATCCCAGAAAAAAACAATATGAATTATACTTGAAGACATTTGAAGAAGTTTATAACAAAAGTCTTTGGGATTATGTACAGTATATGGATGAAAATTTGATAGAATTAATTTCTGATACAGATGTCAGGGAGAAATGGATTTCAAAATATGAAAAGAGAGGAAAGATAAAGAAATACATGGTGAAAAAGAAAAAATGTGCTATGTTCTTTACAGAAGATAAAGGCGAAAATGTTATTAAAGAGAAAAAAACAATATTTAATATACTGATATCGACTTGCAAATTGATGAAGAACTATGATGCTTTCTCAAATATCTTGAAGTCATTTTACGAACGTCACAGAAATAGTGATGTAACAATTATATATAATTTCCTTCGAACAGTTCACAAAGAACTGGATCTGAGCAAGTTTAAAGATGAACACTGGCAATACATTTATTATATTGTCAGCATTCAATTGTTTAAAAAGCAGCAATTATTTCATCCTATTTATCTGGAATATATAAAATACTTATATCTCAATCAGAAACCTATAGATGAACATGTTTTGATTTTATTGAATGAAGCTCCATTGACATTATCGAAATTCAATTACGACAACAAAGATTTCCAGAAAATTGTACATTTGCTTTTCCTCAAGTTCCTTCCCGATGTCACTAACAGACAGAATGAAATTGCCATTCAAATTGCTTTGAGTGTTATGGGATGGAATGCTAAATATCCCTTAGAACCTATTTATTTCTGTGAAGAGGAGACTATATTGAATGCTATTACTAAACTGATTTCTACTGACGAAATTAAAGAAAATACAAAGAAAGTATTTAAATATTTAATTTGTCATCAGAAGAAGAGTCTAGGAAGCTCAGATTTAGATCATTTATATTGGTCTAAATATGACAAGTTAAAAGATAATACCATAACAGAATGGTTCGTGAAGCATAAACCTACAGTCTTTAAAGAATATATAAACAAAATAGGAATTATGCTGAAAAATGGGGATGTTAATTTGGTTCGAAATTTAAAAAAATATACACATCTAGGAATACCAAATTCCATTGTCGAAACTTCCTTGGAAGATCTAAAAATTTGTGAACCATCCAAATGTGCTGGTATAATTTATATATTAGCATTTTTCATGGAAAATAATGATCTATGTTCACTCTTGCAACAATATGTCCCTCAGGTAGATAGGATTGACGTTGATAATTGTGATGAGATCACTCAGAAATCGTTTGCTATACAACGAGCTCTTGGTAGGTACTCTAAGCTGTCAAATAATATGAAGATGTTACTTCCGATATTACTCAATTATTGTAGAGGAGATGTGCTGAGCTCGGTATTGCCATCAATTTATAGCAGTTTTCATAGAATTCCAGAAAATCAACTTTATTCTGCTCTGAATCAATTAAATAACAAAGCTGTGTCAGTTAGAAAACACACAATATTTTTAACAAGTCTTATACTTCCAGTCAAACAAATTTTAACAAAGTACGAACAAGTAAAATCATGTGAAAAAAATGCTTCCGTTAACGAACACATGTTTACGAGCTGCTACAAATTTTTCATAAAAAATAACACACCTGAATGTTGGATAATTATCAAAAATTACATAATACAGTTGAAAAGAGAGCAGAAAGATATTTTCAATATGATAACTAACGTTCATCGCTTTCCTATAAGCTACCGCCCTGAATATATTGAACTTGTCTGGAGTATCTTAGAGAAAAACAAAAAAGAAAATGAGAATTTTGACGACAATATGTTCGCACTTCTCAATAACATAACAATCAAAGATATAACTCATTTAAATTCTGAATTTTGCTTCAATATAATTGAAAATAAACTTTTTGATGCCAAAAAATGCTGCATTGATTATTATGCGGTCGATTTTTCCAGAAAATTCTTTTTGTATGGCGAAGAAAGTGAAAGAAAAGCTAACTCATTGTGTAGAATATTTAAGAAAATGAGAGGAAATACCATAAATGATTTTGAGAAAAATGAAGAAACTTTACGTATGGTGCATAAAATTTGCTTTATGCTTGCCAAAGATATTCTTACAATGGATAAAGAAAATTTTGACAAATTTTTTCCCCAATTCTTCCATGATGCCCTGATAAAGGTCTTTTTAGCCGAGGAAATTTTTGAAGAAATTATGCTTTTAGAATTGGTTCAATTCAAGATTAAATCTGGTGACATTAAACGATTACTACCAGGTGAAATGAGCAAAATGCTTGCTTCTGTTGCTGAGAAATATAGTAATTTGATATTGAAACGTTTCAATAACTTCCTATTTATGGTTCAGGATATTTTATATGTAAACGAGGAAGTTAATTGGCTTAATTTTTTATATAATTTTCTGAATGAAAATTCGTCACAAGTTCATTGTGCATCAGTAATACAGCTACTGCCCCATTTTTCCTGTGTATATTCTGACGATAAGACAAAAAATGCTTACGAACAATTACTTCAAAAGTTGAAAGGTCAAGATCATATTGTAAAAATTTGTTTATATGGCAAACTAAAAGATATGTAATGAAACTACTTCCATATATATACTTTTCAGTTTGTAATTGTGAATGTTTTTAGTTTTAAGCTTACTAACTAGTGTCAGTTTACAATAAATCATATATGGCAAACTAAAAGATATGTAATGAAACTACTTCCATATATATATTAGGAGTACAAATAAGTTTCCGCCGTTTTATTGTAGATGGCGCGGCACGGAGTTTCGGTTAGCTTTCGCAGATGATTACCGGCTTAAAAAATAGTTTGGACATTCAAGAACAACATAACCTATTAATATCATTGATTTTATATTGGTGAAATATAATTTTTATAAGTTGAAAATGTCAAAATTTGAGCCAAGTAAGCGTCATTTGCGGGAAATATTAGTTTACTTCTTTAATTTAAAGAAATCTGCTGCTGAGGCGCATCAATTGCTCGTAGAAGCATATGGTGAGGGTGCTTTGAGTGAGAGAACGTGTCGAGAGTGGTTTCAAAAGTTTAAAAAGGGTGATTTTGACGTAGAAGACAAAGATCGCAGTGAAAGGCCAAACATTTACGAGGATGCAGAATTGGAGGAATTATTGAAGGAAGATTCATCTCAAACACAAAAAGAACTTGCTCTAACATTAGAAATCACTCAGCAAGTAGTCTCACATCGTTCTTCTATAATAAATATTTAATTTAAAAAACGGCGGACACTTATTTGTACTCCTAATACTTTTCAGTTTGTAATTGTGAATGTTTTTAGTTTTAAGCTTACTAACTAGTGTCAGTTCACAATAAATCATTGTTATAAGGAAGAATCATAACAAATATTTTGATCAGCTGCATACATGAAATGAAATAAAATCTGACTATCAGAATACATTCTTAAGTTCTTTTTGTGTTTCCCCAGATCTTTTACAGGACAACAAGGAAATAACATATGTTTATTTGTTATAATAATTATATTAATTCATTTTTTAAACCGAATTAGCATTAATTGATACACTGGACTCAGACTGCACTGAAAAAAAAAAGAAAAAATTATTAACTCAAAGAATGCATACAGAATCATTAAATCAAAAAAATAGTTAAATCAACAAAAAAACGAATTCGAAATGATAATTTAATAATGATTAAAGCTGGCAAACTAAATTCTGTTGTAACTTTATCCAAAAAAGATTACGAAAAAATAAACAATTGTTTAGAGAAAGAATCCGCAAAAATTCAAAAAAGATCCTACCTAAAAAATTCAATTAAAAATGAAAACAACTGTCAAAGACATTCAAATTATTCTCAAAAACTAAGATAAATTCAAAATTATCAATATGAACAATCTCTCTTGAAGTATATGGCCTTATTAAAATCAATCAACACGCCTGTTGTAATATATCAATAAGCTCCTTGCAAAATTAGCCTTTGAATTAAAGAAAAATTTTTAAATAACAAACACATTTCAACTCTCTCAATTCAATAAAAACTCAATTGAGCTTCCAAAAATGCGACAAAATTTTAGCTCTCCATCTAACTGTATTCTAGTATCATCTAATACGTCTGTGGGTTAAATGTTTAATATTATCATTTGTTCAAATCATCTGAAAATTAAGGGAAGCTTCACAACGATGTGAAAAAGCGGTCTCAAAAATGGGCGACTGCCTTGACAAATTTAGTTCATAATATTATAACTTCTCGGACGATGGCTGAACTTAAAGCATCCTCCAAGAATTATGCCCATAGATAAATAAAAATATAATTATTAATTCTTCAATATTAACAATTCTTCATAGATTAACAAGACTATATATTCTTTTATCTATGGTATACTCTGTTGGGGTTTATGAATTAAATCGATTTTGAGATATTACAGAAAATTACGCAATGCTTGCGCTGACATCTATTGACAGCGTTGGATGCGTCTATACACTTAGTCACCACTACCAAGGTCACCTGGTATTTCCCAGTGCGAATATGAACATAACAACATTGGCTGTTAAGTCAACGATATATTTGACCAGTGAATTTTCATTGATTAGCAGTAAAGTTTAACCAAATGTAAGAAGTGACGAAGAAATTACAGAAAACTACCAAGCCTGAGGTCTCATTACAGGTAATATAGTTTATTTTCAGAAGACTTGTAAATTTTAATGTAAATATTCTCGAACAGATAACAAACACATGATGATCTTTGAAAGGTTCAAAATGTAGACTTAAGAAGCCTCAGTGCTGGCGAAACATTTGTCGTTAAATCAATAAATTGTGGAAATATATTTTTCTGAGCCTTTACGAGATTCATTATGCCATAGGAGCTTTATTTATGACAGGATTCCTCCAATAGATATGTTGAATTGTTTTATATAATTTTTAGTATAAATAATGTTCAGAAGTATCTACTGCATAAAAATATTAGATATTAAAAATCGTGGAATTTGGGTATTAAATTGAAATTACCGCCAAATTCAATGTTATCTACTTTCGACGTTAGTTCTGTATTTATCAACAGTAAACTTTAGACAGTAATGCAATAATTGAAGTATTTTGCATTTTAAATATGAAGTCTAAGTATATTGAAGAATAATACACAATATATCACATTTTCAATGGATTTTAATGAAATAAATAAGTCGTCAAATATTAAGATTTCACTTCAAATATAATTGTATATGACGTCAACGATTTTTAACTAGACATTGTCGTGAAAATATCTACTTCGATTTATATCTTCTTGAATTTTGTACGTATAATAAAATAGTTACCTCATCGTTAATTAACTATCGAGTGTGTTAATTAGGGCGATTAATGGTTGAAATCGTTAACACAAAAATTTGGTTCTTTATCAGTTTTTGACAATATTTAACAAGCAGAAGTTTGAAACCGAAATATTTTAGTGAAAATTACATGTTGGAAATGATAAGAAATATTTTATTCAAAATAGTCTCCATTGTATATTTATACATTAGGAAAATTCCGGTTTTATGTTTCTACACCTGGTAGCAGTGTTCAGCTCAAATTTTTGTCGACCTCTATTTTTATTCAACTGACTTCAACTTGACAGGCCTTTGATCTGTATTTTGATTTTAATTTTCCTCTTTTACTTGCATATAATAATCATGCATTAATGGATGAATTGATCGGGTCACTTACAATCAATTTTGTTTACGTTGCACAAAAATATCTATTGATAAATTCAATTATTTTGGACTGTACATTTCGAAATTATCAAAAATAATTCTTAAAAAATGATAAATGAATAATTTTGATATATTCAATTCAAGAACGTTCAATACTGACAATAACAAGTGCAGTAATCTTATCAGAGTTATTTTCCTTGAAACTGTCTGATTTTTCTATTGAAAAAAATATCAGATCGCACCTTGATTAGATTATTAATTTTGAGAAGTGCAAACTCTGTGTTCCAGTTCGCTTAGAAATCATTATTGTAAAGGGTCTTTCAATGGGAACGCCCCATTTTTAAATTGACATTACTCACGCATGGCAGCCACTGTTTATTTGAGACACTTGTATTTGAAAATGTCTACCATTTAATCATGGAAAGGTACACACTCCAACAACGTTTACAAATAATCCAAATTTATTATGGAAAATCGCGATCTGTTACTATAACTTTATGTGCTTTAACTCCAATTTTTGGTCATTATAATCGTCGGATAAAAGAACAGTTGAATGTTTGATGAAGAAGTTTGAAACACTTCATGATATTACAGTGGCAGTGAGATAATGAAATGCAAGAAGTGTGAATATTGCTGCTGTACGTATAAGTGTTCGCGAAGACCAAAATTTATCGATTTCTCGTATGTGTCTCAATTTTTTTTTTTAATTTGAGATTGCATACATATTCTCGTAGGATGTTTCTTTCGTTCATTTCAACTGAACTGCAGTCAAATATGTTACTCTCGATTTCACATGGATACACATATAGAGTCGTAGAGTCCATTTGTGTGTGTTTTAGTAAATATGCGGCAAGTTTCAACAAATTAAGTCGAAAAATTCACGTTGTACATTGATTGGTCATCGAATGTTTGAATTGACACATATAACGTTAAACGAGACCACATGATAGCGTCGATCAATGTGCGTCGCTCGAACTAACAGAGCCGGACTTAAAATTGCGAACATCCAATTCGAATAAAGAGGCATATATCTTTGTCCCCTTGAATATTTTATACAGGCGAAGAATATATTGCAAGATTTAGCTCTACTATACTCAGACTCACTACTGGTGTGCACTTAATTCTTATTTTTATTCCGACACTTGGAAGCATTTCCAAAAATCTTTATTCTCTCTTTTGTTTTTTTTTCAGATCTATGATGGACGCAAAAAGTTTCATCGAAGAATTCCACGGCTTGACTGGCAACCTTCTGAAAGAGAGAAAAAAGAATCTTCGCATTTTATTAGACAACTATCGTTCAATTCAGAACAATGAAGATATTTTGAAGGAAATAGGTGCAAAACTTCAACCGAGGACATATTTAGAAGAGACATACAAGTTAGAATTTCTCCTTTACTTCAAGCGAGTTTGGGAGCTATTTGAATTTCTCAAAAATGGAAGCGATAAAACTGCCATCAAAATAATTAAACAAAAATGGTTCGTCACAACGATAGTGAGGGATGTTGCTCCTAAAGAATTTGTGACCGAAATTTTTCCACAACTTTCCCTTGTTGTCAGATTGAAGATATTGAAACAAATTCTGAAACATTTTAAAGATGAAAAATTCATTGATTCTCTTTTTCAAGAATTGCTTGAAACGTATGGCTTCAGACCTGCATTAGTTATCATTTCAGGATGTTCCACAGAAAAAATTAAGAATGTTTTAAAAGACAGGGGACTCAAAGTTTCCATGGCTCAACTGAAATTGCTTCATGACAAAGACAGATCAATTATAAGATTCTATTATGAAGAGTACTATAGAAGGGGTGGAAATGTTGCTTCTTTGGATTCATTTTCTTGTTATTTGTCCAGGAAAGATCCTAACCTTTACATGGAGCTCCATATAAAATACGATTTTTCAATTCTACATAAATTAGGGCGTCAAGCCACAAATGACTACGTAAGACGAAACAGAGATTCCATAATTAATGATCCAGTGAAATATCTTGATTTGAATGTTCTGAAGAAGAGCGTTCTAGTGAAGCAGCTTGGCAATGATTTCCCAGGATTTTTAAAAGATGCTTTTCCAGAATCTTTCAATCAGTTGGGAGGGTCGCATATTGTGTTCAATTTATTGGATAATTATCCCAAGAAGAAAAGATATGATCTCTTTTCTAGGCTCTTCAAGGAAGTTTACAATAAAGATTTGATTAATGCGAAAGAAATTATGACAGAGAATTTACTAGAAACGATAGTCAATCACGAAGAGAGGGAGAAGTGGGTAGAAGTATTTAATAACGAAGTAAAATATATCCAATATAAAAGATCCAGTCTAGCAATACCTGAGCTCAAGGAACAATTGTTCAGAGCTGATAATGTCACATTCCGTAAAGAATTATTGGAATATATAATCTCTTCCTGTGGCGTGAATGAAGATTACAATGCACTCTTGGATGTTCTTAAACTTATATGTAAAAGATTTCAGAATGACGACTCAGTTCTCTATTCTGCTGTAAACAAGATAGGAGAAAAGATGAATTTGCGTAAATTAACCGAAGAACACTGGAAATACATCCACGAAATTTTCTTAAGGCAAGATCTTAAAAACATTTCTGTGGATGGTGAAGTAGTTTTAGAATATTGCGAATTTTTGAACAGATCTGGTAAATCGTTTGAAGAAATGATTCCCATATATCTTAAATCTGAAAGAGTGAATCATACACTCCGGACGAAATTTGTTGAAATCAAAGATGAGAAATTTCAAAAAAACTTTCTAAAACTCATCCTCAAATATTATTCGAGTATAAATGAAGTACATCGAACTACATGGAACACCATGCAAATTATATTCACAATCAAAAGATGGAATCACAAACACCCTTATGACCTAATTTTGGTTTCACAAGTGAAGACCATAGTAGAAATTGTCCTGAAAGAAATGGAGAGTACTTGGATATACCGCCAAGCAGAGGAAATCAAAGCTTTAAAATATTTAATATGCGGCGAAAATGATACAGATGATTTTGAACATATTTATTTCCAAAATATAACGAATTTGGCAAATGCCACGGTAACCAGGTGGTTCTTGAAAAATAAACCTCAAGTCTTCGAAAAGTACATTGATAAAATATATGCTTGTTTTACTATGGAAAGTAAGAGTCTAACTAGAATACTGAGAAAATTAGAACACTTAGGTTTGGTGAAAGCTATTGAGGATCACTTTTTAGAAAAGCTTAAAGAACTAAACCAAAGTGAAAAAGATGCGATGGTTCAGTTATTAACTTCAGTAATGGCATCAAAGAATTATATGGAACTTATTGAAAAATACATACCAGCGAATGAAAAACTAGACCTTCTGAAGGCAAGTGAAGAGGAAAAAACTTTGCTTCAAATCGAAATGTCCTTGGCAAAATCTGTACGTTTCAGTACCTGTCATGCTTCCGCTCTACCTATTATTTTCAATTATTGTAAGGGTGATTGCTTACAACCTGCCTTGTACTCACTTTACAGTTGTTTCAACAGAATACCAGAAAAAGATCTGAAACCTTATCTTTCAGGATTATTAAATAAACCTGTTTCTGTAAGGAAACATGCAATGTTTTTAGCTGCTTTGGCGTTTCCAGTCTGTGTGAATGCCGAATTTGGACAGGAAATGATAAAAAACGAAAAGGATGCTTCAGTTCAAAAACATATATTTACAAATTATTACAAATATTTCCTTAAAAACCCTCTAGAACAGTTCTGGAATATACTGCAAAAATGTATAGAATCACTTACTATTCATGACAAGGAATCAATAGATGTCATAACTAATGTGCACAATATACCTGAAAACTACAAAGGAATATTTGCAGAAAATGTTTGGAAGGTGTTAGAAGAATTAGAGCAAAAAGAAAAGGACGCTATAAACAAATATTATAAAAATTTCTTCTTGACCTTGAACGATTATGATGTCAAATTCTTAGCACCAAACTTCTGTATAGATATAATCAACAAAAAATTGTTTAGAGAGGAATTTAAATTAAATCCTATGTGCTCAAAATTTGCCATCCAATTCATGATGTACAGTAAGGATGTAAAACAAGCAGTTGAAAGTGTAATGCGAATTTTAACAGAATACAAAACGAAATATTGGAACAGCGAAAAAAGTGGTAATGCAAAGTCAACTGTTTATCATTTCTGTTTTAAAATTTTCGATAAGGTAATGTCTCCAGAATATTTGAGAATAGTTTTACCGCAGAACTTCATCTTGATCTTCAGTGAAGAATGGAAAAACACATTTTCGCAGCAAGAAACTTTCGAAGAATATCTCATGTTAGAATTTATGCTGTTGAAACATGAAAAAAGTACAGATCTCAAAGTAATTGCTCAAAAGATCGGCGAACTTTTTGAATGTGCAAGGAGATCATTTGGAGATTTAATACTTGATTTATTTCAAAATTTTCTCCAAACTTACTTGAAACAACTTTTAGGTTGTAAGAAATACGAGTCAAAATTAATGGAGTTTCTGGAATATTTTGCGGAGGAAGATGACATTTCGTCAACTCGTTGTTTACTAATAATTAGTTTACTTCCAATACTTCGTCATAATAATGATTTGAAGACGAAATATGATCATGTATTGAAGAAAATACGAACTTTTCCGGATCCTATCATTTCAATATATTTGAATAAGCATTTCAAGAATTTAAAGTAATTATTTGATAATACGCTTTTAACTAATTATCATTTATTGAATTTGTAATTTTGAAATAAAGCAGTATCTCGAACTCGATTTCTTTTTACATATTCTGCCATTCTTTTTCATTATTTGAAACATGTTCCATTGACTGCAGCAGTTATTCGAACCAGAGTTTATCAATAAAATCTTAAATTATTTTCACACGTACAATACACTGGCGAGCAAAAAAACGGGTCACTAAGATTTTACACTGTTTCTTCCAATAGATTCACGTGTTCAAATTGATTCAACAATATTTTCTTCCTCGTCTATCTTTCATTAGAAAATCAACTGAATATACGCAAAATATAGATATATGGGCTAAAAAACTTGATCAAAGAAACCATCTTCGAATAATTCTTCACGATAAATTCATCGTTTATCAGTTGCATTCAACATTGGTCATTGCAAAGTTTGTTTGCCATTCTCTGAAAGAAACAATTTCATAAAATGAGTTTACTAATTGAAGATTGTGCGAGAATGATAATAAAAAGAATAGTTTATTTGTCCATAATTAATATACAAATATAAAGAATAAAAGGAAAAAAATATTTATACAAAAACTTTTTTATCTAAATAAATAAATCACATGGCAAACAAAAAAGATGATGAAAAGAGGCTCACTAATGAATAGTTCGCCTGTTGGTTCTAACACTAAGAAATCTAAAACATTTTTCTAGCCGTCCCAAAAATGAAAAAAAAATAACAAAGAATATATACACATATAGCGAAGCAGGACCAGACATCCAAGGAAACCAAACAATTTCACTCACAATAAAAGAGAGGTGCAGCATGTAATAGTCAATTTCGGGAAAGTAGTGTAAATTTTTCGGGAAGCACTTAAATAATAAATGTCTTGAAACGGTTTACAGCACTCGGCAAAATTGTCAAATCCGGAAAAAGCATAGCATCTAGCAAACACTTGAAACTTCTTATCTTGTGCCTGAAAACTGGCAAGTTCATATCTTGTCAAATGGGTATATTGTATTGGCCGGAGTAAGATCTTTCTCTTTTTTATAAGAGCAATAATTTTTGAGAAGTATAACTGTCTTACATCCAGCATTCTTGATATCTTATAAAGTTCATCAGTGGGAAAGAGAAGGCTCCTTCCAAGTATGATCTTGAGTAGCAGTCTTTAAACAATGTTGAGTATCTCCACATGAGTTCTATGAGCTGCACCCCAACCAACTTTACCATATGACAAGTGAGACTGAACTAATGCAAAATACACCTTCATCAACTGAGTAACTATCATTTCATTTTTTAGGTTTCTGAATATTTGAAAAAGACCGCGGAGTTTTTTCGCTACTTATTCACAGTGATGATCCTAACGCATATGTCTGTCAATATGAATACCAAGATACTTAATGTGTCCTTCTGGATGTTCAAGAATAAAGTTTTGGTTATCGACTTTGAGGGGTCCCAAATTAGGAAGTCCCGATTCATATGATGTAAATGGTAGGTAAAATTACTTCTTAATGTTCAATGTAAGTTTATTCTATCTAAGCCAATCCGAAAGTTTCTTCAAGTCTTTTTCAGCACTAACCTTGAGGTTTTCCCATATCCTGTCCTCGCAGATCGCAGCTATGTCATCAGCAAAACTTATGATCCTCCCAGACACCTTCATGTACAACATATCATTCATGTAAATAATGAACAGGAGTGGACCTAATATCGTAGCTTGGGGGACTCCATAGGTTACAGCTTCCTCTCTACTACTCATTTCCTCAATTTGTACTATCTGCTTTCTATCTTTTAAGTAGCTTCTGAATAATTCTAAGGCAATTCCTTTTATACCATATTTGTGCAATTTATTTAATATTTCGTGGTTTACGGTATCGAATGCCTTAGATAAGTCTAGGAAAACGCAAAGAAGAGGCACTTTTTTGTCAAGTCCATCATTAATCAGTTTCGTCAAATCTCTTATAACTTCCTCAGCCGACATCCCCTCTCGAAAAGCGTATTGCCCTTCAGACATTAGTTTATTCTTTGTTAAGAAACCCAGCACTCTATTTCTCATCATTTTCTCCAAAATTTTGGCTACATGTGAAATTAAAGTAATGGATCTATAATTGGTTATCTCTGACTTATCACCACTTTTGTATATGGGCTTAATAACACCTGTTTTAAGTATTTGGAAAGCATCCGTGAATGAAACATTCATTAATAATGTGAGCTAAGGGCGCAGATATGTTCGTTTTTATATTATTGAGTGTATCTGATCGTATTCCGTCTACACCAGGTGCCTTTTTAATCTTAAAATCACCTATCATGCTTTCAATCTCTTTGGAATCAGTAGGTATAAGGAAGATGCTGTCCCTCAAGCAATTAACACCCTGAGCCAGAGGTCTGTTGATAGAAGAATGTATGTACCCTTTCTACAGTCCAAAGAATATTGAAAAGCCATCAGGAGACAGGCAGGCTCACTAGAAGACCTGTATCTGGAAGAAGACAGTGCACATCCTTGAGGGATAAATATTCATGGTTTCCACAAGTTTTCGAAATCGCCATCTTACTGCTGTTGCAGTTCGAAATCTATTGATGGAGGTCAAGTAAAAGTGAGTGAATGGATCGTGAGGCGACGTTTCTCAGAATCGAATTTACAACCTTCAACAGATCCAGAACTTCTCAGAGAGCATCAAATTGCGCGACTTCAATTTGCACGGGCAAACATAAACAGGTTAGAAGATCAGTTGGCCCAGGTACTTTACTCTGATGAATCTAGATTCAGCATTCGAAGAGCCGATGGTCGTAGACGTGTTTATAGAGTAGAGGAGAAAGATACGCCGATGCCTGTATAGAGGAGTGAGTTGCATTCGGTGGAGGATCTGGTATGGTCTGAGAGGTGTGTCTTTAGAGGGCCGCACAGAGTTTGTTTTTATAAATGGAGTTTTAACAGCAGTAAGGTACATAGAGGAAATTCTTATGGACCATGTTGTACCTTTAATACCGTTTCTGGGAGAGCAGGGAATTTTTATGCATGACAATGCACGCTGCTCGAATAACGACAGCTTACTTGGATGAGGTTGGAATTTTAAGGTTCAACTGGCCAACACGAAGTCTTGACTTGAATCCCATCAAACATCTATGGGACTGAAGTTCTCAAAAGAAATGCGGTGTTGCTAGGGAGCTTCCACCTCTTAATTCGGGAGACGGCGTTTCTTTCGGAGTCTGCGCATCTGAAACTCAACAGACAAGCGTGATGCGCAGCTCTGCCTGTGACGACAGTGATCCGTGTGTTCCGCTTGGAACGGTGGTCGTCAAACACTTTATGCCCTGCCTTATTTGAACTCGTCGGGGACGGTTAGTCATGAATATCTTTAGACTGGTCGGGTCCTCAATTGATACGCCGGTCAAGCTGCGATAAAGCAAGGCTGGTTTCTGGACGAGGAGCGAAGAAGTTGTTCGCTACAGAACGAACTGGGAAGAACTATGGTTCCATTACCCAATAATTTACAAGAGCTCCGTGTATAAAAGTGTACGATAAACTACATAAGAGAATAAAACTATTAAATAACTTAGTACTTTATAAAAGAGAAGTGGAACAAATGTTGATTAATCTAGAGCCGGTCGACGAGTATTTTAACATGCCTATATAAAATGTGTAAATGCATTTGACGTTTTTTCATTTGATATTGATGTGTTGTCAAATTATCTGAAATAAATTTATTTGTATTTGTATATGGCCGAAAATCGGCAACTTTCGAAAATAAAATTCGTGAACTTTCGTAACTTTTGTGTATCAGTTTATTCAACTGGAACCTTTTTAGTCAGGCAACCACAATTTCAACAGTTCATATTTACGGTTGCCGTGCGGTCAGTGGTCTTTGTTAATGTGAATCCAATACCAATAGTTTCTCAAGAGCAAGACCATGCACCTGTGGCCGGCCGAACATAACCGTGAACCCTACGGCTTCTTGTAGGTTGTAGGAATGAGCGAAACTTGTCTTACATTCCAGTCAGTAGTTGACTCGCTTGGTCGCAAGCTCTGGCCAAACAACAAATAAGCTTAAGCAGTTAGCGCTTAGATGCCCGCTCAGTATAGTAGGTATCGTGAATGAAATAGTTCCTTACCGCAACGGCCAGATAAATTCTTTACGAGGACGCATGCAATACATTAGTTTGTTTATAATAAGTGACTTGAATTGTCTTAAACTCTTACTTAAGTGTGTTATGACGTGAGTGCCTGACAGTTTATTAATTAGTTGACGTTTGACAATGCATTCTCGCCGATGAAAATAAGGTTAGTTTGGCATGCTTTTGTTTACCAACGGGATTCATTTGTTTGTGACATAAAATAGATGGTATTTTAGGCGACTAGATTACAAAGGAACGTAGGGTATTTTATTTGAAATGGGATGCGTGAGCCAAAAATGTGTGTCAGTTGGAATGCAGTTTAACCTGAAGTAATCAGTAATTCTTAGAACGTTATCAACGTCTTTAGGTCAGTTATATTTAAACTGATTACTTCTCGGCTTGAATATAATTGGTTGATTGGCTATCATATTGTACCACTGTCTTATTTATGTAATGAAATGCGAATATTATGTTTATTAAAATTTACAATTTGTAGTAGTTACTATGAATGGTCAAAAATTACTCGATCAATTATTTCATGCTGAAATTTTACTGTGACAATTTTTTTCAGCCAATAAGACATTTTATTATTTCGTCAATTTTTAATAGGCTCACTTCTTTTTCCAATGAGAATAATAACTAATGTTCCATTTATCAATGACAGACAAGAAATCAGTATTGTACAATGTAGAATATTGAGAACAGACAATTTTTCTTTGTAAACATTTGTTTAATCCTATAGAAATTGACGTAATAATCGATATGATAAATACATATCTCGATGAAACACACGTGTGCAGTCTTTCCATAAACATATCAATTGTTTCTCGATTTTTTTTGTAACGTGATCCTTTAGTCGTAATTGCAGCTCTTTATTATGAAAGTCATTTTACTTATTTGATTCTGGAAAATTTTATTGTGCATTCAAACAACGAAATGAATTAATTATGTGCATTATGTGCCAATACTTTATTTCTTTTATAAAATTATAATGAATTATAACTCAAATTTAATATATTTTACTCTTTTTTTCGTAACTCTCCACGACATTTTATATCGTTTTAATTTTATAAACTATATAAAATTCGGTTTGAAATAAGTGTTTCATTACACATACACTCATCGTCAAAAGTCTTGAGCCCCTAGGTTTCTGAAGAAATAAACAATCTTCTGGAAATGAGTTGAATATTTTCCTCTATTTTAACTGCAATATTTTGATAGAAAATTTTTGTTTGTTACTCTCTGCTTTATTCAGGATGAGACAAAATAGGAAAAATGAGAAAAATCTAAATTTATCGATTATTTATTTTTGATTAATTATAGTTATTCCACAACTGATTGGGTTCGTTACCGGAAGGTCCGGGTTCGCATCCTGTCCAGTTGGAAAAGAAATTTTCTAGTTGGACGGGTGTCGGTCACCATTTCACTGTTGGGTCAAAAATTAACAGTGCTGTAACCTAAAGTGGCGCAAGATCACAGTAACAGGGCCTACCCAGAACACAACTGAACTCCCAACTCGTACAAGCTGAAAAAGCTTCAGAGGGTCCTTTGCAGAAGATCTAGGAGTATCAGGATAATAATAATAATTTGAATATCTGAATTATCGATGTGTTATATACTACAATAACTCATAATGGAAGAATTGAATAATTGTTTTCGTTTTATCAGTGTATAACTTTCTCGAAAATAAATATCTTTTAGCAAACTCTGTTCTAAAATTTATTTGCTGCTATCGTGTGTTTTTTTAAGTGATAGAACTTCCGATAGGGATAACTGTGATTTGACAGAAGAAAGAAGCCATGTTGTTTTGACATTTCTGATCAGTAAGCATTGACAAATTATCATGGAAAGACTCAGGCCGAAACAACGTTTATAAATTGTTAAAATTTGTTTTCAAAATGAGTGTTCTATTCGCCAAACTTATAGAGCACTTCGTGAAATTTATGGTTTACATAATCGTCCATTAGAGCAGTTTATTCGTCGAACTATCGATAGATTTCGGACAACGTTTTCTCTACTCGATGCAAGAACAAGACATACAGAAGAAATTATCTCTGCTGTAACTCATAGTGTTAATAATGATCCAGATTTGTCTATTCGTCGACGTTCACAACAAGTTGTATTCTGTGCATCCACCACATGAAAATTTTTGCGTAAAGATCTTGGTCTACACCCATACAAGATCCAACTGGTTCAAGAACTAAAGCCACTTGACCATATTAAGCGTCGTTTGTTTGCTGCTTGGACCCTAGAACAGCTTGAAGTTGATGCACTTTTTTATCGTAAAATTGTCTTTAAGGATGAAGCTCATTTCTGGTTGAACAGCTATGTAAACAAGCAAAATTGCTGTATAAGGAGTGAAAACAATCCTCAAGAAGTTCAGCAGGTTCCATTGCATCCTAAAAAATGCACTGTATGGTGTGCTTTACACGCTGGAGGCATCATCGGTCCATATTTCTTTAAAAACGATGCTGGAGCTAATGTTACAGTGAATGCTGCTCGTTACAGATCGATGATCAATGATTATTTGTTTCAAAATTTGACTTATATCGACCCAGAAGTGTTTTGGTTCCAACAATATGGTGCTACACCTCATGCTGCTACCGTAACAATTGATTTATTGAAAGAAAGATTTGAGAATTGAGAATTAATTGGGCTCCAAGATCATGCGATATAACTCCACTGGATTATTTTCTTTGGGGTTATGTCAATTAGTTGTTTTTTTCTGATTAACCAGAAACAATAGATCCTTTGGAAGCCAACATAACTCGTGTTATTGATGAAATAAGGTCGGAATTACTCGAAAAGGTGGTCCAAAATTGGTCTGGTCGAATGCGGTGCCTCAGAGCTAGTTGTGGTGGACATATGCCGGAAATTATTTTTAAAACATAAACGTCATAAAATTATCTTTCAAATAAAAAAAAAATTGGCTTCAATTTTAATTTAAACGTGTTTTATTTCTATGTAAAGTTCTATCACTCTAAAAAAAAAACACCTGATAGCATTCAACGGTGAACCGCTCACACAATTCTTTTAGAATTTATAATCATACGATCCTCACGAAACTTTGAATTTTTCTTCTAAGCGCTGAATTTCAGATCTGTCGAATTCTACTGAAATATTTTCAAACGTGCATAACTGCGAAAGTGTTAAACCGATTTGGCCCATTAACGAACTCAGCCGAGATTTTTAGACCTCAAACGCTTCCTGAAAGTTTCAAGGCCCCAGCTCTTTCCGTTCGAAAATTTTCGTGTTTACGGATGGACCAGCCGTACAGAATTACTTTTGACCCCTCGAAAATTACAGACATTGGGCGAGTGCGACATTCAAAATCAGACCCCTTTTTGGAACACCTGATAGTTAATGTGTTGTTAAATATGTCATTTAACTCAAATGTTCATCTAGTTCGAATAAAATTGATACAGAAAATAAGACGGAAATAAACAGCTGCGTATTTGACACATCTCCAACCGCATAGGATGCCGACAAGCATACTAATTTTAGAGTGAATGTACAACAACAAACCATAGATAATGATCGATATTCAAAGCAAAATCTCTTGTTGGAAATTGTTCAAGTGAGAATCCTTATATGGAGGCATCCGATATATTGCCATATCATTTCGAGAAAAATGCCGGCAAGAAGTAGTTGCGTGGGATCTTTGGGAATAGATAATGATTATTAAATTACTACTTTCGATTGAAAGAGCTATAGGCAATGAATGACGCCAGAATCGCCTGATATAGCAGCGGTCGATTTCATATTGTCTTGATATCGGTCGTGAATATTAAATCAGATATGTCCAAAAGATTTGTTTCACACAGGGAGTGGCTCATTTAGATTAAGTGACTTTACTAATATGTTTCTTGTAACACGTATGATTTAACGTTAGTCGTTTTAATATACACAGGTATGGAAAAGACAGTCGGAAACGTGAGAAATTCAATATTTATCTAGAGAACGACGAGGGTCCAGTGGATCAGTGGAAGAATCAAAGCCTCAGCGCGATGCGATTAGGAATAAACGATTGTTTTCTCTCAATTGCATTGAGGGAATGCTTCGATCGAAAAGAGGCCCTGAACTCTGCTTTCAGCAATGAGAATCATTCGTATTTCAGCGTTGGTCCATATCGAAATGTTCAGTGTAGAAGAAAAATTTCAGATTATAACATGGTACTTTGGTGGTTAATCAATGCAAGAGACAATAAATTCATTTATTGTTGTCTTTGAAGATGGGCTGATTCCTTCAAGTTCGGCTATTTCTAAAATAATTAAAAAATTTTAGAAATGTGGGGTTAACGAACATCCATGCATTGGAAGATTGTTAAAATACCAAAAATTTGTTGCCTGTAAAGTCGGTATCCGGGCGAAAGTTTTACGTGACAACGACTTTGAGTGGTAAAATAATTTTAATGTGAATATTCATTCGTATAGTAGGAAGAAGGATGAAATAATAGTAACAATTTAAAACATTTATTTATACAAAGAATTATATTTAAAACATTAATTTATACAAAGAATCTCGCACTGAATTTCATATTAACAAAATTTTATTTATCAATCAGTTGTTATAAGTTATTAATAAATTTAACTTGTTTTACATTGTTATAAATATAAAAACTAAATTTAAAAGTTAGAACATTTATTTAAATCACATTAATTGTTAATATCAATCGATTTTAATTCAAAGTGTATTTTCTAAAAGGAGAAAACTAATTCACATTTGATCTTTGAATTTGTAAATCGCGCGCTTACGACCTTGCGCAGTGATTAGTCGTCTCGGTTTGAATGTTTGAAAGTTTCGATTTGACAGGTTGGAGGTTAAACATTGTTATTTCAATTTTTTACATAGCAAGTCGCGCTCATTTTTTCAAGTTAAACAAATTATTATTGGTTGAGAAACGATTTCTACTACTTTTTTGATTGAAAACTACCACAACATTGTGATTACTACAACATAACCTATTCACTTATGTCTTAGTCATTTATTTCATCATGTTATATTATCAGTCTGAAATTATTTACCTTTGCTGTTTGAATTGTTGCGATGGACGAAACTACCTTCACATTATCACTACACAATCGTTTTACAATTAACTGGCAACGTGTAAACTTGTATGCAGGCGCCTAAGCGAAATAGAAGCGCAAGACATGAACCGGTGTGTATGCCTATCTCTCTCACTCTCTCTCTCTCTCTCGCTCTGTCTCTCTTGCTCTTAGGCGGGCTAACTGTGCTCGAGTGGAAGGGACGCGTGCCTTTCACTTTTTATGTCTGTCTCTCTCGCTCTTAGGCGGGCTAACCATGCCCGAGTGGAAGGGACGCGTGCCTCTCACTCGCTCTCATTGTGAGCGCATAACGTGAGCGGAGCGTAACGCAGTTTCTTGAAGTGTCACCCGGCAAACCAATTTATAAGACGTTGTCACGTCAAAATCATTAGTGGAAATCGTTTGAAAAAAGAAGTAGATGTTGCTGCTGTTGAAACCAGTGCACCTTGTTCGAGTAAACAAATTGCATAACAAGTCGATATGAGCGATAGAAGTGTTCAGAATATTTTAAAAAGGAATTGTTGACCAGAAAACTATCGCCCAGTATCGATACTTCCTGTGTTCTCAAAATTGTTTGAGATAATAATAAAAAATAGATTACTGTCATGATGTACCGCAGGGTTCTGTGTTGGGTCCCCTTTTGTTTGTGATATACATGAATGATTTGCCGGCTAATGTGAAATCAGATCGAACCGTCCTCTTCGCTGATGACACTTCTTTTCTGAATAAAGGGAGGACAACCAGGAATTGGAAAAGAAAGACAAGAAGATACTAAAGGAAGCCCAGGTATGGTTCAGCGCAAACAAAATGATGATGGATAGTGATAAAACACAGAGACTACTGTTTGAACCAAAGATGTCTTCGGACAATCACATGAGGCTACTTGCAGTCTTTTTGCAATCAAATCTCAAGTTTTATGTCCACATTGATGAAATGATTCCTAAGTTTTCAAGAGCTACCTATGCAGTTAGGAGAATAAAGCAAATAGCGGGAGTTGAAGCAGCCAAGATTACTTACTTCAGCTACTTTCATAGTGTCCTTAAACTTCGGCATTCTTTTCTGGGGGGATTTGTATGAAAGTAAGAAAGTATTCATAAAACAGAAGCAGGTACTGAGAATACTATGTGGCGTAGATATAGCTATAGAGACGTTTTCCCCAGAGAAAAAATTCTTACCGTGACGTCCATTCTTATACTTACCTCTGTAATGTACATACATGATAATAAGGACATATTATTGAAAAACAACTTCAATCACAACTATGATACTAGAAACAAAAACAACTACATCATACCATACCATCCTATAAAAGTATCACAGTTAAATGTAAGTCTATAATATATATATTTAAGCTATAAAAATTTTTAACAAACTGCCGTCCAGAATGAAGGAATTAAATCGAATCAATGAATTAAATCGAATGAAGCTCAAGAATGAACTGAAATGTCTCCTAATGAATAAAGCATACTACTCACCACATGAATGATACTTAAAAAAAATATATATTTTTATGAAAAACGCTGCCTGGCCAAATTCATTTATTTATTCTTTGTTTGACTAATGTTTTGTTTCATTTTGTTTTATACATTGTTTATTTTATATATACTCATGTGTCTTTTTAGACAATATTGTAACCGACTCCTCATGAAATTTTTGATGGGTTAAAATTTATTCATATTCTGTTATAAGTACTGTATTGGGAATGAATAAATTATTATTATTATCGATATAATGAGGTTCAAACAGAAGACCATATCAAACGAATGGAGTTTTGTGAAACTATGATGGAAAAAGTAAATGAAAATTATTCATTCCTTAATAATATCTTATTCATTAATGAGTCATCATTTTTCTTGAATATAAAACAAAATCCATCAATAGTGAGATATTGGTCTAGGAAGAATAAGTTTTCCTGTGCGTACTCAATATCCCCAAAAACTTAATGTTTGGAAAGGAATACTGGGGACTTACATCATTGGGTCATTTTTTATTGACGGTAACCTAAACTCTGCCAAATATCTGGAGTTTTTAGAGAATCAAATTATTCCGACAAATCGACAGCTACCAATTTTTTGGACCGTGTCTTTTCTACAGATGGCACGATCAAATGGCCGTCCAGATCACCAGATTCATCCACAATGATTCTTTTCATTGGGGATATCTGAAAAATTTGATTAATGGGCATGAAATTGATAGAAGGACGAATATTGATGAATTAAAGTGCAAAATAATCCAACTTTGCGCCTAATCTGCTCAGAGAAATGCGATTATCTCTTTATAATAGATTTGGCTACTGTTTGACTCAACAAGGTAGATTATTTCAACGTTCAATTTAAATTTGTGAAGCTTCGATTTCGCATTTTTTAGAATGTGTTTTTGTTTTCGAATTTCTTATTTTTGTAGAATTTATTTTCTTAAAATAGAAAGGCCTTTTACTTGATAGAAGAAATATAACAAAATTTGAATATTAAAACAAATTGAAATATGTTTGTCTTCTACAATTTTAATTCAAAAAAATTTTTATTCAAAAAACTTTTAGAATTAAATTTATGTCTACACAAGCACCGCTTAAAATAAACCTTAAAATTACTCACACTGTTCTTTGATTTTGTTAGAACATAGATCAATCTTGAATTATATAGTTGATCTGTGTTTCGAAGCTTAAGTCTTTTAACACTGAGAGATATAGGGTAATTTTTTTGATTTTGATATTTAGAATATGAAATGTGGACTGAAGACGGGATTGTCTAGAAATATATTTGTTTTTTGAAGATATAGTGCACATTTTTTAGAGATTTTTGAAATAATTTATTCGAATATTTAAATATATTAAATATTTCAAATAAATTATATTCTTTGAGAAGTCCTTTAAGTGTGTTCATGTTTTTAAAAGGCAATTGGTGTTCTTAAAGGTAAGACCAGAAACAAAATTTTGTCTCCTTTAGATATTTATTTATTAATTTTAATTACTTTCGTATATCTGTTGGGTTATTTATTCCATTTGACGTTATATATTGAGATTTGATTATATACGTCTATTAAATGTAAGCGGTGCTTGCGTAGACATAAATTTAATTCTAAAAGTTTTTTGAATAAAAATTTTTTTGAAATTAAAATTGTAGAAGATAAACATATTTCAATTTGTTTTAATATTCAAATTTATTTTATTTTCAAGCCAGTTATGGCAAAAAAGAACCTAAGGACTTATTTTCACAGAGGAAATCATTTGTGTCATTAATCGTGGGAAATAAATTCCTCGCATAAAGTGGAATAAGATTGTCGTATTCATTTTCAACCAATATGGTCGAACGCATCTCACGTTTGAAATGCGAATGAAAGCAGATTGCAGAGCCTTTCGATCTCCTCTCACCATTGCCATTGAGAGAGAACAGTCGTTTAATCGTCATCGCATCGCGCTGAGGTTTCGATTCTTCCACTGCTCCATTGGACCCTGGTCGTTGTCTTGATTAACACTGAATTTCGTTTCTTTCCGATTGTCTTTTACATACCTGTATATGATTTTAATGGAAGTTGCGTTATATTGAGATTAAAAACTAATTTGGCCCTTTATTTTTGCTGAAAAAATGCATATATATCAAAAGATAATCAATTAACAAATTGATCAAAATATTGTCTATCAATGCTTATAAGTTTTCTCAACCTCTCTGCTAATTTTTGAATCCTATCTCGGACAAACTTCTTGTAAAATAATAAGAAGAGGTTTTTTACTTGATAAAAGGAATTATGTATTACCAAATTTGAATATCAAAACGGATTTAATCTGTTAACCTGCAAAGTTCAGGTGCGCATGCTCCAAACGAAGCATCGCTACTTCAAATATCTATTTATTAATTTTAATTGACAATTTATATTTGTTCGTTTTTTTTTCTATTTGATATTATATAAGTTTTGATTTTATACGTCTATTAAATATGAGCAGTGCTTATAAGACATTCATTTAAAGTTTTTGAGAAAAAATTTTTGAAATTAAAATTGTTGGAGGCTAACAGATTAAATTTTGATATTCAAATTTTGTAAAACTTCTTGTGTTTGGGGGCGATCCAATTTTCGATTTCTTCGAAAAAAATGAACAGCTAGTAGTCAGAAGAAACAATGTCAGGAGAATACAACGGGTGCGTTAAGATATCCCATTTGATCGTTTCTAAATATTTTTTGACAACATTTGCGATGTGAGACCGAGTGTTGTCTTGCAACGGAATAACTTCATCATGTCTGTCCTTATATTCCGGCCTTTTTTCGTAACGCACGGTTCAAACAAAGTAATTTCAGTCTGGACCGATCATCCGTAATGGAATCACCAGATTTCAGCAGCTCATAGGAACCAACGCCTCCTTGGTCCCACCAGATACACAGCATAACTTTCGAACCATGAATATTCGGCTTTTGGTGTTGATGTTAATATTGATGGCATCGATTGGCTGGACAAAGCGCAGTATTTTTTTCTTGGGGTTGTCTTAGAATATCCACATTTCGTCATCAACTCACTTCCCTGCTTACTAGCGCTGAGTCTAATTGAACATTTTATTAAATTGTATTCTAGAAAGATTTTAAGAGATTTTTTAGATTAAAATTGTAGAATTAATCCAGCTATTATCTGTAATATTTCAGAAAAACTCTTCGAAGTAAATTTTCGATGAACATTATTTTGATCTGTCTAAAAGTCAGTTTTTGAAACTACAAGATTAAATACTGCCGTGATAAGCTATACATATTCCATGAATTTTATCAAAATTTGTTAGAAATCGCTAATCTTTTCAGTTGACGATTTGGTGCCGATATGATTTACACGAATATTTGGTTAAGAAATGAAATATCCGATTAAAATATCGATATCATGTCCTGACGGAAAAGTTGCATGTGTCAATAATGTAATATTTGTGAATATTAACTTAGGAATTAAGGAAGGAAAATCTCAAGGTAACAAGACCAATGTGTATCTTCCGGAGATAAGGCGAAATATAAACAAATATCCAGTTTTCAATATCACTCGTTCAAACACCCATTTTCAGTTTATCTATAAGTTCGCCCATTGCAACGATATTCTTCCTTTGTTCTTCCTTGATTGATCTCAAGTCTTCTATCTTTTTCCTTAGTACAGCTATCTCCAACTCTTCTTCTTGTTCTTTAATCAGTTGCTTCTCTCTGCTTGACCAATACGCGCTCAGGATGAAGTAGATTGCTATCGAAATGCTTGACAATTCAGCTATCAAATAAGTTGACATTTCGATACATTGATCTCGATTTAGCACTTCCATCTGAGCTGGAATTCCAAATTTCTTTAGCAGCCACATTTTTAACTTGCCCTCAATTCCGTTATAAAAATTGGCTGTGGGTACCATCACAGAATCCACAAAATATGGGTGATGTTGAGCTCGGGCAAGAACCAGACTCATGAACGGCTTGGAACCTTTAATTGTGGTGAATTTGAAGAAAAGGTATCCGAATTTGAGAAGGAGAATTCCCATATTTTCAGCTAAGAAAACAAATATGATATTTTAAACGATTCATTGGAATGATGATTGAAATCTGCTGATCTGTCAATCAAGTATGATTACCAGATATTCTGAAAATGAAACAAAACTTTTCGCACCCTTTTCTGCTAGACGTATTTAATTTTATGGGGGATAATCTGCAATATTTTTTAAACAAACGAAAATTACATTTAATTTACTTTATCCCAAAAGATTTCACTAAAAAATACATTTATATTCCTTACGTAAATAGAATATCGGATAATAATTCTTAGTATTTTAAAATAAATTTTACTGGAATGTAGCCTTTAAAGCGGTTACTAATTTGGGAGTTATTTTATCGGCTTCAAAGTAGGCCTACCTCGAAATAATATACTTACTTTCACGAATAATCCAATTATGAAAACATTTTTTGAATACATATTCGACGCTAATTATGTTTTGTTTTTTATCGACTGAAAACGCCTCAAAGTGGTGATTTGAGTTTTGGATAGACAAAAAAAAATCACCGGAACCATATCGAAGTTATATTTGAGTAATATAAAATTACTACTTGTCTAGAACAATATTTTTGTGTTATACTCCGTCTAGAAAGTATCCGGAATTTATTATTTTTCATAATTTTATTATACTTCTTTTTTGTAACATTCTAAGACAAGAGTAATGTATAAAATAGGTTGTGCAGATACTCGGCTACGGTCAACTATTTCTCCAATATTGTTGACTGTCAACAGGTATACAATTTATGAAATAATGTCGCAACTAGAAAAATGAAAACAGGCAGAATATTTGTATAGAAAAGATTTTCGAAAAGTTAAAAAATTAGTGCAGTTGCCTGAACTGAGAAAACAGCTGTATATGAGACAATAAAGAGGATGAAAATGGCATGGATATGAGGCATAGACCAATTTCAGGAAGACCGCGTAATATTAAAGGACCCAATTTAAACGCTGTATTGGCCTAAGGAGGACACAATCCGCGCTTGGAGTTTCGCAAATTGGCTAACAGATTTGGAAATCAACGAAATATAAAAGTGTGTCCAGAAACCGTCCGTATGTCACTGAAAAGACAAGGCTACATATCAAGGAAACCAAAAAATCCTTATAATGACACCTTTACAAAAGGCACGATAGAATTTTGTCAACGTTTTCAAGAAGATAATTTTAATAATGTCTTTATCTCTGATAAAAGTTGTGTCCAACATTGTGGAAATCACTTAAAAATTTCTTTTAAAGATTATATGAAAAGGTTTTAAAACGTAGAAATTGCTAAGGAGAAGAATTCTGAGGTATCTATGGGTAACCTTGAAATTAAATTCGATGGTTTGATTTCAGGGTTGTTGGCAGATGTTGCACTTGCTCACATAAACAAACTCTGTTTAATTTTTATTGGAAACATTTTTGAATTGTGGGTTTTTCAAATTTTTTATTATGTTTAAATTTAAATATTATGACTATCTGAAGATTATCGAAAAATATGATATGATGTACGAATAATAGTCTACGTTTCGAATTAAGTATTTTATATTTCTGTGGCCTGTTTTGGGTTTTTATACCATTCGATAAATTATCGTGAGCATGTTTTTTACAATGTCGTAAATGAGAAATGAAAATTTTTCTAAACAAGTATGCATTTTATATTAATCAAATATATATATATATATATATATATATATATATATACAATGCGAAAATTTTCAGATATCTTATTTTCAATTTTTAATGAATTTCTCACAAAATAGAAAAATTTTAAGTTTTCTAAAATTGAAACAGTATTTTCAAAAGCATTCATTTAATTTAATTATAAAAAATTTTCAAGAAATTTAAACTTGTAGAGAGGTATAACAGAATTACTGTGATATTTAATATATTGAAAAAGCCTTCTATCAAGTGCAAAACCCCCCATTTTATTATACTAATAATTCATATGATTAATTTCATCGTTAACCCAGAATTCCCATGGGAAGGGTAGATATATTCATAAATATAGAAATATGCTAGGCGCAACATTTTTTACCTGCCTAGAGACGTGTGCACAAATGCATATAAATATTTTTCGGTGCGTATTGAAGCTGGCACTAAAATGATGCTCAGACGCCAAGTGATTCGAAGCAGTCACCAGGAAATATAAGTATTTCTGGACCATTTCGAATTCCGGAGATGTCAAAGCATAAAGAATATTTTTATCACTTCCTTTCTTTAATACTAGGCGCTAAAATTCTTCGTAACTAATGGGTTTTGAAATTTTTCTTCTATGAGTGTTTCGGTGTTCTGGTAATGGTTTATTGTATTTACAAATAATATTCTGTAATTTCTGCATTTGAGTAGCACAAATATTTATATGATATACGATGAACACTTCATTCTTCAACAAAAAATGATCAACCATTCATTTTCAGTTACTTTGGAGCCAAACAACATTACTTCAATGCATAAATTTATTCAATTATAAAATAAAATAAATAGAGGTTTATACTTGATAGAAGGTATATAAAATTATTTAAATATTTTAATATTAGCCTTCTACATATTTAATTTCAAAAAATTATATTTAATAATTATAACTTACGGAATTAAATTAAATTAATGTCATATAAGTCATACCACTTATATCAAACGACATATAAAATAAACATTCATTATAAGACATCCAAATGATATAACAAAATCCAATAAATAAAAATTGTTAATCAAAATCCTATAAATTAAATATTTTAAGTAGACAAAATTTTGTTTCTGCTCATCAATCTTATGAAAACAGATATCTTTAAAAAAAGTTTAACATAATCTTAAGAATTTCACCATAAAACTATCTTACTTAGAATATTCAATATTATTGGATATCTAAGTTACTTTGTATGAAATCTCAAGATATGTAAAAACATTACTAAAAAACAAGTTTTAAAAGAGACTTTCCTTCGTCAGTACTCAATTATATTCATATTCAATAAAATATAACATCAATCAACAAAAAATATTTACTCACCATTCAACAATTTAGAATTTACCAATTTACCAGAAGGGTAAATGAATACTGAAAAATTTAAATGGAGTGCAATGTTAATTAACTCAAATAAATAATTCTGTGGTTTACCATTGATCTAAAAGATTGAATATTATAATTATTAAAAATAATTTTTTGAAATTAAATATGTAGAAGGCTAATATTAAAATATTTAAATAATTATTCAATTGTATTGGTAGTACGAATTATTCAATGCGTTTTCAAAAAATGGCTATAAAACATTTATTTTCCAAATAGTGACAGCTTATTTTAGACAAATTAGATTGAATTTTTCGAGCTAAAAAACGGAACGAATAAATTTGTACTCACAATATGTTTCAAATAATTTATTGCTTTGAATTAAATTTCTCGTACCCTTTCGGCGACACTGCATATTTCACATAAAGATTTATTATTTTACTCTAAAAACAAAGAATTCGATAATAAGTTGTCGAGTAATGCTTTTTTTTGAATTGCAACCTTTAATTTCTACCTCTTAAAGTAGATTGATTCAACCAAAAAGCTTGAAGGATCATTGTTGTATAGTTCCCAATTTTTGCAACAAATTTCAGGAATTTCTGTCCAACACTTTCGAGAAGCGATCGGTAATTTTCTTAAAATCCATATTTGAAATTTCATTGTGATCGATCATAAAGATTTATTACTTGTGGAAATAATAAACCAAAACAGGTCGCGTATTTCTAGTATCGGGTGTTTTTTTAGAGTGATAAAAGTTTAAATTGAAATAAAACACATTTAATGAATGATGATTTTGTGAAATTTATGTTTTGAAAATAATTTCCGGCATATGTCCACCATGACTAGCTCTGAGAAACCGCATTCGACCAGACCTATTTGTTCCACTTTTTCGAGTAATTCAGATCTTATTTCATCAATAACACGAGTTATGTTGGCTTCCAAAGCGTCTATGGTTTCTGGTTTATTAGTATAAACCAATGACTTGACATAACCCCAAAGAAAATAATCCAGTGGAGTTATATCGCATGATCTTGGATGCCAATTAATTGGACCATTTCTCGAAATAATGTTATCGCCAAATCTTTCTTTCAATAAATAAATTGTTACGGTAGCAGCATCTTGTTGGAACCAAAACACTTCTGGGTCGATACCATTCAAACTTTGAAACAAATAATCATTTATCATCGATCTGTAACGAGCACCATTCACTGTAACGTTAGCTCCAGCAACGTTTTTAAAGAAATATGGACCGATGATGCCTCCAGCGTGTTAAGCACACCATATAGTGAATTTTTCAGGATGCAATGGAACATGCAGAACTTCTTGAGGATTGTTTTCACTCCAATTTTGCTTGTTTACATAGCCGTTCAACCAGACAGCAAACAAACGACGCTTATTAGGGTCAAGTGGCTTTAGTTCTTCAATCAGTTGGATCTTGTATGGGTGTAGACCAAGATCTTTACGCAAAATTTTCCATGTGGTGGATGCACAGAGTCCAACTTGTTGTTAACGTCTACGAATAGACAAATCTGGATTATCATTAACACTGTGACTTACAGCAGCGATATTTCCTTCTGTACGTACAGTTAGTTCATTGTCTTATTGTTGTTGCATCGAGTAGAGAAAATGTTATCCGAAATCTATCGACAGTTCGACGAATAAGCTGCTCTGATGGACGATTATGTAAGCCATAAATTTCACGTGCTCTATAAGTTTGGCGAATAGAACACGGATTTTGAAAATAAATTTCAACCATTTGTAAACGTTGTTGCGGCGTTAGTCTTTCCTCGATAATTTGTCAATGCTTACTGAACAGAAATGTCAAAACAATATGGCTTCTACCTTCTGTCAAATCACAGTTATCCCTATCGAAAGTTTCATCACTCTAAAAAAATACCCGATATGTTTAACTTATTTTTATGAATAACAAAAATTCATAATAGCGCCATCGAATAAAGAACTGAAAATGTTGTTTTATCTAGTGTAGGTCATCTGTTTAAATCTATTTTGATTAAAATAGAAAGCATCTATCTGTGGTAGAATCGGTTTCTTTTGCTTTGTCAATAACCGAACCGCCAATTACTGTAACCATCTACCTGCATTACAGAACGAATGCACATTTGTCACTAATTTCAAGGTCGGTTGTTTAATCCTTAAAATACTTCAAGAAGTTGTGTAAACATAGTTACACTTTGAAACGAGAGCAAAAACAGCATGTGGTTTTCAGTAGTTAACGTTCCGCTATACTTTTGTCGGCAACTTACCTTTAGATTAGACACCTCACACTATGACACCTGTCACCAGTAGAATGTTACATATAATCTACCTGGAATGTTTTCAAAGATTTTGTGGAATTTGTTGTTTGCAACGCCTTACCTGTATTCAGGTTACTCCTCTTTTTGACAGAGATATAAAGAAAGCGATTCTGTTTTAGATCAGCTTGTATGTACGTATAAATGTAAATTTCTTGAAGTTTTTCTTCCGATATTCATGGCTCTGCCATTACTGTAACATTAAACAAAAGAAAATTAGAATCAAATTAAATAAAATGTCTTAGAAATACTGATTCTTCTTAGAGATCTATAGAATTATCTAAACATATGTGGGGCAGTTAACAGATAAATAAATAACAAATTCTCCACAAAATGCTCCACATAGGACTTGAAAAAGGTATTTTCCATTTATTGACAAACTTTACGAATACCTGCGAACGTTACAAGCATTTATTTTCGACTGAGATCTGCAAAAAATACAATGAGGTTTTTTTTTGAAAAAGCCGAATTAATTTAAACTGACTATGAGCACAAAGGAACACTCGGATATCTATTCATCAATTATTTAAAAAAAATTCTTTGGCTAATTACATCTCTGATTCATACGAGTGAAATTAACTGTATAAAGAAGAATCATTAAAATTCTTCGTCATCTCGCCTCTTGAAAATCTTGATTTAATTGCGAACCAAATTACTTTTATCATTAAATTTTTTTTGCGACTTGATTTATTGACTCAATCTCTTTGATGCTGACAATTAGCTATATCTCCAGGTATAAATACACCTGAATATTCTGAAGTTTTATAATGTGAAGTAATTATAAAGACAAAGTGTCGTATAGAGTTAATTTGACTTTTTATTTCCAAACACTAAACTTTAGTAATCAAACAAGTGTGGATCCTGCTATAATTTCACAGATCAGTGAACATCTAGACACATATATACAAAATCGAAACTTTCCCATTTAAGGTCGTCTAGAGCATGACAACACTTGGGTCATTTGTGTTTTGACAGGAAGTTAGGTTAAAATTTGACATTAACGAAATGCGTCGATTTACTCTTGAACAAAACTGGGAAATATAAAAAAACTTATTTCCAAAATTACTGAACCTTCTATCTAAACTGTTTGAAATTTACATGGAAAATTGAATAGATATTATATTTTAAGGTTAGATTATTCATTATACCTAAAATAATTCATATTATCATTATATTATTAAAGATGTTTTATTTCAAAAACATATCATTAAGTAAACCTTTACATAATTTTTTCAATTGAAAGAAAAATTCAATTCCGTTTCAAAAATGTCTTCGAAAAACTAAGTTTCTAATTTGGTAGACATGTGGAATTTTAAAATATTGTACAACAGTCAAAAGTATAAAGGAATCTATAGAAAATAACGAAAATTTATTGAAAATATAAGTCGTTTGTGGTTGCGACAATATTGTTTCGCTGGAAAAATACTTTATGGATTAGTTGAAATAATTTTATGACAGGAAAACTTTAACAAATCAAACCAGATAGCTCTTAATAATTTTAATCCGTCACTTATAGATAATCAATCAAACAAAATAAAAAAAATTTAATACAAAAAAGCAGTAACACTAACGTTCCACACTCTTAGGACTTTATATGAAAGAAAATATATTTCGTCAATTGAATAGGATAGAAAACTGAAAGGATTATTAAATATTTAAAAAGAAAACAAAATTTTAATGTCTGAATGAAATTAATAATTCATTAGGAAATCTGATGAAAAACAACGGATTCCATTAAAAAAACCAGGAAATCAGCTATCTGCTTATAAAAATTTACTTTAAACGATCAGGATACACAAAGACATATGACAGACATGTTGTTTACTTCAATGTGACGTCATCGTACGTTGAGCAAATCCAGATTAGTTTCGATCACGTAATAAGTGATAGAAAAAAATCAAGTTTTAAGGATTTTTTGCATGCTTAATATAGGAGTTTTCAGTATTTTTTAATGGGATAACCATCCAGGAAAGATAAGAAAAGTATATAATTGATACGAACTCTTGAAAATCCAACATTTCAGAATATAATTTTTCTGGAAATGACTGTAATGAAATTGAACCAGCTTGACACTCCACTCAAAAGCGGATCTTTTAATTTATCCTTTGGCATATTTCGTGTGGCTAATACAAACAAAAAATTTGCCTTATATTCCCACCCTGATATTACAATACGAATTGCATCTCTTGTATGATATGCGGTAGAACCAATTTAATTTGTTCCTATTTGATTAGTTATAACCGTGAAGCGTGAATTCTATGAATATGCATGATTGCTAAATTGGCAAATCTGACGTAATTGACATGCTATATTGACCGCGGTATATTATTCAGTAGACTGAAGATTAACGATGGTTTTTATAGCCGAGCCCCATTTCTGGCCGCATATCCATCTTGGAATGCATTTCTCAGTCTTCCTTGGTAACAATGTTGACTTGTACACCGATGAGGAATTCAAATTTACACATTATTTCATTATATTGCGTTTTCATTAACTCACCGCTTGTCTGTGTTCATTTGTCAGTACAAACTTTGGAATCGACTTAAAACTATAATAACTAATGATGAGATAGACAATTGTAACATCAATTGGTAGTACTTTGGTATCGGGTGTTTTTTTTTAATTGAAATAAAACACACTTAAATTAAGATTGAAGCGAAATCTTTTTTTATCTGAAAGATAATTTTATGACATTTATGTTTTGAAAATAATTTCCGGCATATGTCCACCACGACTAGCTCTACGGAACCGCATTCGACCAGACCAATTTTGGATCACTTTTTCGAGTAATTCAGGCTTTATTTCATCAATAACACGGGTTATGTTGGCTTCCAAAGCGTCTATTGTTTTTGGTTTATCAGCATAAACCAATGACTTGATATAATCCCAAAGAAAATAATCCAGTGGAGTTATGTCGCATAATCTTGGAGGCCAATTAATTGGACCATTTCTCGAAATAATGTTATCGCCAAATCTTTCTTTCAATAAATCAATTGTTACGGTAGTAGCATGAGGTGTAGCACCATCTTGTTGGAACCAAAACACTTCTGGGTCGATACCATTCAAATTTTGAAACAAATAATCATTGATCATCGATCTGTAACGAGCACCATTCACTGTAACATTTCTCCAGCATCGTTTTTAAAGAAATATAGACCGATGATGCCTTCAGCGTGTAAAGCACACCATACAGTGCATTTTTCAGGATGCAATGGAACCTGCAGAGCTTCTTGAGGATTGTTTCCACTCCATATACGGCATTTTTGTTTGTTGAGCTTCATCACTAAACACAATATTACGATAAAAAAGTAGATGAACTTCAAGCTGTTCTAGCCCAATCAGCTAACAAACGACGCTTATTATGATCAAGTGGCTTTAGTTCTAGAACCAGTTCGATCTTGTAAGGGTGTAGACCAAGGTTTTAAGCAAAATTTTCCATGTGGTGGATGCACAGAGTCCAACTTGTTGTGAACGTCGACGAATAGACAAATCTGGATTACCATTAACACTATAACTTACAGCAGCGTTATTTTCTTCTGTACGTACAGTTGTTTTGTTGTTGTTGCATCGAGAAAATGTTGTCCGAATTCTATTGATAGTTCGACGAATAAGCTGCTCTGATGGACGATTATCTAAACCATAAATTTCACGAAGTGCTCTATAAGTTTGGCGAATAGAACACTGTTTTTGAAAATAAATTTCAACAGTTTGTACACGTTGTTTCTGCGTGAGTCTTTCCATGATAATTTGTCAATGCTTACTGAACAGAAATGTCAAAACAACATGGCTTCCACCTTCTGTCAAATTACTATCGAAAGTTCTATCACTCTAAAAAAAAACGCCCGATACTTGTTGATGAAGCTATGTTAAACCGCAAAAGGGGATATCCTAAATTATTCTAAATCCAGATTTTAGCTTTGGAGACAACATGAATCGAGTGATGCTGTTCAAATATTGATAAATAAGATATTAGAGTACTGACATGGCACCCAATACTTTGCATGATCATTCAGTAATAATTGAACAAATTTAACTTATGTATATAATAAAAACCGAAGGGACCATTTTTGTTTATAGTGCACACGTAGGAAGAATCGCGATTGGTCGATGAGGACGACCTTATTCCATTTTGTAACGTTTCACAATTTTTTGACTAACTTGAATACTATCTACTTAATCTAAATTCAGTGTATACCATTGGAAATAGCGGAAAATTTTCCTTGGACTAGAGTGGATTATTCATTGAGATTCTTATGAAATATTTATTATAGGACGATTAAGGAAAAATGATCATAAATTTTCTTCAGTCATAATCTTTACTCAGAGTTTACTCTTAATTTCGCTCTATTAATATTTAAACATATTAAATATTTCAAATAAATTAGTTTTGGAGAAGTCCTTAAAATTATGTTGCGTATTCTTAAAAAAAGATTTAGTTTTCATAAATATAGGACCAGAAACTGAACATGTTGTCAAATGTTTGTCAAAGGCGACACTTACCACGGCCTTTCTGACGAGTTCAGGTGCGTATGTTTGGAACGAAACATTCGATATTACTTATTCTTAATTTTAATTATTAATTTATTTTTGTTGGATTTTTTATTCCATTTGGTATTGTATAGTGAATTTTGATTCTTATACGTCTATTAAATATAAGCAGTGCTTATTATTAGACATTAGTTTAATTCTAAAGTTTTTCAAAAAATCTTTTCGAAATTAAAATTGTAGAAGACTAACAGATGAATCTGTTTTGATATTTTGAAAGTTTGTAATTATCCTTCTATCAAGTAAAAAACCGCATCTTATTATTTTATTTCTCCTTTGGAATACAATACTGAATAGAATCAATGGTGAATTGAATATAGTAGTGAATGAATAGAATCCTTAAGAGAGATTTGACTTGGTACATCAAGAATTACATGAAATTTCGTCTATGGTTTCTGTGGTTATTCTTCTTTCATAGAGAAACTTAGTTAATTTGGAAGCAACCACAGTACACAGATTATGCATCATACAATAATATTGAAATACTATAGAATGTACATGCGCAAACACTTTGCGCATGAGATTACATGTTGTGGCGGCAGTTTGTGCCTTAATGTTTGTGCTGAAAAAATTGTGGAACGATACGAAATAGTAAATTCTTGAATAACTTCACAACGAAAGATAATTGGACCATACCGCATAGGAACGTTTGTGTTGCAAATTGCCTGTAGAATCACCGAGATAACTTGGGCCCCCTGTATATTTTCATCTCCAATGCTGATCTGAAAGCAACATATCGTTAGATTCTAGAGATTCTAAGTGGTTTCACTAATTTATCCTAAATCTGTGTACACAGTCTTGAGAGATAATCAAACAGACAGACAAACCTATTTTATAGTGCCGCGGATAACCGCTCCGGCAACAGGGCAGAAGACCAAGGTAAAACACGCACAAAGCAGGACAAGAGAGTCAGAACGGCATTCTTGAAGCCGGTACTACGGCAGTAGTGCTATAAACTGTACGCTCTCCATCTTGATACAGGCATGGCGCCGAGCATTGCAATACATTCGACATAATAAAGTCTCGTTGACTATAAATCCAAGAATTCTAGGTGTCTGTATATTCGATAAATACGAGGATAAACCTTGTTGATGTGTTGTTGCTTCTAGAGTATCTTTTGATGCAGAACTCGTATCCGATGGGATTGGAGATTTCTTCGTTTATGGCCTATACAGTATTAAATAGTTTCAGATACATATTGATTTTATTTTACTTCCCATAATGGTAGAATCATTTCTAAACCTCTCCCTTATTGCTCGCTTATCATTCTAGAAAAATATGAACAACCAAACTTGTATGGAAGCAACCACTTTCGAACAAGCTACACATTTGATTCTCATAAGCATCAGTGTATGTATAATTTTTTTGTTATTATATTCATCATATTCGAAAAAGTGAAATAATTTTAAGATATTTTTCAGTGAAAGATGAAAAGTCCACATCAACTTGTATCTGTTTTCTGTTACCTGCTTCCTCCTTTCTCGGTACAGTATCTTACAAATGTGAAAACAGGCACAAACATCTTGAACATACTATTTATTGTAGATAAACAATTCGCCGAATTTATTTGGCGAGAAACGCTAATTATTGGCATAGCTGCTTAATGCAATGTTACTCGAGCATCAGGATGATTTCTTCGTCTGTAACGCTTGTACTAATCGAGAATGCAATTGGATTCTTCACTTAGCTGATGTGGTATGCTGTGCATTAGATAGCGTGGTTGTTTGCCAAAATAGTAGATGCACGGCTAATATAGGTATGACACTGTGTTGCATTTGTAGGTATAAAGGCATTGCACTGAAGAGTAGTCAAAAAGCTAGATATGTTGTATTTTCCGCTGATCTGATAGAACTTTTGTATTTGTAAGTCTTCTTCGGTTTCTGCTAGAATGACTGCGTCATCCGCAAAGCATATCATGCCGATTGGTTTACCATTCAGTCGGTATCCCATCTTCATAGATTTTATTTCTTGATTTCACCCATGACAAGATTGAAAAGGAATGGACTGAGGCTATCCCCTTGCCTAATACCCGCCGGTGTTGGTATATCTTCAGTTGTTTGGTTGTCAACTCGTATTTTTGTTGTATTGTCTATATTTAGGTTCCTGATGACGTTTGTTATTGTATTTGGTATTCGTTTTTGTCTCAATATTACGATAACATGCTGGAGCTTCATTCTGTCAAAGACCTTTGTCAAGTCAATGAAACATACATATGCTGGATAGCTGTATTCGACAGCCTCCTCCTTCACTTGTCTCAAAATGAACATAAAATAGAAAGGCCTTTTACTTGATAGAAGAAATATAACAAAATTTGAATATTAAAACAAATTGAAATATGTTTATCTTCTACAATTTTAATTTCAAAAAAATTTTTCATTCAAAAAACTTTTAGAATAAAATTTATTGTCTAAAACAAGCACCGCTTACATTTAATAGACGTATATAATCAAAACTCAATATATAATGTCAAATGGAATAAATAACCCAACAGATATACGAAAGTAATTAAAATTAATAAATAAATATTTAAAGGAGACAAAATTTTGTTTCTGGTCTTACCTTTAAGAACACCAGTTGCTTTTTAAAAAAACATGAACACACTTAAAGGACTTCTTGAAATAACTCACACTGTTCTTTGACTTTGTTAGAACATAGATCAATCTTGAATTATATAGTTGATCTATGTTTCGAAGCTTTAGTCTTTTTACACGTGTTGAGAGATATAGATTAGTTTTTTGATTTTGATATTTGGAATATTAAATGAGGGCTGAAGACGGGATTGCTTAGAATTATATTTGTTTTTTGAAGATATAGTGCAATTTTTTAGAGACTTTTGAGTTAACTTATTCGAATATTTAAATATATTAAATATTTCAAATAAATTATATTCTTTGAGAAGTCCTTTAAGTGTGTTCATGTTTTTAAAAGGCAATTGGTGTTCTTAAAGGTAAGACCAGAAACAAAATTTTGTCTCCTTTAAATATTTATTTATTAATTTTAATTACTTTCGTATACCTGTTGGGTTATTTATTCCATTTGACATTATATATTGAGTTTTGATTATATACGTCTATTAAATGTAAGCGGTGCTTGTTTTAGACAATAAATTTAATTCTAAAAGTTTTTTGAATAAAAATTTTTTTTGAAATTAAAATTGTGGAAGATAAACATATTTCAATTTGTTTTAATATTCAAATTCAAAGTGAACAGTTCGTCAGTTATTATTATTATTATGAAGATTACATTTGGTCTGTTTAATAACTGATTTTCTGTGGACACATCCGAATTTTTATGCCCTGTTCAGTCCAGGGAGTTATTGCCTCCTAGGTTTAGGAGTGCATCAAAGAAACTTCCTGAACAGCTCAGGTAGCAATATGGTATTCCGATACTCTTATTGAAGCTATGTAATTTCAGAGCATAATACGTTCAGATGTTTTACACGGACATTAAATGAAAGTTCTCGGGGTTTTTCTGAATTCTTATTACAAGCTAATCAATCATATCCTGAAATCGTTTGCAATCATCCGTTTCTCCACTTCAAAATATGCGTTGTATTGGAATGGAATCGAAAATGTTCTTTTCCATTATGTAGAATAGTAACAATTTATTGGAATTTTCACATTATTCAAGAGGTAATTTTGGACATAAAAATATGGTAAGTCAAAGCATAGGTTAAAACTATTTTGTTGAAATTATAAATGTTTTTACTTCTACTATATTTTATTCGTACTGATATGGAGTGTGGAAACCACTTATGGAATAATATTAATAGTTTTTTAGGTACTTATGACAAAAAATAATAACAAAAATCAAGATCCATGAGTGATCGAGTTGAAATCGGGTTTTTAAGGAGCTTTAAAATAATATAAAAATATACAGGGTTTTCTATTTAAAATAAAGAGGATGGACTGTGCTGGACTTGCGTGAATCATCCTGTACATTCAGGTTTATTCTTAAAGAGCGCACCGTTGAATTTGAAAGTTGACGTGTCCAGTGTTTTTTTTAATATTCTAACACAAGGACAAAAAGAATTTTATTCCATAAGTGGTTTCCACACTAAATATTATATTGCGTCCATAGTATTGGAATACTTTAGATTATAAAATGTATAGTTTCGAGTTTACAGTTTTGAAAAAAGAAATAAACAGATAGTCTTCTGATGGTTTCAAGGAAAATAAAATAAAGTCAGATGTTCCACTTATTGTTTGACAAATTTTAACAATATATATCTATCGGGTGTTCTTTTTGGAGTGATAGAACTTTAAATTGAAATAAAACACATTTGAAATAAGATTGAAGCCAAATTTTTTTTTATTTGGAAGATAATTTTATGACATTTATGTTTTAAAAATTATTTCCGGCATATGTCCACCACGACTAGCTCTGAGAAACAGCATTTGACCGGACCAATTTTGGACCACTTTTTCGAGTAATTCAGGCCTTATTTCATCAATAACACATGTCGCATGATCTTGGAGGCCAATTAATTGGACCATTTCTCGAAATATTGTTATCGCCAAATCTTTCTTTCAATAAATCAATTGTTTTTGCTTATCAGTATGAGGTGTAGCATCATCTTCTTGGAACCAAAACACTTCTGGGTCGATACCATTCAAATTTTGAAACAAATAATCATTGATCATCGATCTGTGACGAGCATCATTCACTAGAACATTAGCTCCAGCATCGTTTTTAAAGAAATATGGACCAATGATGCTTCCAGCGTGTAAAGCACGCGCCATTGCATTTTTCAGGATGCAATAGAACCTGTAGAATTTATTGAGGATTGTTTTCACTCCATATACGACAACTTTGCTTGTTCACATAGCCGTTCAACCAGAAATGAGCTTCATCACTAAACACAATTTTACAATAAAAAAGTGGATTAACTTCAAGCTGTTTTAGAGCTCAATCAGCAAACAAACGACGCTTAGTATGGTCAAGTAGCTTTCGTTCTTGCACCAGTTTTATTTTGTATGGGTGTCGACCAAGATCTTTACGCAAAATTTTCCAAGTGGTGGATGCACAGAGTCCAACTTGTTATGAATGTCGACGAATAGACAAATCTGGATCATTATTAACACTACACATAAGTTATTCAAAATGTAACCTGCCTGATGATGCTACTGTGATAGCGAAACGATTGTTGTAAACATAACAATAAAAATTTGTGAAAATCAGAATAACCTTATTTGAATATTATTTAATATGGATTTTCACCAAGTAAGGACTGATTGAATTCAATATGAACAGGTTAATTTGCAATTTTCTTAAATATCTAAAAGGTTAATTCTGCTAACCTCACACAAATTTTAATATGATGAAAATTTTTCTCCAAAACTTTTTGAAATTAAATAAAATAAATATTGATTAAACTCACTTAATAAAACATTTAATGGATACAACGTCGTGTTTATGAAAACCAAATTCCACTCCAAAAATGCCCAACATAACCTCAAGAATTTCTTCGTAAAAAACTCTCTTCAAAAAGCGTCTTCAAAAATATATAACACATCTTCAAAAAAGCTATTTTGAATTCTAGCCGATAATCTTTAGTCCAATTTCGTTTGACGTTGTTTGATGCTATATGTCTATTAAATTGAAACTGTGTTTTCTAGGGCATTTATTCAGTTTAATTTTAAAATGTTTTTTAGATTTTTTTTTTTTGAAATTCGTTGTGAGGTAAGTAGAATTAATCTGTTGGATATTTAAGATATCAAAAAAGCCTTTTATCAGGTAAAAAACCCCTTTTATTAATATGCAATTAATTCTTTATTGGAAACTTCATCAATTATCCATTGAATTATTTTTAGATATTTGACACAACAGTCTAAAAGAAGATTTGGCAAACAACTTGTTGCATTGGAATAATATACCATAAGTCATGAATATTTCATTGAGATCCAATGCAGGCTTACTCTTCTGCATCGAAATGATACTCCGGAATCAAGTATCAGATTACGAGCACATTTATATATTCGATACTGACCTCCGTTCAGCATTTCCATCTTTCAGGTATAACTTTTCAAGAGATGTTGGATTCGACTCACTCATGATCAAGCCGGATATGTACATAGTTTACTTGAATGGAATCACTTTGAACAAAGCTCTTGAAACATTGAAAGGCATCACCATATTCAATCCTAGAGCGAGATTTATTTTCATCGTGAAACCGTTGAACACTGAGATGCTTAAACTCTTATCCAGAATTTTCGTTTCGAAGGTTTTATTCATAGATCCAGTGCTGGGAAATTTGAGTACTTATTTTCCTTATCGGAAGAGATCATTTCATGAGTTAGATACTGAAGTTGCCCACGTTGGAAATTGCTCAGAGTTGACTGCAGGGAATGACATTGATCTATCTTTCTTCGCCAATGAAGATTATGGTTTTGCAAAGGACTCCTTGATCAAAATGTGCTTCGTGTACGAACCCGGATATTCAATAGGACCAGATCACAAACAAATTGGTATAAATCTTGAGATATTCAATCTTCTTTGTGAGCGAATAGGTTTGTATCCTGAATGGAATCTTATACCATACCCAACACATGGAAACTACAATAGACATAAATTGGAACTTTTGGGAACAAATGAGATATGTGATTGTCACGTTAATCTTTACCCTCAACCTGATCTGGATTACTTGACGCCATTCCTTTTCGACGAGATTAATTTTTTCGTTCCAACCCCTTTCAGATTACACAGATGGAAGTATTTGCTCCATACCATCTCTTTAGGCATTTGGTGCTACTGGATTACAACTTCTATTGTGTTATCTTTCGCATGGTTTTTTGTTTGTGTACTGTTGGAAGGGAAAGTTGATCCAATGAAACCTGCTACAATCTTCTGGATCAGTATTGAATACTTCATAGAGAGATCTCATTTCATACGTAGACCTAACACTGCAACCAAGATATTATTTTGTGTTCTCTTTCTGCAAGCCGTCATGATAAATATAATGTTTAAATGTAATTTCAATGTGGTTCTAACTGGTTTAATCTACGAAAAACCGATAAAGAGTTTGCAGGATATTGTTGACAGAAAGATGATTTTTGGTGTGTTCGATGTGGAAGAACTTGAAGCTATAATCCAATACATTGGAGCTCGAGAATATATCGAAACTCATCATGAATTCTGCCACTCTACTATTCATTGCTTAAATAAAACAGCTCTCAATAGAAATTTGGCTGTAGAGAATTCCTTAAGATTCTTTAAATATCATCAGAATTTTTTCGTGGATGAAGATGGTGTTCCCCACGTCATGAGATTGGATCTAGCATTCCAAAAGATCGCTTTATCAGCTATTTTGCCCTTAGGACATCCAGTGACAGGCGTATTGGATAAACTTATGTCTCGAGCAGTAGCTTCTGGATTCTTAAATCTCATTTTGGAGAATTATGACAATGAAGTATCTACATTACCACTTAATATTCAGACTTCTCCGTTGACTTTAGATCATATATTGGCACCATATGTTGTTTTACTTGCAGGGTTTTCGCTTGGATTCATTACACTGATATTCGAAATATACTTAGGAAGAAAATATTCACGCCAGTGATAATCAATACATATATTAACACCATATGTTGGACTCTTAACAGGGTTTTAGTTTAGCTTTGTTACACTAATAGTCGAAATATACTTAGGGAGAAGATATTCATGCAGAAACACGCAAGCCATTTGCTAGAGCAATAAACACCTTTTCTCTGTCTCTACTCACGCAAGTGAAAATTAGCACATACATTAACACTATACTCAACAGAGTGCCTAAGTTTCTACAGGTAATTTGCAACACAAAAGTTCCTATCTTAGATAACTGGACCATACTCTTATGGTCCAATTATCTTTCATTCAAGATTCAACTATTATGTAACGTTTCACAATTTTTTCACTGAATTCATAGCATTATTTGAAAACTATCATCTTAATCGAAATTCAGTGTACATCTCCTCCCTATTCAAAAAATGATGGGGATCCTCAGGTGATTTCTTCGGAACAATGTCGTCATAGAAATTCCTTCTCCCTAATACAGAACTTTAAAATTATTTTTGGATTCTTCAAAACTCTCAGGTTCATGAGTTTGGGCGGATCAAATATCTGTTCAACATCACCTTTTCAATAAGGTTCAATATTACATTATTTCGTGAATAATAAACCGATTTTAACCTGGTTAAACTCTCGACATCTCTTCCCTATTCAAAAAATGTTGGGGGTTGATGCCTTCATGGGGGTGGTTTTGTCGGAACAAACTCATGATGGAAATTCGTCCCTCTCAAAACAGAAGTTGACATGTTTTTTGAAAAACTCCGAAAATTTAAATTTTCATTGGAACACCTTGCATACTCTTTCGATAAGCTGCTCACGAGTATGAATTGTGGTTGTTTACACGATATATTTTAAAACACCCCAAAGGAAGAAGTCTAGAGGTATAAGGTCGGGACTTCAAGCAGGCTATCTGATCGGTCCGAATCTTAGTCCTATATCTTAGCATATTGCAGTAGTTATGTATTCTTTCGATAAGCTGGTCAACGGTTCCAAATTTGGTTGCAAATGGACATAATAGTAGTATTATTACAGAATTAATGGTGGCTTATTTTGGAAGAGCATAGATAGGAAGATTTCGACCGATCAGTTCGCCTTACACCTCTAAATTTATTTCTCTTTTCCTACAACGAAAAATAAATTGGACCATACCTTCAAGGAACTTTTGTGTAGCAAATTGCCTCTAGAATTACCCCGTGAAATTTGACTATAAATAACTTGGGCACCCTGTATGAATTTCAAAAATACTTATCGACCCAAAAATGTCATATCTGTTTCTAAGACGTTTATTATTAATTGGTATCAATAAAAATTCTTGTAGAAGTTTCAGGATTTATTTATATAAAAAATGTTCAACTCATTATATTTCATCATACTAAGGGTCTTTCATTAACAGCGCCCCATTTTGTTTTGTAAATAAAATACATTATTTATTTGAAAATTACTGAAAATTTTATTTCATTATGAAGAACAATGGATACCATTAGTTATGAAATAAAACATCATTTAAATAGTCATCGCGGAAACGCTGGCAGAAATGAAGTCGTTGAACCCAATTCTCCATGACTCTTTCACACAAATCAGGTCGTATATTAGCAATTATTCCTTCATCATTGATCTGTAAATCGTCTAAATTTGTTGGATGACTTAGTGTAACCCCAAAGAAAGAAGTCCAATGGAGGTAAATCGCTGAGAATGATTTTCGTATGAAAATCTGCACCATTTCCGATTTTTTGTGGGCACCAATTACTGAAAACACGATAAGTAATCTGTTGGTTTGAGTTCTTGGGTTAAAACGATTTTGTATGGATGTAAACTAAGGTCTTTTCGTAAAATGCGCCGCAAAGACGTCTGGGAGATGCCTAGTTCTTGTGAACGTCGAGAAATCGACGAATTTTGGTCCTCACTTACACTTTCAGGTACGGCAGCAATTTTCTCTTTATTTTTTGCATTTCATAGTCTCACTGGCACTGTAACATCATGAGGTGTAAAATTTGTTTCAAACTTCTTCACTAAACGTTCAACTGTTCTTCTATCCGGGCGATTATAACGACTCAAAATTGGAGTTAATCAGTGGCCCTGGAGGGGGATAAAAAAGTTATAAACGAAAAAAAAATTAGTTATTCGGAGGATATACTTTTATAAAACAAAATCTAGTCCCCTAGGTCTTTTTGAAAGTTCATCAATAATTTCCTCTTGGGAAATAGGCAACTCCCTATGAATAGACATTATTGCTACGCCGTTGAGCCTGTTTTGAAAAGTAGAATTTCGGAGATAGTTCTTTATTCTTTTCAATGTTGAGAATTATCTCTCTGGACTGGCTGTAGAAACTGGTATTGTACAGAATATTAGTAATAGCTTGTACACATTGGGAAAAGATTGACGACTACAATTGATCCTGGTACGAGCACCGTCTAGCGGCCTGTACGTCCTGTCTCACCGAACCCATGTGAGCAGGCGAAATGGCGGAGCCATTTCATCGAGATCCACAAACCCTAAATCTTTACGCATAGATCCAGGGGCCAGGACAGGCCGGTCGAACCGTCAAGTCCCGTTAAACCCCGAGTCGTTTCATGAGAATATCCCGAACATGGGGGTCTGCGAACAGATAAATGAAATACTCCCCTAGTCCAGCATGCGGACTTTCAACCACTGCCCCCTCGAGTCCAACACCAATGGGGTGGCCAGGTGGTACAAGTAACACCTGTGGGCCAACCACCCCCCCGAAGTAACGCAGTATGCTACATAACGCACTCGGCCATTACACAGAATCCGGAGATTCATACTGCGATAGGGTAGAGTACGCTAGTTTTAGGGGAGAAGCCCTGTGCTGCGACAGACTCCCTTGTCACTGAGTTTATCAACCGGCTCAGTCCTCCATTTCTCCTGAGTAAAACTAGGGCCCCATTCGGAGATCTTCCACCATACAGGTCCAGTGACTGGCGCGAAATGGCATTATGTTAGACACCAAGACTTAACCCTCCATTTCGCCGGGACGAAACTAGGGTCCTAGTCATGAGAGCGCCACCATCACGTCAAGATCTAATGCCTGGGGGGCGCCAAAGTGCCGACAAAGATATTTTTCGCGACAAAGAGATAATTAGGTATTTTTTGATATTATTCATTTACTTAAGGGAGAACTTGCTATGAAGGGTGCCGCCGATTCAATTCGAGTAGTTCGGAGCTTTACTTCAGAATCTCATTAATTTTTACGAGATTGTTTTTCATCAATTTGGCATTTATAGTCCGTGTGTAAATAATGGTTGATGAATTTGTTGATTCAATTTTTGCACGATTAAATTATTGAGCCTTGCGACTTATAATCAATATTCCTCCTGGGGGGGATATATTCCCCTTATCCCCCCTTGGGTAGGCCACTGGAGTTAAAGGAAGTAAGGTTAGAGTAACAGATAGCGATTTTTCATAATGAATTTGGATTATTTCTAAACGTTCATGGATTGTGTTACTTGCCATAATTAAATGGTAGATTTTGACAAATACAACTGTCAGTATCACTAATCATCAATGGCTGTCATGCGTGAGTAATTTCAATTTAAAAAGGGGCGTTTCCATTGGAATACCCTTCACATTCTCAATAAATTCAAGAATAAACAACGTTAGATTCTTTCTTACTTCAATTATACCTTTTATTTGTGTGGACCGATTAGTACGTTTCTTTCGATGATAACTGGTTGTTGAAATACCTGCAACCTCCGAGTCCACAGTTGGAGGCACCTCATAAATACAAAATCCAAGAGTATCATTTATATTCCGTATCCACTGTAAATATCTTTGAATCCTTCACAACCACTACTGGGTAATGGAATTCGAGAAAGAATGAGGCTCCGATTTTAAATCGGCTGGCGTGAGACCCAGAAGAATGCTGAGTTTGATTGATAATTAAACCGGCAAAGGTAAAGACAGAACCATTATCTCTTAATTGTTGGCAAGTTATAGCGCGATATTATTATATTGGATATGGAAAAGTTTCGTTATATTTTATTACTTTTATTGCGGTACTATAATTTCCTGATTTTATATAGAAATTGTACTTCTGATTACTTTCTGTAAGAATAATTAAACATTAGATTATAATCCCTGAAAGAACATCGGCTATGATGCTTGCGTGTTTCCTGATTGTAACATTTGAAACTTCTATAAATAATTTCAAGAGCGAGTCAATACTTAATAGAAGTAATCTTAAAAATTTGAATATTAAAACAAATTGAAATATGTTTATCTTCTACAATTTTAATTTCAAAAAAATTTTTTTATTCAAAAAACTTTTAGAAATAAATTTATGTCTAACAAGCACCGCTTACATTTAATAGACGTATATAATCAAAACTCAATATATATATCTCAATAGATATAGTGCACATTTTTTTAGAGATTTTTGAAATAATTTATTCGAATATTTAAATATATTAAATATTTCAAATAAATTATATTCTTTGAGAAGTCCTTTAAGTGTGTTCATGTTTTTTAAAAGGCAACTGGTGTTCTTAAAGGTAAGACCAGAAACAAAATTTTGTCTCCTTTAAATATTTATTTATTAATTTTAATTACTTTCGTATATCTGTTGGGTTATTTATTCCATTTGACATTATATATTGAGTTTTGATTATATACGTCTATTAAATGTAAGCGGTGCTTGTTAGACATAAATTTATTTCTAAAAGTTTTTTGAATAAAAAAATTTTTTTGAAATTAAAATTGTAGAAGATAAACATATTTCAATTTGTTTTAATATTCAAATTTTGTTATATTTCTTCTTTCAAGTAAAAGGCCTTTCTATTTTATTTTATATATAATATATAATTATATTGTGGCTTCAATAAATCTCATTATAGAATGTCAATGAATTTAAATAAATCTTAAAGTAACTCACACTGTTCTTTGATTTTGTTAGAACATAGATCAATCTTGAATTATATAGTTGATCTGTATTTCGAAGCTTAAGTCTTTTAACACGTGAGTGATATAGGTTATGTTTTTGATTTTGATATTTGGAATATTAAAAGAGGACTGAAGACGGGATTGTCTAGAATTATATTTGTTTTTTGAAGATATAGTGCACATTTTTTTAGAGATTTTTGAAATAATTTATTCGATTATTTAAATATATTAAATATTTCAAATAAATTATATTCTTTGAGAAGTCCTTTAAGTGTGTTCATGTTTTTTTAAAAAGCAACTGGTGTTCTTAAAGGTAAGACCAGAAACAAAATTTTATCTCCTTTAAATATTTATTTATTAATTTTAATTACTTTCGTATATCTGTTGGGTTATTTATTCCATTTGACATTATATATTGAGTTTTGATTATATACGTCTATTAAATGTAAGCGGTGCTTGTTAGACATAAATTTATTTCTAAAAGTTTTTTGAATAAAAAAATTTTTTTGAAATTAAAATTGTAGAAGATAAACATATTTCAATTTGTTTTAATATTCAAATTTTGTTATATTTCTTCTTTCAAGTAAAAGGCCTTTCTATTTTATTTTATATATAATATATAATTATATTGTGGCTTCAATAAATCTCATTATAGAATGTCAATGAATTTAAATAAATCTTAAAGTAACTCACACTGTTCTTTGATTTTGTTAGAACATAGATCAATCTTGAATTATATAGTTGATCTGTATTTCGAAGCTTAAGTCTTTTAACACGTGAGTGATATAGGTTATGTTTTTGATTTTGATATTTGGAATATTAAAAGAGGACTGAAGACGGGATTGTCTAGAATTATATTTGTTTTTTGAAGATATAGTGCACATTTTTTTAGAGATTTTTGAAATAATTTATTCGATTATTTAAATATATTAAATATTTCAAATAAATTATATTCTTTGAGAAGTCCTTTAAGTGTGTTCATGTTTTTTTAAAAAGCAACTGGTGTTCTTAAAGGTAAGACCAGAAACAAAATTTTGTCTCCTTTAAATATTTATTTATTAATTTTAATTACTTTCGTATATCTGTTGGGTTATTTATTCCATTTGACATTATATATTGAGTTTTGATTATATACGTCTATTAAATGTAAGCGGTGTTTGTTAGACATAAATTTATTTCTAAAAGTTTTTTGAATAAAAAAATTTTTTTGAAATTAAAATTGTAGAAGATAAACATATTTCAATTTGTTTCAATATTCAAATTTTGTTATATTTCTTCTATCAAGTAAAAGGCCTTTCTATTTTATTCAATCTTAAAAATGATTTCAAATTCAAAATTATATATTCTAACTTCTAAAATATAAATTGAAACTATATACAAAATCATTCATTATTTTACATTATTTTGTTGTAATCTCAAATATTTGGATTTACATAGCTCCATACAGTCATTCATTATTTTTTGAATTATTTTTATTGTGAACGAATTTGAAAATTTCAATAATCAAGTTTCTCTTCATTTGAATCTACATGTAAAATTTCTTAAGATTTTCTTTTGTCGAAAGTAATTACTGTTTTCTAAAGAATGAGTGGCAAAAGTTGAATTTTTGTTTACTTTTCATTAAATTCAACTTTTGCTTTTACTGTTTTCTAAAGAATGAGTGGCCAAAGTTGAATTTAATGAAAAGTAAACAAAAATTCAACTTTTGCCACTCATTCTTTAGAAAACAATAATTCCTTTCGACAAAAGAAAATCTTAAGAAAATTTTACATGTAGATTCAAATGAAAAGAAACTTGATTATTGAAATTTTCAAATTCGTTCACAATAAAAATAATTTAAAAAATAATGAATGACTGTATGGAACTATGTAAATCCAAATATTTGAGATGTACAACAAAATAACGTAAAAATAATGAATGACTGTACGGAGCTATGTAACCCCAAAAATTATTTGAGATATTGAAATGGGTACCATCTGTTTAATAATCTTCTTTGTCGATTGCCGACATTCGGATATCTGTTAGAAGGCTCCTCTTTTTTAACCGGGTTTTTATCACGTTCCGCTTGTAAACCTCTGTACCACTATTAGGTGTTAGTATCTATTGAAATATTCAAAATATTTATCACTTTTGTTTAAATACCTCTGTATCACTGTTAGGTCTTCAGTTGTCTGATGATGGGATAGTTCATTTCCCGAAACTCGAGTCACAAGAAAATGTGTAAAATATAGTTTTATTGGCAGTAATTTCTACAATTTGTTTTAATTATGATCAACTACCAAATAGTAACGGCTGAAATAATTCAGTATCTGAAAAGTTATAGCATATTTTACTGTTGTTCCCTAGATCATCGCGAATGTTCTCTTCCATCTGCCTTTCATTTTCCCAGTACCATCGAACGCCTAGCTGGATAAACCGATGCAGATATCTGTAATAAAAGATTTTATGGAGGCATCTATCGCGAAATTACAGCCTGTTTGTGGTGAACACATACGCTAATGACGCTAATTCTAGCCGTAGATTCCTGGTACGAATTCGCCTTTTGTGTTGTAGCACATCTTCCTGTGTCCAGGTATGACCTTTCGACGGCCAAAGCAGGCCTCTTTTCCGCAATAATGGGAAATTGATGATAATGACCCCGAGCCGCTGTTCTGGGCTTTTATATGACAGGAATTGATGATGCCGATGGTATGTCGGACGTGTTTTTAGAAGGTAGAATGACGATACCTGTGTGATTAGTTTCTTCGTTGGTATTATTCATGGGAAACGTTTGTTCATATGTTGTTGATTCGATATGTTGCGGATGGATTAATTTTTCTTGTAGTAAATAAGACAGGAAAATCTCATCTCATTTCTACTGAATTTTCCGCGTAATTTTCTAACAGTTTGGTTAGAAGATTAATGAGTTTTTAATATTTTCCAGTTCTGTTCAAGTTCAAATCGATCCATTTCGTTAATGTCGAATATTAAACTAACTAATTAACACGAATGACAGAAGTATTACTAGACTCGAAATAACTACCACTTTTAAATACAAACTCTAGATGGCTCTGACCAACTTTCAGCTCTTTCCTCATCTAAACCAAAGTTAGGGATGTCGTACATTTCCTGATAGAAGAGGCTAAGAATTTTTCAATAATACCCGTAATCACCTTCAAATACAATAATATCGCAGTAATGATTTTTAGAATATTGTTCACTGCTGTATATTACAATGATCATTTTGTTTCAGATATATCAGGATGACGTTTGGAAATCGATGTTAAAAGTCAACCGATATCGATAAGGTAAGAATAGATAAAAATTAGAAGATACATTTTAAAAACGATTCCCTAATAAAACAAAGAGCGGTGTCCGGATTTAACATTCGTGTATTTCAGGTTTCTAGAGGTTAAAATATGAAGAAAACTTCATATCTACTTAGGTCCTAAAATGCACCCCATGGACGCTAGAGTTTCTTTACATGACCGATCGATAATTCCCGGTACTTTCTTGACAGAATGTATATCGAAAAAGAACTACATTCTGGAAATTCCAAGACAATGATTAAAAAATTCTAAAATAGATTATGGTTCAATATCAGATATATCAGAATGACGATTGGAAATCGATGTTAAAAATCAACCGATATCGATAAGGTACGAATAGATGAAAATTGGAATATAAATTTTAAAAATGATTCCATAATAAAACGTAGAGGGGTGTCCGGATTTAACATTCGTGTATTTCAGGTTTCAAGAGGTTAAAATATGAAGAAAACTTCATATCTACTTAGGTCCTAAAATGCACCCCATGGACGCTAGAGTTTCTTTACATGACCTCCAAAATTCCATAAACTAGCGATATCTTTCTCAAAATTTAGTGGATTCAAATGAAATTTAGTGGAGGTTTTTGAATAAACTGAATGGTCTGGTGATAAAAAAACTTTCATGAAATTACTTCTAATTTTTGACTCGGTGATCAAATTGAAATTTTAATAGAAGGAATAGACTCCACATAAATTTTCGAAGAAAAAAGATACTCTTTATTGAAAGCGTTACGGATCACCATTCTCGAGAAAAAAGTTATTTTGTGACATGCATTCTAACTGAGCCATGGACTGCTTATTTCGAAAAACAATATAGGCGTCTGTCAGTTTGAATTATCAATAAACAATAACTTCATTCTAAGAATCATTGTTCACAAGAAAATGAGAAATCGTCAAAAGAAAATACATATATGGAAAAAGAACTACATTCTGGAAATTCCAAGACAATGATTAAAAAATTCTAAAATAGATTATGGTTCAATATCAGATATATCAGGATGACGATTGGAAATCGATGTTAAAAATAAACCGATATCGATAAGGTAAGAATAGATGAAAATTGGAACATAAATTTTAAAAATGATTCCATAATAAAACGTAGAGGGGTGTCCGGATTTAACATTTGTGTATTTCAGGGGGTGATTCTAGAGGTTAAAATATGAAGAAAATTTCATATCAACTTAGGTCCTAAAATGCACCCCATGGACGCTAGAGCTTCTTTCTTCACATGACCTCCAAAATTCCATGAACTAGCGATATCTTTCTCAAAATTTAGTGGATTCAAATGAAATTTAGTAGAGGTTTTTGAATAAACTGAAAGGTCTGGTTATAAAAAAAACTTTCATGAAATTACTTCTGATTTTTGACTCAGTGATCAAATTGCAATTTTAATAGAAGAAATAGACTCCACATAAATTTTCGAAGAAAAAAGATACTCTTTATTGAAAGCGTTACGGATCACTATTCTCGAGAAAAAAGTTATTTTTTTGACATGCATTCTAACTGAGCCATGGACTGCTCATTTCGAAAAACAATATAGGCGTCTGTCAGTTTGAAATTATCAATAAACAATAACTTCATTCTCAGAATCATTGTTCACAAGAAAATGAGAAATCGTCAAAAGAAAATACATATATGGAAAAAAAACTACTTTCTGGAAATTCCAAGACAATGATTAAAAAATTCTAAAATAGATTATGGTTCAATATCAGATATATCAGGATGACGATTGGAAATCGATGTTAAAAATAAACAGATATCGATAAGGTAAGAATAGATGAAAATTGGAAGATAAATTTTAAAAATGATTCCATAATAAAACGTAGAGGGGTGTCCGGATTTAACATTCGTGTATTTCAGGGGGTGATTCTAGAGGTTAAAATATGAAGAAAACTTCATATCAACTTAGGTCCTAAAAAGCACCCCATGGACGCTAGAGCTTCTTTCTTCACATGACCTCCAAAATTCCATGAACTAGCGATATCTTTCTCAAAATTTAGTGGATTCAAATGAAATTTAGTGGAGGTTTTTGAATAAACTGAATGGTCTGGTGATAAAAAAACTTTCATGAAATTACTTCTAATTTTTGACTCGGTGATCAAATTGAAATTTTAATAGAAGAAATAGACTCCACATAAATTTTCGAAGAAAAAAGATACTCTTTATTGAAAGCGTTACGGACCACCATTCTCGAGACAAAAGTTATTTTGTGACATGCATTCTAACTGAGCCATGGACTGCTTATTTCGAAAAACAATATAGGCGTCTGTCAGTTTGAAATTATCAATAAACAATAACTTCATTCTCAGAATCATTGTTCACAAGGAAATGAGAAATCGTCAAAAGAAAATACATATATGGAAAAAGAATTACATTCTGAAAATTCCAAAACAATGATTAAAAAATTCTCAAATAGATTATGGTTCAATATCAGATATATCAGGATGACGATTGGAAATCGATGTTAAAAATCAACCGATATCGATAAGGCAAGAATAGATGAAAATTGGAAGATAAAGCTGAAAAATGATTCCATAATAAAACAAAGAGGGGTGTCTGGATTTAACATTCGTGTATTTCAGTGATTCTAGAGGTTAAAATATGAAGAAAACTTCATATCAACTTAGGTCCTAAAATGCACCCCATGGAAGCTGGAGTTTCTTCAACATGACCTCCAAAATTCCATAAACTAGCGATATATTTTGCAAAATTTGGTATATTCAAATGAAATTCAGTTACATAGAGGTTTTTGAATAAACTGAATGGTCTGGTTATCAAAAAACTTGCATGAATTACTTCTAATTTTTGACTCGGTGATCAAATTGAAATTTTAATAGAAGAAATAGACTCCTCATACATTTTTGAGGAAAAAAGATAATCTTTGTTGAATGTGTTACGGATCACCATTCTCGAGAAAAAAGTTATTTTGTGACATGCATTCTAACTGAGCCATGGACTGCTTATTTCGAAAAACAATATGGGCGTCTGTCAGTTTGAAATTATCAATAAACAATAACTTCATTCTCAGAATCATTGTTCACAAGAAAATGAGAAATCGTCAAAAGAAAATACATATATGGAAAAAGAACTACATTCTGGAAATTCCAAGACAATGATTAAAAAATTCTAAAAAAGATTATGGTTCAATATCAGATATATCAGGATGACGATTGGAAATCGATGTTAAAAATAAACCGATATCGATAAGGTAAGAATAGATGAAAATTGGAAGATAAATTTTAAAAATGATTCCATAATAAAAGAAAGAGGGGTGTCTAGATTTAACATTCGTGTATTTCAGTGATTCTAGAGTTAAACCATGAAGGAAACTTCATATCAACTTAGGTCCTAAAAAGCACCCCATGGACGCTAGAGCTTCTTTCTTCACATGACCTCCAAAATTCCATGAACTAGCGATATCTTTCTCAAAATTTAGTGGATTCAAATGAAATTTAGTAGAGGTTTTTGAAAAACTGAAAGGTCTGGTTATAAAAAAACTTTCATGAAATTACTTCTGATTTTTGACTCAGTGATCAAATTGCAATTTTAATAGAAGAAATAGACTCCTCATAAATTTTCGAAGAAAAAAGATACTCTTTGTTGAAAGCGTTTCGGATCACCATTCTCGAGAAAAAAGTTATTTTGTGACATGCATTCTAACTGAGCCATGGACTGCTTATTTCGAAAAACAATATAGGCGTCTGTCAGTTTGAAATTATCAATAAACAATAACTTCATTCTCAGAATCATTGTTCACAAGAAAATGAGAAATCGTCAAAAGAAAATACATATATGGAAAAAGAACTACTTTCTGGAAATTCCAAGACAATGATTAAAAAATTCTAAAATAGATTATGGTTCAATATCAGATATATCAGGATGACGATTGGAAATCGATGTTAAAAATAAACCGATATCGATAAGGTAAGAATAGATGAAAATTGGAAGATAAATTTTAAAAATGATTCCATAATAAAACGTAGAGGGGTGTCCGGATTTAACATTCGTGTATTTCAGGGGGTGATTCTAGAGGTTAAAATATGAAGAAAACTTCATATCAACTTAGGTCCTAAAAAGCACCCCATGGACGCTAGAGCTTCTTTCTTCACATGACCTCCAAAATTCCATGAACTAGCGATATCTTTCTCAAAATTTAGTGGATTCAAATGAAATTTAGTAGAGGTTTTTGAATAAACTGAAAGGTCTGGTTATAAAAAAAACTTTCATGAAATTACTTCTGATTTTTGACTCAGTGATCAAATTGCAATTTTAATAGAAGAAATAGACTCCTCATAAATTTTCGAAGAAAAAAGATACTCTTTGTTGAAAGCGTTACGGATCACCATTCTCGAGAAAAAAGTTATTTTGTGACATGCATTCTAACTGAGCCATGGACTGCTTATTTCGAAAAACAATATAGGCGTCTGTCAGTTTAAAATTATCAATAAACAGAATCATTGTTCACAAGAAAATGAGAAATCGTCAAAAGAAAATAGATATATGGAAAAAGAAGTACATTCTGGAAATTCCAAGACAGTGATTAAAAAATTCTAAAATAGAATATGGTTCAATATCTATAAATTAATTTTATTGGTAATTTGTTTTTTGAACTTTTTATTACTTTGTAATATCTCTAATAGAATTTGGTAGTATATTATAAATTTTTATACACATACTTTTTCTGTTAACGTAAGACCATGTTTAGGAAAATGGTGAGGAACTGTCCGTCTTGTTTTATTCATATTACGCAGATCTTCGACGTAATGTTGATTTTTTCTCAAAATAGAGCACACTCTATGATGTATATCCCAATAAATGTCGGTATTTTATTTTGTCGAAATCTTCCCCTACATGATTCTCGATAATTAACCCCACACATTGATCTGACAGCAGATGCCGAAGAATGAATATCCTTTCAGCTCTAGAGGTGCCACCCGAAAAAACAATACCATATCTCATCAAAGAATCGAACTTGGGGAAGTAAACTGATCTCAAGAGCTCCCTATCTACTCGACGAGACGATACTATCATCATATATAGAACTCTATTTAGTTTTTTACCCATCTCACATATACATTCTGTCAAGAAAGTACCGGGAATTATCGATTTAAATCTGGCGGGGCAATGAGGCAGGTAAAATTTTTTTTTCCTAGGTTGGTACCACTGTCCTTAATTACTATGCCAAGCTTGAGCGGGATCTGTCAACTAGTGTGTTTGCAACAGCTGATTAAGTAAGTCGATGTCAGAGTGCGTGCCGGTTTTTACTATGGGTGATTACGTTGAGCAAAGAATTTGAGAGAAATAGCACATGATCTTAAGATATCCCACGAGTCCGCACGTACGATTTTGATTGATATTTTGGGCATGAGAAAGGTGGCCGCACGACTCGTACTGAAAGACCTGAATTTTCTTCAAAAACGTCATCGCGAACAGGTTGCTTCAGACATGCTGGATCGCTGTTTTTTCCGATTCTACATTCATGGAACGCATTATAACTGGTGATGAGACCTGGGTCTACGAGTACGATATGCAAACAAGTCAGCAATCATCGGAATGGGTGGCAAAAAATGAGCCGAAACCGAAAAAACCACGCCAAAGCCGCTCGAAAATGAAGGTGATGCTCATTGTTTTCTTCGATATCCCTGGCGTGGTGCACTACGAATTCATTCCAGAGGATCAGACGGCAAACAAGGAGTATTACCTAGGCGTTATGAAACGTTTGCGTGAGCGTATCCGTAAGAAGCGGCCAAATTTGTGGGCGAACAACTCATGGATTTTGCATGACGATAACGCGCCTTCTCACCGAGCTACGATTGTGACTGACTTTCTCGCCAAAAACTCAACAAACGTGCTTTAGCAACCACCGTATTCGCCGGATTTGGCTCCCTGCGACTTTTTCCTCTTCCCAAAACTAAAATTGCCCCTTCGTGGCACCCGTTTTGAGTCGATTGAAGCCATAAAACAAAATTCGGCGCGAGAGCTAAAGTCCATCCCGGAAAGCGCCTATAAAAAATGTTTCCATAATTGGAAGTGCCGTTGGCATAGATGTATTGGAGCAAATGGAGCCTATTTTGAAGGCGACCCAATAAATTTTGACGATTAAATGTAAAAATGTTGTTTTAATTGAAAATTCCCGGTACTTTCTTGACAGAGTAGCATGTTGGTGCCAGTTTAAACAGCAGTCTAGATATATTCCCAAAAACTTAGTGGATTCTGCTATACGGACTTTTCTGTATTGTTGAGGTCGATAGTTGCTTTCCTTGAACTAGTAGTCTTGAAAATAATACACTCAGTGTTATCATCATTTAGAAAGAGCCTATTTTGAGCACACCATAAACTTATCGAGTCGAAAACTATCTGAGTTTGCTCCATGCTGGATTTTAAATCTCCATTACGCACTAAAGCGTTTGCGTCGTCAGCAAACAAAAAGCATTCTTATCCTTCTTGAGATGGAAGAAAATAAAGAAAATCGTTTATATATATCACAAACAGTAGAGGTCCCAGAATAGTACCCTGAGGTACAGCCAACCAACTACCGTTACATCCTTTGACAAGTGATTCCTTCCGCCAGTTTCAATAGAAACTCTTTGTACTCTTTTTTTGAGGTAACTACTCAACAATTCCAGTTGAGTGTCTCGAATACCATATGTATTTATTTTGTTGAGAGGCCTTTCATGGTTCACACTGTCGAAGGCCTTAGACAGATCCAAAAACAGTCCAAGGGTACTTCTCTACGTTCGAGTGCTTCCAGAATTTCAGAAGTCAATTCATAAAGAGCAGTGCTGGTGCTATTGCCTCTCAGGTATTCATGTTGGTTTTTCGAAAATACTCCAAATTTATGGAAGAAGTTAAGCAGTCTGTCCACCAAAATCTTTCCAAAAATTTTTGAAAATGAAGTGAGCAGGCTTATCGGACGATAGTTCTTAATGTCGTGAAGATCTCCTCTCTTATAAATTAGTTTAATCAGAGCTAATTTAAGGGCCGATGGAAATAGTACCCTCAGTAAATGCTCGGTTGATGATATGCATTAAAGGTCCAGCATTAATATGAATCGATTTTTTGATTAGAGATATAGGTATATCATCAAAACCACAGGAGATCTTATTTTACATGTTTTCATCAATATTCATTAGCTCTCAGAAACAGGAAAATAGAAAGATTCACCATTACGGAAATTAATACAAATGAAGAAGCCGTTTTGGAAGTTGCAACAGCAAATCCAAATATAAGTGACCGACGAATTTCTGTATAGGCAGTTACTCTATCCATATTACTTGCAAAAAGTTGAAGCCTTGAAACCGTAAGACTTCCCAGCAAGATTGGAATTCTGTTATTGGTCAACAGAGACTGAATGCTGACTTCGGGAACAATAGTTTGTTCACTGACGAAGCCAGAATCACCAGAGATGGTGTAGTCAAGTTTCATAGTATCTACTTGGGCAGACAAAAACTCACACGGAAATTTGGAGTTTAACCATCAAGACAAATTCTTCATAAATGTGTGGGTGGGAATTACAAATCACTCTTTGATCAGACCTTATGTACTGCCGAATGGTTTGATTGGAGAAAGCTATTTGTATTTTTGACAACATATTTTACCAGATTTGATGGACGATGTTACTTGTTTAAATAGACTGAATATGATTTTCATGCATGATGGGTCACCTGCGCATTTCTGTCGGGGTGTAAGGGAATATTTGGATCAAATTCATAATCAAAGATGGATTGTCCGAGGAGGACCTGTACACTGGCCAGCTGGGTCTCAGGGTTTGAATCCACTTGTTTTTTTATGGGGACCATAGAAACTAATACACGGAAGAGCTAAAGCCCCTTACGTCAAGTGTTTCAATACATTTTTCCCCGTTCGGTGTGTTTAAATTCTCGAATAATGTTGAAATGGAGACTGTATGATGAATGACCGATCAAGACGAGGACGATGAACGATGCAAGTCGTCATAAAATCGTCGGCCTTCACGTTGGAATCCAGGCATGATGGCAATAATCCAAAACATTCTTCTGATCGAGAAGGCATTCGCAGTGTAATGATATGGTTCGCTTTTTAAAACTCTAATTGGCTTAACGCACCGACGAATATAAAATATATTTGCAGAACGCGAGGAGAATTTCACCAGCAGCCTCCTGTGATGTTCTCCTTGAATCCGACGGCGATTGAATGCCTCTACTTGAATATAAATAATAAAAGAACAGGAAGATCGATTTGCAAAAATCTGAATATCATATAAAAAAATATTATAAAACGTCAGCGTGGCATCAGAAGATTTATGCCGTTCGTATGTTAATAACTTAAAATATTTCACTGATTTGCAACACTTCACTTTAGTTACAGTTTCACCGACCTTGTGTAGCACTGGTATGGTTCGTTTATTTCTTCTTAGTCTTTCTACTAACAAATAATAGGTTGGGAAAAAATTTTTATTCAAAGACTTTCAAATAAATGTCTTAGAAAACAAATTGATAGACATATTGAATTAACACTTATTACACAGTACCAAAAGGGAATAAAACAATTAAAAGAAATATAAATTATTAATTAAAATTACTATATGAATATTATACATGAAGGATAAAAATTTTGTTTCATGAAAACCACATTTCTTTCCAAGAATGCAAAATATAATTATTTAAATATTTTTTTTATTTATTTTCATTTCGATATTAGCCTTCTACATATTTAATTTAAAAAAATTATATTTAATAATTATAACTTCAGGAATTAAATTAAATCAATATCATATAAGTACCACTTGTATCAAACGAGATAAATAATAAAATAAACATTCATTATAATACATCCAAATGATATAACAAAATCCAATAAATAAAAAGTGTTAACCAAAATCCTATAAATTAAATATTTTGAGTAGACAAAATTCTGTTTCTGCTCATCAATCCTATGAAAACAGATATCTTTCAAAAATAAAATAGAAAAAGGCTTCTTTCTCGATAGAAGAAATAAAACAAAATTTTTAAAGATTTTTGAAGATATAGTGCATGTTTTGAGAGATTTTTGAATTAACTTATTTGAATATTTAAATAAATTAAATATTTCAAATAAATTATATTTTTTGAGAAATCCTTAAGTTGTCCTGTTTTTGAACAGGAATTGGTTTCGTTATGGTAAGATCTCCTTCAAATATTTATTCATTAATTTTAATTGCCTTTTTTATATTTGTTGGTTTATTTATTCCATTTGACATTATATATTGAGTTTTCATTATATGCGTCTATTAAATATTAGCGGTGCTTATTGTAGACATTAATTTAATTCTAAAAGTTTTTTGAATAAAATTTTTTTTGAAATTAAAACTATAGAAGACTAACAGATTGAATCTTTCAACAATGTTTAACATAATCTTTAGAATTTCATCATAAAACTATCTTACTTAGAATATTCAATATTATTGGATATCTGAGTTACTTTTTATAAAATCTCAAGATATGTCAAAACATTACTAAAAAACAAGTTTCAAAAGAGACTTTGCTTCGTCAGTACTCAATTATAATCTTATTCAATAATATATAACATCAATCAACAAAAATATTTTCTCACCTTTCAACCATTCAGAAAGCTTCTGGTAAATGAATACTGAAAATTTAAATGGATTGTAATGTTAACTCAAATAAATAATTCTGTGGTTTACCATCGATCCAAAAGATTGAAAGGTAATTTAACGGCCTCTGTTATAGCACAAGGACTAACTGTATATAGAATGTTGAGGAAACCAATTAATTATATATTATGAATAAAATGAAATGAATAGAGGTTTATACTTGATAGAAGGTATATAAAATTATTTGAATATTTTAATATAAGCCTTCTACATATTTAATTTCAAAAAATTATATTTAATAATTCTATCTTCAGGAATTAAATTAATGTCATATAAGTACCACTTTAATCAAACGACATATAAAATAATTATTCATTATAAGACATCCTAATGATATAACAAAATCCAATAAATAAAAATTGTTAACCAATTAAGTATGTAGAAGGCTAATATTAAAATATTTAAATAATTTTATATACCTTCTATCAAGTATAAACCTCTATTTATTTTATAACCTCAAGAAGTTCTACAAAACAACTTGCTCAAAATAAGTTCCTTAAAAAAACATTCCTAAAACATGCAGAACATCTTCAAAAAGCAATTTAAAATTCCCACAACGGAAAAACATCAGTCCTAGTTCACATTTAAAAAATAAAAACAACAAAAAATGTCTTACCAAACAAACTGAGTGTACTTATCTGAACAAACACTAGAATGAAGTGAACTTTTAAAAATCCTTCGTATTCTATGTTGGTCACAGAAATTAAAGTTTGCAAGGTTGTTTATAGATTCCTTTGAAACCAAATGATAATATGTTATAAGTGTAATCCAAAATATATAATTATTATATATACAATAAAATAACAAAAAGTTTTTTCTTGATAGAAGGATTATTTCAAAATTTTAAATATCTTACAGATTTATTCTGTGAACCTCCTACAAATTCATTTAATTCAATTCTGAATGGTGTTGAATAATTTTTTTTTTTTAATTTAAAATTTGTAGGAGGTTAACAGAATAAATCTGTATATTTAAAATTTCAAACCGAGTACTTTTGTTATTTCTCGCTACAAATTTTAATTTTATGGATTTTCCCAAAAAGTTTCTGAAATAAAATTAAATAAATGCCGTAGAAAACACTGTTTTTCTTTAATAGACATAAAGAATTAGCACTCATTACATAAGAATCCAAAGTTAATATAGAATATTGATGGAGCTTACTCAAGAAACATTTAGTAAAGACAGTACTGTTTCATAACGGTATTATGGAAAACAAATTTCACTTTGAAAATACCCAATATAGGCTTGAGAAATTCTTCGGAATAATCTTTCTTTAAAATGCTCCTTCAAAAACTCTCCCAAAATATGTTGTACATCTTCAAATAGGCGATTTGAGTTTCTCAGCGATAATCTTCTGACCATTTCCGTGCCAGCAAAATAAAACCATCAATAAAAAATATCTATCATATCGGTTTTTTTTTAGAGTGACAGAACTTTTGATAGGGATATCAGTGATTTGACAGAATGTAGAAGCCATGTTGTTTTGACATTTCTGTTCAGTAGGCATTGACAAATTATCATGGAAAGACTCACGCCGCAACAACGTTTACAAATTGTTGAAATTTATTTTCAAAATCAGTGTTCCATTCGCCAAACTTATAGAGTACTTTATTTTGAAATTTATGGTTTACATAATCGTGCATCCGAGCAGCTTATTCGTCAAATTATCGATAGATTTCGGACAACAAATTATTTTTAAAACTCAAATGTCATAAAATTATCTTCTTAATAAAAAAAAATTTGGCTTCAATCTTAATTTAAATGTGTTTTATTTCAATTTAGAGTTCTATTACTCTAAAAAATACACCCGATACTTACACGATCTCGTGGTATTTCGAACCAAAAAATACATGAGTATGAGTGAAAAAACAAATTGTAATTATTATTTATTAAATATATTAAAAAGGGCACAAGTTTTACTTGATAGTAAGTTTTTTTGATATCTTAAATATCAAACAGAGTAATTCTATTATACCTCGCTAGAAACGTCGAGCTTAATTTTGAATCAAGCTCTGTGCACATGACTTGAAATTGTTTCATGGTCGATCTTTAGCTCCTGAGCGATGCTATGTCTATTAACATGTCAGTCAATTTCGATTATTGCTGCGATTTTATCGACATTTTCGACGAAAAGCTTGCCTGTGCGAGGTGCATCGTTAACATCCAAAGATACCTGAGCGGAATCGACGAAACCAAAATTGCATGCAATAAGCTGGTACAGCATTGGGACCATAAACACATTTCACAATTTCAGCCGCCTGGTTTGCATTTCCGCCCTTATCAAAGAAAAACTGTAAAACGTACTGAATTTTCTCTTTGCTGACTTCCATTTTTAAGACCCTGCAATTCACAACTGAATGAACCAAACAAAAATCCGCAAAAGAATTTTTTTGTTTGAAATGTCACCTTGACAACGTGCATAAATCTAAAATTTATGATGTATTGATAATTTTAACATGAATTATATTGTAAGGATTTCAGAATGTCTTCATTTTCAATTTGTTAACCTAACCTTTATCAAGTAGAGCTCATGAACTTCAAGGTTTATGAAAAAATTATAATAATCAATATTTTCAGCAATATAATATACTTGATGTCTTTTCAAAAGATACGAAACATAATAAATATAGAAGTATGCCATTTCCTAAATGAAAGTCAACAAATAACTCCTTTATCTGCCTATATCTATTCACATAATTTTCCACTTAATATCAAATTAATCCGAGAAATAAATAAATAAAAAGCAGACGGTGGACAGGAACTGGCAAATAAATTTAGATGACAAATCAAAGCGCAAAGCAGGCGACTCGAAATATGCATAAGTATCTATTCATTAAATTATGTAAACATATAAGAGGAAAATTCTGGAAGGAATCCCGTAATATTTCAACTATGATTTTGACAGGGGAATCGCCAAGTTTATTTATACATGGGAATGTGGCAGTTTATTAATAAACCTTTTAAAAAAGGATGCGACAGTCGAAGATAAATGAGAGAAGTTTGGTTGCTATTTATTCAATTTTATGTCGATGTTCAATTGAGTTTTTAGACGATTGAAGGAAACTGGTTCTTTAAAAAAAAACTCTCGTGGTACTGGACGTTCAAGATCTGTAAGTACTCCAGAAGTTGAAGAGCAAATTTTAAATATTGTGACTGAAAATCCCGATACAAGAGTTTCAGCGGAAGTTGGTTCCCCTTGTCTGCAGAACTATACAACAACTTCTCTATCCATTCCTTATTCAACACGCGCAAGCTCTTAATACTCCTGATCATCAAACCAGAAGGAAATTCTATCAATGTGTTTTAACAAAGAGTGCTGAACATCCCCATTCTTCTACTAATATCCTTTTGACTGATGAAGCCGGCTTTACGAGAGATGGAATTTTGAACTTCCATAATAGCCATGTTTGTGCGGATGAAAATCAACACGCCATTCATGAATCCAGGCATCAACAGCGTTTCAGTATACAATTCTGGCTAGGTATTTTAGGAGATCGTTTGTTAGGATCAATACCTTTGAATCAGTGGATGAATATTTGGTTTATGCAAGATGAAGCGCCCCCAAATTATACACTTGCTGTTAGGGAACATTTAGATCAAACATTTCCTAGAAGATGGATAGGACGAGGAGGCCCAGTGCCAGAGCCCGCTAGATCTTCCTATTTGAATCATTTGGACTTTTGTTTTGGGGTTATTCGAAAAGTTAGGTGTATGAGACATCAGTGAATAACATCGAAGAGTTGCAACATCGGATTGAACTATCCTGTCAAACGATCCGAACACAACCAGGTCTTTTCGAAAGAGTACGTAACTCCTTCATGCGACGATGTACTTCCTGCATTGAAATGGACGGTGGTCATATGGAACACCTTCTGTAAAACACTAGAAGTCAAAAATAAATCGAATACCTTCTGTAATTTATCGTATTTGGTTGCGCTAGTAGTTAATATTTCGAAAACCGAAAATCGCTCATATCTCCAAAACCCTGTTTATATGGAACTTTTTACTTATTTTGTGGTCTAGAATTAGCTCCCCAAATATTGAAACGTTTTTTGTCAACACCCGGTAAATTGTGATCTTAGGTTTGAAAATGGGTTGAAATCCGAAACATATATGCCAATATAAATATAAATTGTGAAACTCAAGCCAGGTGTATTTGTTTACCTGACTAATATCCAAAATAATTCATCAAGTGGGTTGCGAGAAATAAATATATTTAATTCTGCTGCCATCTCGAGATATTTCACCCAAAAAGCAATTGATTTTTATCAATACGGCATTGAAAATTTGCACACTAGGTGGCAAAAAGTTGTTGACAGCGAAGGTGGCTACAGTATTGATTGAAAATGAAAACTTATTAATAATTTATTCGTTTGAATTTAATTTAAAAAAGCGACATTACTTTTCGATCCACCTAATATATGTCTACTGAAAAAGAAACAGTGTTTTCTGAGGCAATTATTTAATTCAACTTCAAAAAGTTTTCAAGAAATTCTATAAAATTAAAACTTGTTGCAAGTTATAACAGGATTACTCTATTTGGTATCCACGCATTCTACGCAATTGCACATTCTGTATAACATGAAGATTTCAGCTCCCCCACCATTGGGTACCAACCTTTACCTATCAGCAGACAAGTCTGGTATTTCGGATATGGGAGAGATTCCCATGACCCTGGTGTATCAGCAGCTCACCGTCTACGATGCTGTACCGGCTCTTTGAGATCGGGTTGCTTGTAGCGAAAAGGTGCGGCCATTTGGAACACTCATCTCGGTATTTTAGCGGAAGGTGATTCAACTTCCACGAGAAAAAAATGTGGATGAGTGAGGCACCAAACAAACGTATTCTTTCCTTGATGCCTCAATCGGTGCAGGTAAAGATAGCGATGATCTTACCTAAAATAGCACTTACTTCACTTCTTGAAGTCGTTTTTAAATTATAGGTGGCAAATAAAACCTTCTGAATTATGGCAACAACAATATTCTTCCAATGTTTCAAATCTCATACAGATTTATTCTGTTAACCTCTTACAGATCTTAATTTGAAAAAAAAATTCATTCAAAGACTTCTTAGATTTAAATAAAATAAATGTCTTGGAAAATACAGTTTCAATTTAGTAGCCATATAGACTTAACACTCGTTACATAGTACCAAAAGGAATAAAAGAATTCCAAGAAATATAAATAATTAATTAAAAATACTAAATAAACACTTGAAGGCTACAAAATTTTGTTTCGTATCTTGTATTATGAAAACCAAATGCAAAACATAACCTCAAGAACTTCTTCAAAAATAACTTACTTCAAATAAGTTCCTTCAAAAAACTTCCAAAAACATGAGTAACTAAGCTTGTTTCCGAAATCCGTTGCTATTTATATCACAGTAAGTACAATAAATTTTTATTGAGCACTAAAACCCAAAAAAGGGTCTCTGCAAATTCCAGCTTATCTGAATATATTTAACAGAGGTGAATTATTTAAATCTATTTGTTCGTTAAGTAATATTCCAATTTTATTATGTTTATTTATCCCTAGATAAGGTTCTAACAGATTTAAGGCATAACTTTTACTTTCTATATGTAGAATTTCAAAATTATGGTTGAAAGTATGTCCTGTTTCTATCAAATGGTTGGAATATGTAAAATTACTTTTATTATTGAGAAAACTCTTCAAATGTTCACAAATTCTATGACGGAAAGTTCTTCCAGTCTGTCCTATGTAAACTTTAGCGCAATCACCGCAGGTTAACTTATAAACCCCCGATTTATCATCTTTATGTGTACAGTCTTTATTATTTTTAATGAATTTACTCAAGTTTGAATTGGTTTTAAATGAAGTTCTTAAATTATATTTATTTTTGAGGTATGCAGCAATTTTCTGAGAAATACCTTCAGTGTATTTTAAGGAAATGTATTTAAAATTTTTTTTTATATTAGGAAACACCATATTTAGAACTTTTTTATTATTTTTAATTCATCAAGAATTTGTCTATCAACCTAGGATCATAGTCATTATTAACAACTATTTTTTAAATTATGTTAAGTTCTGAAATTTTCCAAAATTTTAGAATGTCTAGATATTTGCATGAAACAAAATTATTTTCAATTCAAAAATAAAATTTATAAATCTGAAAACGGTTTGATTATGGGAAATCCCTTAAGTCCTTTATTAGCAGAAATATTCATGGACAATATTGAAACTAAAATTCACCAAAATTCCCTTAAGAAATACTTTTTATATTGGTATAGATATGTAGACGATATGTTCTGTTGCTTCACAGGTACAGACAGACTTTTAAAAAAATTCTCTTTATTCATCAATGAAATACATCCTTCAATAACGTTCACTACCGAAACCGAACATAATAATTCTATTAATTTTCTTGATTTAACTGTTACTCGAATAAATAATTCACATGATTTTTCAATATTTCACAAATCAACCCATACGGATTCTATTATACACAATAAATCAAATCATTGTTTAAATCAAAAATTATCAGCATTTAATTGTATGATCCATAGATTAGTTAATCTTCCCATGAATCGAGAAAATTCAATATATTTCAGAACTTGACATAATTAAACAAATAGCTGTTAATAATGACTATGATCCTAGGTTGATAGACAAATTGTTGATGAATAAAAATAATAAAATAGCTTTAAATATGGTTTTTCCTAATATAAATGAAAATTTTAAATACATTTCCTTAAAATACACTAAAGGTATTTCTCAGAAAATTGCTACAGACCTCAAAAATAAATATAATTTAAGAACTTCATTTTAAACCAATTCAAGCTTGAGTAAATTTATTAAAAATAATAAAGACAGTACACATAAAGATGATAAATCGGGGGTTTATGAGTTAACCTGCGGTGATTGCCTTAAAGTTTACATAGGACAGACTGGAAGAACTTTCCGTCATAGAATTTGTGAACATTTGAAGAGTTTTCTCAATAATAAAAGTAATTCTACATATTCCAACCATTTGTTAGAAACAGGACATACTTTCAACCATAATTTTGAAATTCTACATTTAGAAAGTGAAAGTTATGCCTTAAATCTGTTAGAATCTCTAGAGATAAATAAACATAATAAAATTGGAGTATTACTTAATGAACAAATAGATTTAAATAACTCACCTCTGTTGAATATATTCAAATAAGCTGATTTGAATTTGCAGAGACCTTTTTTTTTGGGTTTTAGTGCTAATAAAAATTTATTGTACTTACTGTAATATGAATAGCAACGGATTTCGGAAACAAGCTTAGTTATTCAAAATGTAATCTTGCCTGATGATGCTACTGTGATAGCGAAACTATTGTTATAAACATAACAATAAATATTTGTGAAAATCAGAATAACCTTATTTAAATATTGAAATTTTATTATTTAATATGGATTTTCACCAAGTAACGACTGATTCAATTCAATGATTAAAAAAAAATATTTTACCAGACCAGCCTCGCATCTTCCTTTAAACAGACACCAGAATATAGTGGTCTTTTAAAAATCCCACGTGTTCTATGATAACTGGTTCCTTAAAATACCTTCTAATATTTGGGTAATTTCTGTGTCGAACATAGAATACTTAAGATTTTTAAAAGTTCACTATATTCTGGTGTTTGTTCAAAGGAAGATACGAGGCTGGTTTGGAGATATTTTTTGTTAATTATTTTGATTGTTTAAATATGAAGTGGGACTGAAGAGTTATCGTTTGTAGTAATTCTAAATTGCTTCTTGAAGATGTGCTGCATGTTTTAGGAATTTTTTTGAAGGAACTCATTTAAAGTAGGTAAATTTTGAAGAAGTTCTTGAGGTTATGTTTTGCATTTTTGGAAAGAGATTTGGTTGTCATAATATAAGATACGAAACAAAATTTTGCATCCTTCAAATGTTTTTTTAGCATTTTTAATTAATAATTTATATTTCTTGGAAATGTTTTCTTCCTTTTGGTTTATCATGAAATTATATTGCAGTGCATTAATCTTTTGAATATTCAACATAGTTCCTAAACACTTTGGCTGTTAACTGTAGATATTCATTCGTTCTTTCAAATTCTTCATTTGGAAAAGGCTTTACTTATTGAAAATTTAGGTTTCAATTCTTTTAGTTTCAAAGAAATTTTTGTGTAATATATGAAATTTGGTTGAACATTTTGTTTGACGATGGCAAGATTCTTTACGGTATAACATTGTAAAATGTGATAAGAGTATTTTCCTATATTCTCTTCATAGGATGACACACACTATTCTGTCGACGACATATCTGGTATTACAAGCGGGTACCTCATAAACGACGCATCGAAATTTCCAGACAAATTTATTTTTAATTATTACAATAAATTTTAGGGCGTGAAAATACTTGGACATTGAGTGTTTCACATATTATAGATTTTATTTTTATTGCTTCTTTTGAAAAATCAAGCTATTTAATTGGACTATATATTATAATGTTCAAAAAAGAAATACATTGTATTATTACCTTTCTGGAAAACCTAATTCTTTAACTGTGCTGATAGGCATCTATAAATTTTCAAGACATTTTTATGACTTTAGCGAAGGAATTTTATTTATGTTTACTTATCTGGCGGAGATCCAAATTGGAAAAGGCTAGATTATCTTCTTCGATTTATATTGAAACTTGCGATTTGCAATCAGAATATTTTGAAAACCTCAAAAGAATTATTATTGCTATAGTTAATATTATAGGAAATTTTTTTTATTTATTGACATGAAAAATATACATCTTCTATTACACTGTCACAAAATTCTTCAAATGAAATAAATATCGAAATAATTAATCTAAAATAATAAATAATCTAAACAAAGACTTACACAATTCTTTCACTCTCTATTGCTGATCATTAGTAATTTAACAAAAAATGAATTTACCAGTTAAATGAGTTTGTGAACTGAAATAATGACTTACAATATGTTAGATATTGAGCAAATGTCGTATAGGGTTCGTTCTTGAAGTAAATAAACACAATGTAATTGAAGCAATTATTCCCAAAAAAATCCATTAAAAATTCTGAACTTCCTAGAATCTGGAAAATTAAAAAAATCCATATCTACGAAATCTTCATTTGGTTGGCAATTTGAATTTTTAAAATTCTAGAAATTTTCAAATATATTTATTTTGCAAGTAGTGCTTGCTGTGGTTCGAAATTCATTCTGCGTCATAGGTTTAAAGATCGAACTCTAAATTCTGTGATATAACCGTAATATTCAGCCTATTATATATCGGGTGTTTTTTTTTAGAGTGATAGAACTTTAAATTGAAATAAAACACATTTAAATTAAGGTTGAAGCCAATTTTTCTTTATTTGAACGATAATTGTATGACATTGATTTTCATTTAGATAGGACCTATTTTAAATTTATTTCTTTATAGCTTTAAACGGAATTTTTTCCGTGTTATCAATTCTAATCATTTTGTGAAATTAAATAATAAAAAGGGGTTTTTTACTTGATATTCAAAAATATTAAATATCATACAGATATATTCTGTTAACCTCTTACAAACTTTAATTTCAAAAATTTTCATTCAAAAACATTTAGAATTAAATCTCCTATAGATTTAAATTTCAAAAAATTTATTTAAGAACTTTTAGAATTAAATTAAATAAATTTCTAAGAACACACTGTGTCACTTTAGTACATGTCTACTAAATTGACACGGTATGTTCTTAGACATTAATTTAATTTAATTCTAAAAGTACTTAAATAAATTTTTTCAAATTAAAATTTGTAGGAGGTTGACTGAATAAATCTGGTTTTCAGTTGTCTGATGATGGGATAGTTCATTTCCCTAAACTCGTGTCACAAGAAAATGTGTAAAATATATTTTGATTGGTAGTAAAACATAGTAATTTCTACAATTTGTTTTAATTATGATCAACTACCAAACAGTAACGGCTGAAACAATTCAATATCAGAATAAATCTGTATGATATTTAAAAATGTATAGTGTTCAGAATATTCTGCTTTTCTATTTGTGACTAGATGAAACAATTCTTGCTTTCTTTGCAATATCTTGTTTCTTCGCAATGACGAATTAAATAAGGACTTCGTTTCGTCTATTTTCGTTGCTGATGAATATTTTTCTGAATCCACAAAATATGGTAATCAGTAATTTATTACTCAAAATTCAATTCTTTATCATTCATATTCATGAATTCAGTGGCGCCATCTTTATCAACTTCTAAGTTTACTCTCAAAACTATCTGAATAGCTATATAAGTATAATAAATTCTGTCATATATTTTGTTATATTGCTCTGGAGGCCACTTTTCAGTCAGTCAACAATCCTTAATTAGGTAATGAATGAGTAGTCCTACTTGCAGCCCACTCACTTAAATACCATCTTGATTGAGTTGTCCATCGATATTACGCAAAACGAGTTCGCGCTTTTAGAGAGGCAGTTAGTTTACTTCAAATAAATGCCATTGAAATTAAACTAGCGAAAGGAAAAGAATAACTATTGGCCTTTTTTTGATTCTCTCAATTTTATACGAGATGGACTTTATAATTTCAATCTATCGAAACAAAATCATGGAATCAATTTTTTGGAAACTCAAGAGATCAGTAGATAAAAAACATTTCGAAATTCAGAATAAAAGAAGAATATAAAACTATAAATCTGAAAATCACTGAAAATAGTTTAATTTTCACCCGAGCCGACAAAGGTAATACTATTATTGCGTTACCGGAAAATGATTATATTAGCAAATCAGTTACTTTCCTAGAATTAAATAATTTTCAATTAATCAAACATGATCCGACGACAATTTTCCAAAATCAAATTAAATCCCTAATAACTCCGGAATCCAGCCTCTTCCGGAACACCCCAAAAAATAAATTAATATTAATGAATCCACAACCTACAAAAATGTATTCTTTGATTAAATTACACAAGGAAGATTATCTTATAAGACCGGTTGTTCGGTTCGTTAGTGCACCTTCATTTAAACTTTCTGAAGAACTTATTCAGATTATTTTAAAAGAAACTAAATTCCAAACTAGATACTCAATAAAAAATTCACTACAGCTAATAAATAAAATAAAGAATATCCACTTACCACATAATGCTAAATTCATTTCATTTGACGTCCAAAATTTATTTCCAAGTATCCCACCAAACGAAACAATTGAACTAGTAGACAATAAAATATATTAATCAACAACAGATGTAACACAATTATCAAAGGTGATATTTTAGAATGTCTAGATATTTGCACTAAACGAATTTATTTTCAATTTAAAAATAAAATTCATAAATCCGAAAACGGTTTGATTATGGGAAATCCCTTGATTTCTTTATTAGCAGAAATATTCATGGACAATATTGAAACTGAAATTCACCAAAATTCCCTTAAGAAATACTCTTTATATTGGTATAGATATGTAGACGATATTTTCTGTTGCTTCACAGGTACAGACAGACTTTTAAAAAAATTCTTTTTTATTTATCCTTCAATATCATTACTATGGAAACCGATCATAACAATTCTATTAATTTTCTTGATTTAACTTTTACTCGAATAAATAATTCACATGATTTTTCAATATTTCACAAACCAACATATACGGTTTCTATTATACACAATAAATAAAACCATCCTTTAAATAAAAAATTATCAGCATTCAATTGTATGATCCATAGATTAGTTAATATTCCGATGAATCGAGAAAATTATATTTCAGAACTTAACATAATTAAACAAACAGCTATTAATAATGACTATGATCCTACGTTGATAGACAAATTGTTGATGAATAAAAATGATAAAGTAGCTTTAAATATGGTATATCCTAATATAAAAGAAAATTTCAAATACATTTCCTTAAAATACACTAAAGGTATTTCTGGGAAAATTGCTACATACCTCAAAAATAAATATAATTCAAGAACTTCATTTCAAACCAATCCAAACTTAATAAAGTAAATTCATTAAAAATAATAAAGACTGTACACATAAAGATGATAAATCGAGGGTTTATCAGTTAACCTGCGGCGATTGCCCTAAAGTTTACATAGGACAGACTGGAAGAACTTTCCGACATAGAATTTGTTAACATTTGAAGAGTTTCCTCAATAATAAAAGTAATTCCACATATTCTTAACCATTTGTTAGAAACAAGACATACTTTCAACCATAATTACATATAGAAATTAAAAGTTATGCCTTAAATCTGTTAGAATCCCTAGAGATAAATAAACACAATAAAATTGGAATATTACTTAACGAACAATTAAATTTAAATAACTCAGCTCTGTTAAATATATTCAGATAAGCTGGAATTTGCAGAGACCCTTTTTTAGGTTTTAGTGCTCAATAAAAATTTATTGTACTTACTGTAATATAGATAGAAACGGATTTCAGAAACAAGCTTAGTTATTCAAAATGTAAACCTGCCTGATGCTACTGTGGTAGCGAAACGATTGTTGTAAACATAACAATAAAAATTTGTGAAAATCAGAATAACCTCATTTAAATATTATTTAATATGGTTTCTCATCAATTAAGGACTGATTCAATTCAATATTTCGAAAAACAAACAAATTTAATAAAATAAATTAAATAAGTATATAAAGGGTCTTTTAATGGAAATGCCCCATTTTTAAATTGACATTATTCACGAATGGTTGCCACTGTTTATTTGTGACATTGACAGTTGTATTTGTCAATGTCTACTATTTAATCATGGAAAGATACACACTCCAACAACGTTTACAAATAATTCAAATTTATTATGAAAAATTATGATCTGTTACTATAACTGTACGTGCTTCAACTCCAATATTTAGTCGTTAATCGTCCGAATTAAAGAACAGTTGAACGTTTAGTGAAGAAGTTTGAAACAAATGTTAGTGTGCCATTGAGACAAAACAGAATGCTAGAAGTGAAGAGAATATTGCTGTCGTACGTGAAAGTGTTCGCGAAGACCAAAATTCATCGATTTCTTGACGTTCGCAAGAACTAGGCATCTCGCAGACGTTTTTGTGGCCAATTTTACGAAAAGACCTTAGTTCACACACATACAAAATTGTTTTAACCCAAGAACTCAAACCAAAAGATCCTTTAAGGCGTCGTGTATTCGGTGATTCGATTATTTCAAGGAATGTACGGATAAATGATCCGCCTGGTTCCTGCGATTTAACTCCATTGGACTTCTTTCTTTGGGGTTACATTAAATCATTGGTTTACAGCAATCAACTAGCAAATTTAGACGATTTAAAGATTAATATTGAACGAGTAATTGCTAACATACAGTCATGGAAAATTGGTTTCAACCACTTCATTCCTGCCGCGTGTCCGTGGTGAACATTTAAATGATGTTTTATTTCTTGACTAATGGTATCCATTGTACTTTATAATGAAACAAAAATTTCAAAAATTTTCAAATAAATAATATCTTTTATTTACAAAACAAAGTGGGGCGCTGATAATGAAAGACCCTTTACAACCCGTACAGGATTTTTACAACTCTATATTTTGTATTACAATATCAAATACATTTACTTTATTTGGGGTGAAAAACAACTTTTTTAACAACAGGAAATAACACTTTCATCCACTATTTAATCATCTTAAGTATGCTTTCCTTTTCAGTTTTAATAATACCTTATTTATCAGTAGGAGTTTATTTCCCCTTATCTTAAAATTATCCATCTGTTAATATGGAAAAAACTACAATGAAATTGCTTTAGTTCCATCTGTTCACCTTGGTTCACCTATATAAGTGGGTTTTAATCAATAGTTTGTGGGCTGCGTTTCTCAGAAGAAAGAGAAAGTAGTGCGGAACTTCACATGTGGGGCTTTATAATTTTTCTGAACATTAACTATCGGTACACACCTTGATTCAGTCAATGGCTGCATTGTATTTTAAAGATTACAAGATTTACTGCTAAATGCCAGATCAATCGATTATTATACCGTATAAAACATTGCAGGAGAAGCTATGTTGTTTTGTCAAGTGAAATTCGACGATGGTGGATTAAAGGGTTTTGTAAATTTGCACATAGTTTATTGCAAATGGAATTTCAGTGTGATCGAAATGCCCCAAAGATTTGGGAGCTGGTTAGAAATATTGTCAACATAAGAAAATAAATTTCGGAATCAACGTTGCACTGAACTTTCCTAAGCTATAACCAATATAAGTAGTCTGTGTGTGTAGACTTGGTATTGGAATCATTATTGTTAGATATAACTAATAGAAATAGAGTAAAATACTGGATTAGAGATAAGTGGACTGTATTAAATGGATGTACCTGGTTTCAGGGATTAAATGAATACTACATTTGACATATCAAGAAAAACTTGGTATTTCGTCTGTAGTTTCTGTGGTTATTCTTGTTTCATAGAGAAATATAGTTATTTTGGAAGCAACCACAGTATACATATTATATATTGAACTGTTTTGGCCGTTATTATTTGGTAGTTGATCATAATTAAAACAAATTTTGTCATTAATATGTTTTACTACCAACAATTTTTAGATGTTTTACAATATGTAAGGTTTATATTTTTGCAACTAGTTTCGAACTTTCGTTCATCTTCAGGCAACTGATAAAAATTTTGGGTAATTATGAGGGTAGGATGTTATTTGAATGCATTGAAAATTTGGGAATTACATAGATCAGTTTGATGATTCATTATCTCAAGAAAATTTTTCGGCACCAATTTATAAATTTCAATGGACTCCAGATAGTTGAGCTTTGTTCCGTTTGATTCCACATGTAATATTTTAATTTGTCGATTGTTGGCAATATGTGGCTATTCTCAATCCAATGTGTTGCGACGGTGGAGCTTCTTTTATTTTTGGAGAAATTCAGACAGGACTTTCATTTTATATCGGGTGTTTTTTTTTAGAATGATAGAACTTTAAATTGAAATAAAACACATTTAAATTAAGATTGAAGCCAAATTTCTTTTTATTTGAAAGATAATTTTATGAAATTTATGTTTTAAAAATAATTTTTGACATATGTCCACCACGACTTGTTCTAAGGAACTAGACCAATTTTGGACCACTTTTTCGGGTAATTCAGGTCTTATTTAATCAATAACATAACAAGTAATGTTGGCTTCCAGAGCGTCTATTGTTTCTGGTTTATCAGCATGAACCAACTACGGGACATAACCCCAAAGAAAATAATCCAGTAGAGTTATGTCGCATGATCTTGGAGGCCAATTTATTGGACCATTTCTTGAAATAATGGTATCACCAAATCTTTCTTTCAATAAATCAGCATGAGGTGTAGCACCATCTTGTTGGAACCAAAACACTTCTGGGTCGATACCATTCAAATTTTGATACAAATAATCATTGATCATCGATCGTAACGAGCACCATTCACTGTGACATTAGCTCCAGCATCGTTTTTAAAGAAATATGGACCGATGATGCCTCCAGCGTGTAAAGCACACCATACAGTGCATTTTTCAGGATGCAATGGAACCTGCAGAACTTCTTGAGGATTGTTTTCACTCCATATACGGCAATTTTGCTTGTTTACATAGCCGTTCAACCAGAAATGAGCTTCATCACTAAACACAATTTTACTGTAAAAATGTGGATCAACTGCAATGTGTTCTGGGGCCCAATCAGCAAACAAACGACGCTTATTATGGTCAAGTGGCTTTAGTTCTTGAACCAATTGGATCTTGTATGGGTGTAGACCAAGATCTTTACGCAAACTTGTGAACGTTGACGAATATACAAATCTACGATCTTTTCTTCTGTACGTACAGTTCTTTGTCTTGTTGTTGTTGTTGTTGCATCGAGTAGAGAAAATGTTGTCCGAAATCTATCGATAGTTCTACGAATAAGCTGTTCTGATGGACGATTATGTAAACCATAAGTTTCACGAAGTGTTCTATAAATTTTAATATTACTACGTTGTACCTGAATCTACATGAAATACCCTGTACCATGTGCTTAGGGATCAGTACCCTGAAGATGAACTAAAGTTCGAAACTAGTTGCAAAAATGAAAACCTTCAATATTGTAAAACATCTAAAAATGGCTGATAGTAAAACTAAGTAATAACATTTTTGATTGACTCGGTCTTTACTTGACGGAAATTCATCTTCAATATAAGAAAAACAAATGTTAGCTTCCGCTATTTATCTAAGATAGCGGAAGCTAACATTTGTTTTTCTTATATTATAGTAATAACAATTTTGTTTTAGTTTTGCATTTTTGGAAAGGGATTTGGTTTTCATAATACAAGATAGGAAACAAAATTTTGTATCCTTCAAGTATTTATTCAGTATTTTTAATTAATGATTTTTATTTCTTGGAATTCTTTTATTCCTTTGGTACTGTGTAATGAGTGTTAATTCTATATGTCTACTAAATTGAAACAGTGCTTTTCTACGACAGCACCCTTTCCTTAATTTTATCGACGTTATCTTCGATCGCAGCCGTCGATGGGCGACCACTTCACGACCGTCCTTGAAGGCTCTGTACCACTGATATGCACGAGTTTTCGATAGAGCATTATCACCAAAGGCCTTTTGCAACATTTTCAATGCATCGGCACACGAAAATTCATTTGCAACACAAAACTTTAAACAAATTCTTTGCTCAACGTAATCACCCATAGTAAAAATCGGCACGCACTCTGACATCGACTGACTTAATCAGCTGTTGCAAACACACTAGTTGACAGATCCCGCTCAAGCTTGGCATAGTAATTAAGGACAGTGGTGCCAACCTAGGAAAAAAATTTTTACCTGCCTCATTGCCCCGCCAGATTTAAATTGACAGAATGTATGTCAACACATAAATCAAATTTTTGTGAAACTTAAGCCAAGTGTATTTGTCTTCCTTTATCCAAAATGTTTCATCAAGTGACTTGCGAGAAATCAATATATTCAAAATTTGTTTTCTGCAAACTGTTAGCACTTGGTCTGTCACCTTCATCTATTTCCGGTTTGACGTACCGTGTTTCAAAGAGTAATAAATTTTTGTTCATCACGTTGCTTTGTGCGCTATTTGAAAAGCTAATAATAACAACCTTGTTTGTCAAATTTCTCAACAGTGGCACCGTCTATAGATCCTTAATTCTTCGTACCTGTCCCGCTTAGCCAGTTTATTCAATATGTTCCCCGTGCTCTCGACCAGGCACATGTTTTTTACCTTTTGGTCTCTTTGTAATTGACAATTCAATTCAACAGGCCGTGCTTGCCGATTCTCAGAACGTTTTACTTTTGCCTTTTGTTTCGCCGCTTGCTGAGTTCGTTTTTTTTTGCCCGGTGACATTTTTAACTCAATTTAACAAGGTTCTGACCGCTTTTTTTCGGGAGACCGCTCTCCAATCGTTTATTTATTGAAATTGCGATAGCCGTGCTGACCGTTTACTGGAATGTTGAATATTTTCATCGCCTGGACCGAAGAACGGGTCACTTGGTCCACCGGACTCCGATGATGGGAGCAGGATATATTTATAGAAATGCAAATCGTGTCTGCGAGATTATCTGTTATCGGTGTCATTGTGAAAATGGAATTGCAGGTAGACGAGAAATAGTCGACAACAAAATGGTTTTGGTCTCGCTTTAGCCCCCCAGTAAACAGTGCTTTAATTAAAATTTAATTGAATTGGTCCTTACGAAATGTGGGTCATCTGTATATTTCAGATTAATATAACCAAATCTAAGATACTGTGACGATTACTTTCACCCTAGAATTTTGTTCGACAAAAAACAATATCTGCGACAGTGGTAACTGTTTACGGCCAGTTTAATAAACGAAACTAAAGCCTACTTTTTCCCAAAAAGTCTCCTTTAACGATAAAACGTGTTTCATAACCAAATTTTAAGGTTAAACGGAACTTAAAAGCGTGCTTTATCTTAAAGTGAGAAAATCGGCCCTTTACGGCTGGAAAAGGATCCTTCAACGAGAAACTCGACACTGCGCAGGTGCTCGATAAACACGAAAACAGTGGACATAACCTTCCTGTGTCACATTAGCCCATTTTGTTCGATTTTAGCGTACTACGAAATATGTTAACGTTCAAACCGTGTGTGATTCAGACTTGAGAATCAGAATTATTGTAGCTAGATGACCTGGTTCAACACCTGATCAAACCATCTTTAATAACAGTGTCTTGAAGAGACAATTTGAGAATGATAAATTTGGACGGTATTTGTTACTTGGTGATAGTGGTTATAGTTTGCAGAATTATCTTTTACAAAGTTACCGGAAGCTATAACTGCAGCTGAAAATTTATATAACCAGTCAATTATACGAACTATAAATGTGGTGGAGAGAAAGTGTGGAGTTTGGAAATGTCGTTTTCCTATTCTTTCTAAAGTAATGAGTGTTAAGTTGACGACCATAAAGGCAATTATTGTTACTACTGTTTTGCACAATATAGTTGTAGATATGAACGAAATATTTCCAAATGAATGATTGCAGGAGGAAGAGGACTTTCAAACAAATTCAACTAAAGTCAGTGCAGCTCGTCAAGTGAGAGTCTATTATTAATAAACATTTTGCTAATTTACAATTTATATCTGTGTGATAATTGAAAATAAATTTGCTTGTCACTTGTGAAACTATTCTTCATATTCAATTCATATCTTCAACATGACAAAATTTCATATAATTTTTATAACATTCTACAAGGTATGTATTCAGATCCTAATGTTCAGTTCCTATGTTTGTATTTTTGATTCATTGTTTTACTTTAGGTAACATCTGAAAAAGTTTCAAGTGAGAATAAACAAGTAAAATATTATGTGTTATTGAAATTTCTGTTTTTAATTCAAATTTGAGGGGATTTCATAGTGTGCAGTAATGCTGATAGAATTATAATACCGCTTTTCCCAGAAAGTGCATTCAAAATAAACAAGATTTAATTATTATTATTTAATTTTATCTTCATCTCCATAAATTGCAAATCTAATATTTTAAGCTTCGAATGCTCCTCTTCTTTTCTTCTATTCTCTTACTTGATATCCACTATCTGAGCTTCTACTAGAGCTGTTTTTTTTATAATACTACTATTGCATTGAAAGCAGTTGCTATTATCTGCCAAACTTTATCATATTTTATAATATTAAAATTCTCTTTTTCAATTAATTTCAGGATACGTAGTTCCTCCTCAGGTTTTAAAGTAATACTTTTTTCTCTCTTCCTCCATATTCATTAATATAACTCACGTTTACTAAAATATAGCAATTCGCTTGTAATAATGACATAAATTTCAGTATACTGTCTTGTGCACATAACCATGTTTATGCAAAGACTGATTTATGCTCCTTTTCTTTTTCTTTTTACAAGTTCCGACGCATAGCTCACAATTTTGACAGAATATCACCAACTATATTCGAAAAATCACTAGTTCTCAGGATAGCCAACAGTCGGAAACATATGACCGGCGCATTAAAGGAAGCTTCAAGTAAAGGACGGTCGATGTGCGTTTATGAAACTGATGGTCCCATTTAAAGGATCCTTTTCCATAAAGGGACTTTATCATAAAGGAGCCTTTTGATGTTGTTTATGAAACTGAACGTTTTAGTCTCATTAGAGGCGGCCCTGTCATCGATACTTAGGTCTTTCACGCTGATAATAATAACTGTTTAGTTTTACTCGACACTTCAGATTATTTGTTTTCTAATTATTATATATGGCCTTAGAAAACATGGAAAGTCAATTAGAGATTTGTATATATTTATGCCTGTTAATTTCACTCAACATTCGGAAGTATAAACTGATTCTATCCTTCTTTACTTGCATTATTCTCATAATTTTTCTGTGGCCAATAAGAAGGTTTATTTAGTTCATTCAGTCCACTTTCAAATGGACCTTCCAACCAATTCGTTAATTTCCCTCTTTTTGTTAGTAGGGAAGTATCGAGCACATCTAACGTTCAGTCTTTGAAAATACTGCAAAATTATTATTATTCTAGTAATAGTCACACTTGTCGTATGTAGCCTTTGCTACATTATGCACTATAATTCGAATAGTCAAATTCGTCGTACGTAGCTTGTGACATTTCGGTCCAAGCTATCGCGGTTATTATTGTTGATATAGTAATCCAGTCGATTGCCAAAGTATTGGCAAATTCATGACATTTGTTTTCAGTGTCATAATAATATCTTTTGACTTGGTTTATATACAGTAAACCAAGAATTATAGTTCGTTGTTATCATAGTGTATTACGAGTGTTTTAATTCAATTCCTTACAATCTCCGTTGGTTTATCTTATTGGATAAACAAAGCTAGTTCCTCATCGAGATAACTACATACAAGTGCCCTTTAAGTAAAACTTTTCGCTAAACTACATCAAAAATACAGTCCACTTAAACCTATCGAAATTAACCATCGAGGTTAATTAATTTGAAATTGCCTTTTATTTCAAAATACTGAAATAATAAGCAAAATACCGCGGTAAACTAACCAGTTGTACGTTACAGTACCAATAAATGAACTTGTTTATCTATTACATTGTATGAGCAGAGCGAGGTGTTATTGAAATACAAAGACCTCCCAATTTGTTTGAACTCGCAAAATGTTATTTGCTTTCAGTTGTAAACTACTCTTCGGGTTTTCATTGTTTTGTCTGGAATATGGTTATTTGTAAATACGTTATACAGAATTTTGACGGCCTAATGTTCAAAACTTAACGAAATATCTCAATCGATAGGCGACAGGCTAGATTCAAAGACGAAACACTGTTCTGGAATAGAAGATCAATAAAGAATTTCTAACTCCATGAAAATTTGATATTTGTTCTGGAGTAGGTATACAGAAATTTAAAATAGAACGATGAATGTTGCAAATTTTAACTTCAAACGAAGGTTTATTGAGTTCTAATCGAAATGCATCAATTCAGAGTCTCTGTCTACATAAAGGATGTTCGTTAATTAAAGAAACAAAGAAAGAGGGGATGATATCCGGAATAAAACGAACGCTTCGTTTTCGAGACACGGGGTGTTAAAAGTATAAATTTGCTCAAAGTTTTTGTCAAGATATTTAGCAGAAATTTGGCAAAGTTATTACACTTTAATTAAAAAAGCCTTTATTTCTTTTTTGAAAAATATAGCACATTCTGCAGAACAGGGCTTAAAGCTTCCGTTTAAATCGTTAGCCGATCGTTTTGATAAATGATAAATAAGAACAATTCATAAAAATATCACTTACCTTATTTTTTCCGGGTGTTCCTAAATTGAAAGTACAAACGAAAAAGGAGAGACTCCTTGCATAATTATGAGAAAAAAATTCCATAAACATGGGACCGCAAACGTTTCGTTTTCGAGATAGAGGGTGTTAAAGTTTTTTCTCATAGTATCTATTAAAGATTACAATTGAGAGTTAACACCATGTGACATGCTAATTTCGATTTAAAATATACTACTCTGTCAAGAAAGTACCGGGAATTTTCAATTAAAACAACATTTTTACATTTAATAGTCGAAATTTATTGGGCCGCCTTCAAAATAGGCTCCATTTGCTCCAATACATCTATGCCAACGGCACTTCCAATTATCGAAACATTTTTTATAGGCGCTTTCCGGGATGAACTTTAGCTCTCGCGCCGAATTTTGTTTTATGGCTTCAATCGACTCAAAACGGGTGCCACGCAGGGGCAATTTTAGTTTTGGGAAGAGAAAAAAGTCGCAGGGAGCCAAATCCGGCGAATACGGTGGTTGCTGAAGCACGTTTGTTGAGTTTTTGGCCAGAAAGTCAGTCACAATCGTAGCTCGGTGAGAAGGCGCGTTATCGTCATGCAAAATCCATGAGTTGTTCGCCCACAAATTTGGCCGCTCCTTACGGATACGCTCACGCAAACGTTTCATAACGCCTAGGTAATACTCCTTGTTTACCGTCTGACCCTCTGGAACGAATTCGTAGTGCACCACGCCACGGATATCGAAGAAAACAATGAGCATCACCTTCATTTTCGAGCGGCTTTGGCGTGGTTTTTTCGGTTTCGGCTCATTTTTTGCCACCCATTCCGATGATTGCTGGCTTGTTTGCATATCGTACTCGTAGACCCAGGTCTCATCACCAGTTATAATGCGTTCCATGAATGTAGAATCGGAATTACAGCGATCCAGCATGTCTGAAGCAACCTGTTCGCGATGACGTTTTTGAAGAAAATCAGGTCTTTCGGTACGAGTCGTGCGGCCACCTTTCTCATGCCCAAAATATCAATCAAAATCGTACGTGCGGACTCGTGGGATATCTTAAGATCATGTGCTATCTCTCTCAAGCTGGTACGACGGTTTTCCAGCACCCTTTCCTTAATTTTATCGACGTTATCATCGATCGAAGCCGTCGATGGGCGACCACTTCACGACCGTCCTTGAAGGCTCTGTACCACTGATATGCACGAGTTTTCGATAGAGCATTATCACCAAAGGCCTTTTGCAACATTTTCAATGCATCGGCACACGAAAATTCATTTGCAACACAAAACTTTAAACAAATTCTTTGCTCAACGTAATCACCCATAGTAAAAATCGGCACGCACTCTGACATCGACCGACTTAATCAGCTGTTGCAAACACACTAGTTGACAGATCCCGCTCAAGCTTGGCATAGTAATTAAGGACAGTGGTACCAACCTAGGAAAAAAATTTTTGTACCTGCCTCATTGCCCCGCCAGATTTAAATCGATAATTCCCGGTACTTTTTTGACAGAATGTACAAGGTGATATTCTTTCTGGAACACAGTCCCCAGTTCTACTCCAGAACTTTTGTTTGGTGAGCCACTGTTAGTTTGAAAAAGTATAAAACGAAGCTTTGTTGTTATACTAAACTTTATGGTCTCTTGTAGTTTTATTATATCTGGTACCGATTTCGAGAAAAAAATTTGAACTGAAGCCACTTGACCATAATAAGCGTCGTTTGTTTTCTGATTGTGCCGTAGAAGAGCGTGAAGTTGATCCACTGTTTTATCGTAAAATTGTGTTTAGTCATGAAGCTCATTTCTGGTTGAAAAAACAAGCAAAATTGCCATATATGGAGTGAAAAAAATCCTCAAGAAGTTCTGCAGGTTCCATTGCATCCTGAAAAATGCACTGTATGGTGTGCTTTACACGCTGGAGGCATCATCGGTCCATATTTCTTTAAAAACGATGCTGGATCTAATGATACAGTGAATGGTGCTCGTTACAGATCGATGATCAATGATTATTTGTTTCAAAATTTGAATGGTATCGACTCAGATCCACCAGATCCCCAGACTTAGAATAGTTTAGATTTCTTTTACTACTGCCATCTGAAATATCTAGTGCATTTAACGCGAGTATACGAACTTCTTCTAAAATATATTCGTTTTTTTAATATTAAATTGAAACCTCTTATTGGAAAATCCCGTATACACTTCTACCGCGGAGCGTCTTAAGTCAAAATTTTGTCCTGGAGAAGCAAATTGGACAAATTTGACTTTTAGCAAAAATTCTTCATTACCGAGTCTAATCTAATCGTTGAAAATCATTTTCTGCTCATAAACAACAAATAACCATGATTCCAAAGAAATAACATCACAACATGAGGTCATAAAAATGACACAGTATGACTTCAGTTTCACTTAAAAACGAGATCGTAGTAAAACAAAAGATGAATACGAATCCGTTTCCAATACTGAAAGCGAATCGATATATACTTTTCAGGTGGAACCTGTTACGGACGTCTAGCGTATCAGTATAACCTCATCATAATTCAGTACCATAACTCCAGTTTTTGTGCTCACGATGGTCGACTAGAATCCTCCACTTTTTGTAACGATAATGAAATTCGGTTATTCCGAAATACAACTTTTTTAACCCCTTCGATGTCTGGCAATATATCTTTCCGGCTTTCATGTCGGTTCATTCTTTTTTCAGCTTCCTGTTGTGCCACGCACTTCGCACCAATGTTGCATATCAAGAAGATTCGAGGTTGTTCAGGATCTCAACTGAGACAATGATAATATTCAGGCATATAAATTTTTGGAAAATAATTTCAAACTCCTATAGTTAAAATAAGATCAAATAAATTAATTCGACTAATCTGTACCAAATATCAGTAATAAGCTATGGTAATAGAAAGTTCTACAAATCGAGACAGTGTAACATACATCCGTATAATAATTTCATACTCAAACAAACTCGATAAGGTTTTGTTGATCACAGGGGTAAATTGCAGATATGCGCACGTTTCCAACTGCTTGGTTTTCATCAATACAAAGTATGCCAGTGACTACACATCTGTCAAGTATCCGTATTCGCTATACACGGAAATACTAACGGCCAGTTTCATAAACCACATCAATTTAAGATGAAGTCCTTTTATGAAAAAGGATCCTTTAAATGGGACCATCAGTTTCATAAACGCACATCGACCGTCCTTTACATAAAGGTTCCTTTAATGTGCCAAATGTTGGCTATCCTGAGAACTAGTGATTTTACGAATATATTTGGTGATATTCTGTAAAAATTATGAGTTATGTGTCGGAACTTGTAAAAAGAAAGAGGAAGGAAGCATAAATCAGTCTTTGCATAAACATGGTTATGTGACGAAGACAGTATATTGAAATTTATATCATTATTACGTGCAAACTGCTATATTTTAGTAAACGTGAGTTATATGAATGAATATGGAAGAAAAGAGAAAAAAAGTATTACTTTAAAAACTTAAAAGGAACCACGTCTCTTGAAACTGATTGAAAAAAGAATTTTAATGTTATAGGATAAAGTATGGAAGAGAATAGCAACAGTTCTCCATTGGAGAAATGGGGACCAGCTCAAATCCAAATATGACTATATAAAAACTAAAACTAGAAAGGTGGTAGCTGCTCAACGCGGTCATATTAAAGGGACTGGTGGTGGGGCTTTATTGAAATTGATGGAGCCAAACAGTTGAGCCCAACTGTTACAAACCCACTTGCCGAAGCGAAAGAGATGTATTATAAAAAAACAGCTCTAGTAGAAGCTCAGATAGTGGCTATCAAGGAAGAGAATAGAAGAAAAGAAGAGGAGCATTCGAAGCTTCAAATATTAGATTTGCAAATTATGGAGATGAAGATAAAATGAAATAATAATATAAGAAAAACAAATGTTAACTTCAGCTATTTTCAATTAAAAAAAAAAGAAATAATAATAATTAAATATTTTTTATTTTGAACGCACTTTCTGGGAAAAGCAGTATTAATTTTATCAGCATTGCTGCAGACTATGAAATCCCCTCAAATTTGAATTAAAAACAGAAATTTCAATGACACATAATATTTTTATTTCTTTATTCTCACTTCAAACTTTTTTAGATGTTTCCTAAAGTAAAACAATGAATCAGAAATACAAACCTATCTAAATACATACCTTGTAAAATCTTATGAAAATTATATGAAATCTTGTCATGTTGAAGACACAAATTGAATATGAAGAATAATTCACAAGAGATAAGCAAATTTATTTTTAATTATCACACAAACATAAATTGTAAATTAGCAAAATGATCATTAATAATAGTCTCTCTCACTTGATGAACTGCATTAACATTAGTTGAATTTGTTTGAAAGTCCTCTTCCTGGTGTACATGATGCAATCATTTATTTGGAAATATTTCGTACTTTCTCTCCACCACATTTCCAGTTCGTATAATTGATTGCTTATATAAATTTTCAGCTGCAGTTATAGCTTCCGGTAACTTTGTCATAAGTCTCCAAACTATAACCACTATCACCAAGTAACAAATACCGTCCAAATTTACCACTCTCAAATTGTCTCTTCAAGACACTGTCATTAAAGATGGTTTGATCATTGGTTGAGCCAGGTCATCTAGCTACAATAATTCTGATTCTGAATCACACAAGGTTTAAAGGTTAAGGGCAAAATAATGTTTTCGACATCGAAAGATCATCATCATCACCCAATGTGCAAGCACCAATGACACGTGGAAAACTAGCAATTGTATAAAACTTTTCTGCTGCTTGCATTTCATGATCAGCTTCACACATCTTCATATATTGTGGACACAGGGATTCAATTGCAAAAGAAACTCTTCGACTAATTCTAGAAGAAAAAGGTTTAGAAATTCCCATGAAATCTCCGGCTGCTTGATATCAGCATATTTCCAGTTCCATAGAATCTCAATGTCAAAAGTAGTTGGTTCATCGGTTCAATACAGCTGCCTCTGAAAATTGTCAATTTAATGATTTGGTATACAGAAAATTATATCAACAAAATAATAAATCGAAATTTGTTTACCTGTTAGATGGGAAGTACAATTGATCTGCAATTTTTTGAAGCAAAGATTTTGTCAGGCGAAAACGATCGAAGAAATTTAGATCATCTAACGTGGAAAAATGTCTCTCCTATAAATTTTTGGCCTTCTCCAAATTATTTTTTCATCTTTTGATGAAGAACTAGAGCTTGAATCAGCATTAAACATTTTATGCAACATATTTCGTAGTACGCCAAAATCAAACAAAATGGCCAAATGTGACAAAGGAAGGTTATGTCCTCTATTTTCGTGTTTATCGAGCAACTGCGAAGTGTCGAGCTTCTCGTTAAAGAATCCTTTTCCAGCCGTAAAGGACCGATTTTCTCACTTTAAGATAAAGGACGCTTTTAAGTTCCTTTAACCTTAAAATTTACCCATGAAACACGTTTTATCAGTAAAGGAGACTTTTCGGGAAAAAGGAGGCTTTGATTTCGTTTATGAAACTGGCCGTTAAAGTTATTATTCTCTGACATTCCCAAACGGCGCTATTGACTATTCCTCAGAAGCTGTAGAAGGTATCAAACCACGGAGATTTCAAAATTTTAGTCTTTCACATCACCAGATGACTCCAAAGATAACAATCGTATTTTATCTCATGATTTCGATTCACATACACTCCACTGGAATATCGTAAAGATAGAAAGAGTCAAACCTTGAGCTGCGATTGAAAAAGTCGATGATAATCATATTCAAATCCCGGATGACTTCTGTCTATCTAACGCCGACGACTTTAATGAGACTCTCGAGAGAATAAAATCGATTGAAACGCCTGTTCAAGGTATCTGGTTTTTATTCGACCAGCCAAGTCATGTAACGATGGGTTTTTTAAGGGGTTCTGAGACCGTGTAGCGAAGACCGTTGGAGCGTGTACAATAAAACCATAATTTTATTGGGAGTTAGATTCTACATCGTAATCATAAAAATTGTATACCTCCAGATATACCGTCCGGTTTTTTCTGCCTGGGTCGCTTGAGCTGTTATAGGGATCTTTATCGTCCCGTGGAATTTCGACCATCAATTTTTTTTCGGAAGGGTGTTTATTCTCTACTGTCAAATATTCACAGGTTTCGTTATAATCTGATTTATTCTTTTCTCGAATAAAGATCGTTGGGAATCAAGCGGCGCCAATTTTAATTAAACCAATATTAAAACTTAATTGAAAGGAGTTTATTACTTCGCACAAGATTTTTTCCAATATTTAAAATACCGAACAGAGAAATTCTGTTGAAAATTTTAAAAACTAAATTGCATTAAATGTCTAAGAAACACTATTTCTTTTTAGTAGACATAGAATTAACAGACATTGTACAGTATCAGAAGGAGATTAAAATATAGAATATTGACCCAAATTACCAAGCAGACTTAAGAAGATAAAGTTGTATCAAAGCGACAATAGGAAAATGAAATTGTTTCCAAAAAGCGCAGCATTAACTTTAAAAATCCTTTGAGAAACTCTCTCCTTGAAAAGCTCTTTGAAATTTTTCAAGGTATGTATTTAAATAGGTTTCTATGTTTGTATTTTTGATTCATTGTTTTACTTTAGGTAACATCTGAAAAAGTTTCAAGTGAGAATAAAGAAATGAAAATATTATTTGTTATTGAAATTTCTGTTTTTAATTCAAATTTGAGGGGATTTATAGTCTGCAGCAATGCTGATAGAATTCTAATACCGCTTTTCCCAGAAAATGCATTCAAAATAAAAAAGATTTAATTATTATTATTTAATTTTCTCTTCATCTCCATAATTTGCGAATCTAATATTTTAAGCTTCGAATGCTCCTCTTTTTTCTTCTATTCTCTTCCTTGATAGCCACTATCTGAGCTTCTACTAGAGCTGTTTTTTTATAATAAATCTCTTTCGCTTCGGCAAGTGGATTCGTAACAATTGGGCTCAACTGTTTGGAAAGAGGCTCCATCAATTTCATTGGAGCCCCACCATCAGTCCTTTTAATATGACAGCGTTGAGCAGCTACCACTTTTCTAGTTTTAGTTTTTATTAGGAGTACAAATAAGTTTCCGCCGTTTTATTGTAGATGACGCGGCACGGAGTTTCGGTTAGCTTTCGCAGATGATAACCGGCTTAAAAAATAGTTTGGACATTCAAGAACAACATAACGTATTAATATCATTGATTTTATATTGGTAAAACATAATTTTTATGAGTTGAAAATGTCCAAATTTGAGCCAAGTAAGCGTCATTTGCGGGAAATATTAGTTTGCTTCTTTAATTCAAAGAAATCTGCTGCTGAGGCGCATCACTTGCTCGTAGAAGCATATGGTGAGGGTGCTTTGAGTGAGAGAACGTGTCGAGAGTGGTATCAAAAGTTTAAAAACGGTGATTTCGCCGTAGAAGACAAAGATCGCAGTGGAAGGCCAAAAATTTACGAGGATGCAGAATTGGAGGAATTATTGGAGGAAGATTCATCTCAAACACAAAAAGAACTTGCTCTAACATTAGAAGTCACTCAGCAAGCAGTCTCACATCGTCTTCTATAATAAATATTTAATTTGTGTTAAAAAACGGCGGAAACTTATTTGTACTCCTAATATATTGTCATATTTGGATTTGAGCTGGTCCCCATTTCTCCAATGGAGAATTGTTGCATTGAAAGTAGTTGCTATTCTCAGCCAGACATCAAAATTCTCTTTTACAATCAATTCCAAGAGACATTGTTCCTCCTCAGGTTTTAAAGTAATACTTTTTTTTCTGATTTCTTTCATATTCATTCATATAACTGACGTTTACTAAAATACAGCTATTCGCACGTAATAATGATATAAATTCAAATATACTGTCTTCTGCACATAATCATGTTTATGCAAAGACTGATTTATGCTTCTTTTCCTTTTCGTTTGACAAGTTCCGACGCATAACCCACTATTTTTACAGAATATCACCAACTATATTCTTAAAATCACTAGTTCCCAGGATAGCCAACAGTCGGAAACATATGACCGGCACATTAAAGTTAAGTATGTGCATTATAAAGCTGATGGTCCCATTTAAAGGATCCTTTTTCATAAAGGGACTTTATGATAAAGGAGCATTTTGATGTTGTTCATGAAACTGGCCGTAAGCGTAAGTTTAAAATTGGGCCCGTTTAAAAATATAGGATGAGTTTATTTAAATGTTAACGGTGAAGTTATTTAATTACTTTGATTTCGGTCTTTTATTGCCTGAATATTTGTACACAATTTTTCTTAATGGGTGCAAAACCTAAAACACAAATTTTGAAAACTCTAGAAAAATACTGAACAAATTTGGACACTTCTATCTATCAAGAAATATATACCTTCAGCATTACTAACTGATATTTTCCGAAATAATGGGAAAAAGGTATACTACTGATAACCATTCCGCACGAAAAAATCGATCACTCTTACACAGCTTTCGGTATTGAGAAAGAACTTTAAAAAAATTCTTGGATAGAAGATCAAAGAGTCACTAGGAAAATCAATTCCTAAATACCAGTTTGAATTTAAAAACAGAACCTCCACAACCCATCCTCTATTAATTCTCACAACAAATGTCCAATGTAACAAAAAGAAAGGGAAAAAATCAGCCGGCTGGTTTATGTACATAAAAAAGCTTTCGATAGTGTTTGGCATGTAGGACATAACCATATATTTAATGGTTGAGAAAAGAGAATTGTCATTTCATTATTTCCATAAAAGAAAGCCATTTCAGTATCAAACCGCACGATTTAATTAACTTTAACGTAATACACCATTTCAGCCCTGGTGCATCGAAATAACTCATCTCAAATTGAATTTTATTCAATCATTCCACAAACCGATTCAGTATCCAAGAATTGTATGGTCTGTCTTTCTTCACCTTCTCTGTACAGAACATCAGGAATCACACCAGTATTTCGCTTTTTGTGTCCATCATGATGCTGCATTTTCTAACAAAAGACGTAGCATAACGAATCATCCCATATGAAAGGGGATAAAGGATACAGTCATCGAACAAAAAGTTATAATCTAGAAGCATCTTAACAAGTATTTGTTATTGAAATTGGTAAGTACCCTTGGTGATGTGGGTATCCGCTGCTTAGGTCTAGACGGACGGCATAAATTGATGTGTCACTATAGGATGAATTTGATGTACTTATTCAGAGCATTCTTCTAGGAAATCTTCATGAATGCACACTTCTTATTTGGATAAGAAAGAATATGCTTTGAAAAGAGTTTTCATTACCAAAACATTTCATGCATCAAAAATTTGGAAAATTACAGATAATAGCTGGATTATAACATCAGTCATAAACTAAGGGTCAATCATTTTGACTACTATTTGTCGTTTACAGCGTCAGCATATGAGCGATCTGGGTGTAATATTTGATACAAAAATGTTGTTTGATTCACACATCGGTTATGTGGTGACCAAAAGTAGCCAGATGCTGGGATTTGTGATGAGATCTTGTTGAGATTTCACTTTCACTAAGGCCTTGAAGGCTCTATATTTTATCTTCATTTACAGTAGGTTTTCTTACGCATCGGTCGCCACAATATGAGGTCTACAAGCACAGATTGGAGATCTTGCAGAATAAATTTCTGAGATATTTAGATTATAAGGTTACAGGTATCGTGTGTTTTTTTAGAGTGATAGAACTTTAAATTGAAATAAAACACATTTAAATTAAGATTGAAGCCAAATTTTTTTTTATTTGGGAGATAATTTTATTGCATTTATGTTTTAAAAATAATTTCCGGCATATGTCCAAGACAACTAGCTCTGAGGAACCGCATTCGACCAGACAAATTTTGGAGCACTTATTTCATCCATAACACGAGTTATGTTGGCTTCCAAAGCGTCTATTGTTTCTCGTTTGTCAGCATAAACCAATAACTTGCATAACACCAAAGAAAAAAATCCAGTGGAGTTATGTCGCATGATCTTGGAGGCTAGTTAATTGGACCATTTCTCGAAATAATATTATCGCCAAATCTTTCTTTCAATAAATCAATTGTTACGGTAGTAGCATGAGGTGTAGCACCATCTTATTGGAACCAAAAGACTTCTGGGTCGATACCATTCAAATTTTGAAACAAATCATCATTGATCATCGATCTGCAACGAGCACCATTCACTGTAACATTAGTTCCATCATCGTTTTTAAAGAATATGGACTGATGAAGCCTCCAGCGTGTAAAGCACACCATACAGTGGATTTTTCAGGATGCAATGGAACCTGCAGAACTTCTTGAGTGTTGTTTTCACTCCATATACAGCAATTTTGCTTGTTTACATAGTCGTTCAACCAGAAATGAGCTTCATCACTAAACACAATTTTACGATAAAAACTAGTTGGATCTTGTATGGGTTTAGACCAAGATCTTTACGCAAAATTTTCCATGTGTGTACAGAGTCCAACCTGTTGTGAACGTCGACGAATAGACAAATCTGGATCATCATTAACACCATGACCTACAGCAGCAATATTTTTTTCTGTACGTACAGTTCTTTGTCTTGTTGTTGTTGTTGCATCGAGTAGAGAAAATGTTGTCCGAAATCTATCGAAAGTTCGACTAATAAGCTGCTCTGATGAACTATTATGTAAACCATAAATTTCACGAAGAGCTCTATAAGTTTGGCGAATAGAACTGTGATTTTGAAAATAAATTTCAACAATTTGTAAACGCTGTTGCGGCGTGAGTCTTTCCATGATAATTTGTCAGTGCTTATTGAACAGAAATGTCAAAACAACAACCTTCTGTCAAATCACAGTTATCCCTATCGAAAGTTCTATCACTCTAAAAAAAACACCGATAGTTACAGTTTCATTGCGAGTATCACTAGTCTTTGAAAAAATTATGGGTTCGTCTCAATGGAAAACTGTAGAGATCATATCGATGTTCCATCAAGACCGTTAAAAGGTAACGCTGTTTTTGGGGTTACATTCCATAGAACAAATTTGAAAAAGCACTTTCCGGTCGACAGAATCAAGGAAGTATATAATTTTAAGTATAACGACAGTGATATATTTTTTCTGTCAATTGGTACATTCAAGAGAAAAATTAAGATTTTATATTTTGTTAAGTTTCCCACATATTATAAGTTCGATTTTCTTAAATTGGTGGGATGTGTAGATTTGGGGTTGATCTGATTGTGCACATATTGTAAGGTTTTTGTATTTTGCCGTGGATGTCATTTTGGGCTTACGCCTGTTGATATCCTATTTGACCAATAAATAAATAAATAAATGAATAAATAAATAAAGCTTTGGTCTATGATCAACAACGAGCGAAGTTAAAAAAGAGGTTATGAAAAATTACTGTCTTATTGTAATGTAGCGGAAAAGCACGTGTTTATTCATATTAATTTATTTAAAATCTAGTTACAAAGAAATAGTGAAGTGCCAAAATATGGCGAGATATCGATATATCGAAATATCGATATTTTTGCGATATATCGAACTCCGATGTTAATATATTCAAAAATATCGAGAATTCGATATTTAAAAAAATATCAACTATATTGCAGGACCCTGTATTAAACACTGCTCAACTCTGTTTGAATTTCAAACTGCTAATTTCCGAGTACGCATAATATCCCAATTATTTAAATATTTTAATATTTACAGATATATTCTGTTAGCCTTCTACATATTTAATTTCAAAAAATTCTATTTAATATTATAACTTCAGGAATTAAATTAATGTCATATAAGCACCGCTTGTATCAAACTACATATAAAATAAACATTCATTATAAGACATCCAAATGAGATAATAAATTCCAATAAATATAAATTGGTAACAAAAATCCTATAAATTAAATATTTTGAGTAGATAAAATTTTGTTTCTACTCACCCCTCTTATGAAAACAGATATCTTTCAAAAATGTTTAACATAATCTTAAGAATTTCATCATAAAACTATCTTACATAGAAAAGTCAATATTATTGGATATCTAACTAAGTTATTTTTCAGAAAATCTCAAGATATGTGAAAACATTACTAAAAAACATGTTTTAAGAGAGACTTTGCTCGTCAGTACCCAATCATATTCAATAAAATATAATATCAATCAACAAAAAAAATTTATTCATCTGTAACAATCTAGAAAGCGTCTTGGCAAATGAATACGGAACATTTAAATGGAGTCCAATGTTGACTCAAATAAATAGTTCTGTGGTTTACCATTGATCTTAAAGATTGAAAGGTAATTTAACGGCCTATGTTATAGCACAAGGAATATCTGTATAAAGAATGTTGAGGAAACCAAATAATTATGTATTGTGAATAAAATAAATGGAGGTTTATACTTGATAGAAGGTATAAAAAATTATTTAAATATTTTAATATTTACAGATATATTCTGTTAGCCTTCTACATATTTAATTCAAAAAAAATATATTTAATATTCTAACTTCAGGAATTAAATTAATATTGAATATTATTGGATACTGACGAGCAAAGTTCTTAAAACTTGTTTTTTAGTAACGTTTTTACATATCTTGAGATTTTCTAAAAAGTAACTTAGATATCCAGTAATATTGAATGTTCTGAGAAAGATAGTTTTATGATGAAATTCTTAAGAGTATGTTGAAAATTTTTGAAATATTTCTGTTTTCATAAGAGGGATGAGCAGAAACAAAATTTCATCTACTGAAAATATTTAATTTATAGGATTTTTGTTAACAATTTATATTTATTGGATTTTGTTACCTCATTTGAATGTCTCATAATGAATGTGTATTTTATATGTCGTTTGATATAAGCGGTGCTTAAATGACATTAATTTAATTCCTGAAGTTATAATATTAAATATAATTTTTTGAAATTAAATATGTTGAAGGCTAACAGAATATATCTTTAAATATTAAAATATTTAAATAATTTTATATATCTTTATATATCAAGTATAAACCTCTATTTATTTTAATATCCCAAATTTGGGCACGGGTTAGAGCAAGAACCATAGTTTCCATTCGTTTATAATGAAGTCAGTTTGTCTCCAGAAATATTTATTATAGATATAGTTACGCACACTGTTTTGAGTGATTACTTCAAATACTAAGAGTTTTCCTTGAAAAATTCCTCTCTTGTCAAGCCACCAGATCAACAAAAGCTAAATTGTCTTTATCCTTATCTGGAGACGAAAGGGTTCGTTTGTCTTAATCTCGATATCTCAGTTACTCAGTTCAGCACCAAGTAGTGAAATGAGCCATTCCGACTAATTTCCACAGGTACACACGTACCATTGAAGAAATAAAGGACCATAAAGAGAACTAAATGGGACATCTTTTACAAGATCTCCCTAGAGCTGAAACCGGAAAGGCGGTTTAGAGGGTGACCGACTCTGTCAATTCATCATTTCGAAAATGGTCCGAGATAAGAGATAAAATACCTTCTAGCATTATATTTTTTATCGCCCGAGTCTGTAATAATTATGCTACCTGACAGAACGGCCAGGTAAAGCTAAAGCTGCGGTCTCTTATTTTCCTCCTTTGTTGAGCAGATAAACATAAGGATTAAATGGTTAGGAATCATTTTTGGGAACTGCGAACTATCGGGCATTGAAAAGGATATAGGAGACTGATAGTTTTTATCGACGAGGAATATTATTGATTTCATGTTACTATTTTCGAGTTTTGTGTGGGGTGGGAAAGACAAGGAAAAATATTATCTTTCGGATTCCAAAAAAAGCAATCTCCAATTTGATTTCTAATCCCTAAATAAAGAAAAGCATTAACATGAAGTCAGGATGATATCAAATAAGGTTATTCTGATTTTCACAAATTTTTATTGTTATTATAATACAACAATTGTTTCGCTATCACCGTAGCATCTTCAAGTAGCTAGATTTTACATTTTGGAATAACTTAATTTGTTTTCGAAGTCAGTTTTTGTTTATATAAGAGAAGATACACAAATTTTTCTTAAGCTTTAACACCTATTGAAGGGGGTCTCTGTGAATTCCAGCTTGTCTGAGTATATTTAACAGGGTTAAGTTATTTAAGTCTAAATGTTCTTTAAAAGTATGTCCTTGTTTCTAATAAATGTTTCGAATATGTGGAATTCCTTTGGTATTGAGGAAGACTTCCAAATGTTCCCAAATTCAATGTGGAAAAGTTCTTCCAGTTTATTCTATGTAAACTTTGGGAAATAACTGCAGTTACAGATAATAGCTGGAATTAATTATCCAGAATCTCTACAGATTTTAATCTAAACGAATCTCATGAAAATATTTAGAAATAAATTTTAAAAACATGTCCTAAATACACTGTATCACTTTATAGACATACATTATTATCACATGTGGTGGAAATTCATTAATAAAGAATCAAAAGAAATATAGAATAATGACCAAATTATTTAGACATTACCTTATACAAATATGTTTCGATTAGATGTTAAAGAATTTCAAGTTCCATCACCAAACATTTTCCTTTTTCAAAGAATATATAAATTGCACTTTCTCCAGAGAAAGAACCTGATAAATTCTGACCCAAAATATCTTCAGTAAGGAAGGATTAAATAAAGAATTATTCAAGAATATATAAAAATACGTTTTTGACACTAGACATTTCTGCAACAACTAACCAATTTTTGGATTAGCAATTTTCAATATATATAAATCACCACAGGTTAACTCATAAACTCTCGATTTATGATTTTTATGTGTCTTTATTATTTTTAATCGATTTACTCAGGTTCCAATGAATTTTCAATGAAGTTCTTAAATCATATTTATTTTTGAGGTATGTAGCAATTTTCTCACAAAAACCTTTGGTTATTTCAAGAAAAGACTCACACCGCAACAACGTTTACAAATTGTTGAAATTTATTTCTAAAATCAGTGTTCTATTCGTCAAACTTATAGAGCACTTCGTGGAATTTATGGTTTACAGAATCGTCCATCAGAGCAGCTTATTCGTCGAACTATCGATTGATTTCGGGCAACATTTTCTCTACTCGTTGCAATAACAACAACAAGACAAAGAACTGTACGTACAGAAGAAAATATTGCTGCTGTAAGTCATAGTGTTAATGATGATCCAGATTTGTCTATCCGTCGACGTTCACAACAAGTTGGACTCTGCGCATCCACCACATGGAAAATTTTGCGTAAAGATCTTGGTCTACACCCATACAAGATCCAACTGGTTCAAAAACTAAAGGCACTTGGCCATAATCAGCGTCGTTTGTTTGCTGATTGGGCCCTAGAACAGCTTGAAGTTGAAACACTTTTTTATCGTGAAATTGTGTTTAGTGATGAAGCTCATTTCTGGTTGAATGGTGTGCTTTATACGCTGCAGGCATTCATCGGTCCATATTTCTTTAAAAACGATGCTGGAGCTAATGTTACAGTGAATGGTGCTCATTGCAGATCGATGATCAATGATTTTTTGTTTCAAAATTTGAATGGTATCGGCCCAGAAGTGTTTCGGTTCCAACAAGATGGTGCTACACCTCATGCTGCTACCGTAACAATTGATTTATTGAAAGAAAGATCTGGCAATAACATTATTTCGAGAAATGGTCCAATTAATTGGCCTCCAAGATCATGCGACATAACTCCACTGGATTATTTTCTTTGGGATTATGTCAAGTCATTGGTTTAGCTGACAAACCAGCAACAATAGACGCTTTGGAAGCCAACATAACTCGTGTTATTGATGAAATAAGGCCTGAATTACTCGAAAAAGTGGTCTAAAATTGGTCTAGTCTAATGCGGTTCCTTAGAGCTAGTCGTGGTGGACATATGCGGAAAATTATTTTTAAAACATAAATGCCACAAAATTATCTTTCAAATAAAAAAAATTGGCTTCAAATTAAATAATTTGAATGTGTTTTATTTCAATTTAAAGTTTTATCACTCTAAAAAAACCACCCGATATTTGTTTAATAATGTTGTGTTCATAAATATAATTTTCTCGATTCATGGGGATGTTAATTAGTCTGTGAATCATGCACGTAGATGCTGATAATTTTTAGTTTATAGGATGATTTGAATTATTGTGTATAATAGTATTTCTTGTAAATTATTGATTCGTTAAACTGTTAAATCAAGAAAATTGATAGAGTTATAATGAAGGATAAAATAGAATAGAAAGGCCTTTTACTTGATCGAAGAAATATAACAAAATTTGAATATTAAAACAAATTGAAATATGTTTATCTTCTACAATTTTAATTTCAAAAAAATTTTAGAAATAAATTTATGTCTAACAAGCACTGCTTACATTTAATAGACGTATATAATCAAAACTCAATATATAATGTCAAATGAAATAAATAACCCAACAGATGTACGAAAGTAATTAAAATTAATAAATAAATATTCAAAGGAGACAAAATTTTGTTTCTGGTTTTACCTTTGCGAAATACTACTTGCCTTATAAAAACATGAACAGAATTAAAGGACTTCTCAAAGAATATAATTTATTTGAAATATTTAATATATTTAAATATTCGAACAAATTATTTCAAAAATCTCTAAAAAATGTGCACTATATCTTCAAAAAACAAATATAATTCTAGATAATCCCGTCTTCAGCCCTTTTTCAACATTCCAAATATCAAAATCAAAAACATAACCTACATCACTCACGCGTTAAAAGACTTAATCTTTGAACTACAGATCAACTATATAATTCAAGATTGATCTATGTTCTAACAAAATCAAAGAACAGTGTGAGTTATTTTAAGGTTTATTTAAATTCATTGACATTCTATAATGAGATTTATTGAAGCCAAAATATAATTATATATTATATATAAAATAAAATAGAGAGGCCTTTTACTTGATAGAAGAAATATAACAAAATTTGAATATTAAAACAAATTGAAATATGTTTATCTTCTACAATTTTAATTTCAAAAAAATTTTATTCAAAAAACTTTTAGAAATAAATTTATGTCTAACAAGCACTGCTTACATTTAATAGACGTATATAATCAAAACTCAATATATAATGTCAAATGAAATAAATAACCCAACAGATGTACGAAAGTAATTAAAATTAATAAATAAATATTCAAAGGAGACAAAATTTTGTTTCTGGTTTTACCTTTGAGAAATACTACTTGCCTTATAAAAACATGAACACACTTAAAGGACTTCTCAAAGAATATAATTTATTTGAAATATTTAATATATTTAAATATTCGAACAAATCATTTCAAAAATCTCTAAAAAATGTGCACTATATCTTCAAAAAACAAATATAATTCTAGATAATCCCGTCTTCAGCCCTTTTTCAACATTCCAAATATCAAAATCAAAAACATAACCTACATCACTCACGTGTTAAAAGACTTAAGCTTTGAACTACAGATCAACTATATAATTCAAGATTGATCTATGTTCTAACAAAATCAAAGAACAGTGTGAGTTATTTTAAGGTTTATTTAAATTCATTGACATTCTATAATGAGATTTATTGAAGCCAAAATATAATTATATATTATATATAAAATAAAATAGAAAGGCCTTTTACTTGATAGAAGAAATATAACAAAATTTTAATATTAAAACAAATTGAAATATGTTTATCTTCTACAATTTTAATTTCAAAAAAATTTTTATTCAAAAAACTTTTAGAAATAAATTTATGTCTAACAAGCACTGCTTACATTTAATAGACGTATATAATCAAAACTCAATATATAATGTCAAATGAAATAAATAACCCAACAGATGTACGAAAATAATTAAAATTAATAAATAAATATTCAAAGGAGACAAAATTTTGTTTCCGGTTTTACCTTTGAGAAATACTACTTGCCTTATAAAAACATGAACACACTTAAAGGACTTCTCAAAGAATATAATTTATTTGAAATATTTAATATATTTAAATATTCGAACAAATTATTTCAAAAATCTCTAAAAAATGTGCACTATATCTTCAAAAAACAAATTTAATTCTAGATAATCCCGTCTTCAGCCCTTTTTCAAAAATTTTATAATGAAGGATATATGTGTATTATTCAGATATCTAAATAACAGACTTAACCGATAAGTTCCTGGAACAATAAAACAATTTTGTCTTAATTTTATTTAGTTTATCTAATGTTTCCCCTTTTCAGTTTTTTTGATCCTTATATTAAAATAGGATATATATTTTCAAGTCGTTGAATGAAAAAGGTACAAAATGAAGATATAGATTATTTGTTATTTTCTTTACCATCAACTGATGTTTCGTTTCATAATGATACTATTGCATTTTCAAGATCAACTAATTATATTATTTTGTTTTAATATCTAATTCTTTACAGGTTACTCCTTCTTGATGCCTTACTTATTGGATAAAGGGCAAAGTTGATGAACAAAGGTATACAGATTTTTGTCGATATTTTTCAAGACTCTTAGTTTCATTATAAAAACACAGTTATCAGATCTAAAATTGAAGGGTATATCCCTCGGAAGACGCTTCTTTAAGCAGATTAAATATTAAGCAGAAAAATGCTGTGAAGTATCTTCAAAATTTAATTTCAAAAAAGGTTTTGAAAATTTTTAAAATCTTTGAGAATTAAATCAAATTGTCATATAAACACCGTTTCTATTTAAGTAAAGAGTAGGCCATCTAGAGCAGTCTTTCCCAAAGTGGGCGATAACGCCCCCTTGTGGGCGCTGCAGGTCTCAAGGGGGGCGGTAAGAGACCCAGAAGAAAATGGAGGCGTTGTGTAGAGGCGGGCGGGCGGGGGGTGATTTGTAACTTTATTTAGCTAAGAGGCCTCTTAAACAACAACTGCAAGAGCTCTCGACTCTCAACAACAACTTGTGAACATCAACTAATATGAATTAAAAGATTGCTCAAACTCGGTTCTATATTTCTCTTCGCGTAGTTCATATATCTGTCCTATTTGTTGAATATAGAAAAAATTAATAGTTATTAGTACTCGTAGATATCTATCATGTTTTAACAAGTTTTTGTTAAATAACCCGAATTGTGCATTCCTGTATCAGTCGGCTGGTTCATTGAATGCTTGTTCGGACTTGTTGAGTACGATTGAGCGTCGAATGAGATAAACTAGTTTATGCATGTTTGTTTTATTCCTGTCGGTGCGTGCTGCTTAAGCATTCCTATATAAACAATGTAAATATATTTTATTTTCATTTGTGGTCTCGCGCGCAATAGATGAGCAGTACTTACGCCTCCTCTACTCGCAAGTTGAACGTATTTTTCAAAGCAAAACAATGTCGGAAGTAAAAAAGAAGAGACGGCAATACTCTGCGGAATATATTAAATTCGGATTTATTGAAAATCCCACAAACCGATCGTCGCCTTTGTGTCTTCTATGTCTAAAAACATTTTCGAATGAAGCAATGAAGCCTTCAAGGCTGCAAGATCATTTGAATAAAATGCATCCAGATAAGAAAGACAAGAATGTAGCATATTTTCAAGACCTAGAGAAGAAGCATTATACTCAGCCAAGTGTAGTAAAACTATTTTCGGCGGCTACTAAGCAAGATGACGACGGACTTCGAGCTTCGTACAATATCTCTTTGTTAATTGCTCAAAAAGGCAAACCACATAACATCGGAGAAGAGTTAATATTGCCAGCAATAAATGAAGTAATAACTAGTGTGCTTCATAAACCGGCCGCAGATATTATCCGAAAAATTCCTTTGAGTAATAATTCTGTGCAAAGACGAATTGATGAAATGGCTGAAAACATTGAAGAATCATTGTGCGATCACCTGAGGACAAGTCAATTCTCAATTCAGCTCGATGAGTCCACTTTACCAACTAATGAAGCATTGTTGTTGTCTTACGTGAGGTTTATTAAAGATGAGAAAATATGTGAAGAACTATTATTTGCTAGAAATTTAGAGACCGATACAAAAGGTGAAACCATATTCAATACATTGGAAAAGTTTTGCGATGAGAAAGAGATTCCTTTGAAAAATATTATTTCAGTTGTTACGGATGGCGCTCCGGCTATGATAGAGTGCCATAAAGGCTTCGTAGCGTACTTGAAAAATAAAATTCCAGATGTCCTTGGTGTACATTGCGTTATTCATAGACAACATTTAGTTGCTAGAAACTTAAGTGAAAAACTATTTCAATCACTGCAATATGTCATCAAAGCAGACAATGAAATCCGCAACAGCTCTTTGATAGATTATTTCATCAGCTTTGTGTTACTAATGACGAGGATTTCAATCGTTTGTTGTTTCATACTGAAGTTCGTTGGCTATCAAGAGGCAATTGTCTGACTCGATTTTACAACCTGTTTGACTCTGTTATAGAGTTCTTGGAAACTAAAGATACAGAATTGCACGACATCAAAGAATGATATAGCTTACATGACAGACCTGTATAAATTGTTCAACGACATGAATCTCCAACTGCAAGGCGATAAACTAAATTTAATTAAAACAAAAAACGTCGTTGCTGCTTTCGCAGCCAAACTGCTTCTACACAAAAAGAATCTGGGCAGACGTGAGTTTCACAATTTTCCAAATTTATCAGTATCATGCAGTAACGACGAATTGTTTGCCTACTGCCAACATTTGGAAAACCTCCACATTGACTTCACCGAACGATACCAGGACATTTTGAACTTGGAAATACCAGACTGGGTGTTGGATCCGTTTTCAAATGTCAACACAGCAATGTCACCTCAGCTGGAAGAAGAACTTATAGAATTGACAACAAACGAGGAAATAAAAATCAAGTTCAAAAATGGTTACCAAGAATTTTGGCTTCAAAAACCGATCCCTCAATTGTACCCTGGATTGTGGTCAATCGTTCAACGATTCTTGATAGCATTCCCATCGTCATATTTGTGTGAACGTGGATTTAGTGCTGTGACAACACTGCTTACTAAAGAGAAAAATCGTTTGCTTGTTACCGAACGTGGCGACTTGCGACTGTTCTTGAGTAAATTGGAACCTGATATCAACAAACTTATTAAACAGCATCAGAATCATCCTTCACATTAGTTTTTATATAAGGATTGATTATTTTAGTTATATTTTTAATAAAGGATACTCTATTTTAATACTATAAAGTTGCGTTTCAATAATCATTCTTATTGGCAGGTGGAGCCCGTAAGAGTTAACTTGAGACATAAGTGCCGTTGTATGTTACCTACTGCGCTCAGGTTTCAAGTTGCGGGTTATAGTAAAAGTTTCGTTTAGAATTCTCTGTTAATATACATAATATACATATATAGGTCACAATAATTAATTAATTTAATTTGAAGTTATAGTGGTTTTTAAATAGGTGAAAAAATGGGGGCGCTAAAAAAATATTTATTCTCAAAGTGGGCAGTAGACAAAATAAGTTTGGAAACCACTGATCTAGAGTATGCATTTTGAATTACTTGTTATTTCAAGTCTTTTATCATTCTTGTTCTGACAGGAAGTTAGTAATATTTGACATTAATGAAATGGGACGATTAAGGTTGGAAGTTCCAAACGCTGTTCTATATTTCATATACTTTCGATTATACACGAACTCTTGAGAGTAGGTAAGGGTTAAATAATCCATTTGTAAAACTCAAATTCGCAGTTTATTTTCTATATAAGTACTGAAATTGTATTTAATCAGTTTTTTCTTGAGTGTACATCAGTACTTGAAATTCTGCAACGGGTCCATACATGGCATAGCAGTAAGTTCCTGTTGCAAACACTCGTGCACTTCCTGGCAAAGCTAATACCGGACTAGTATCCCGACAGACGAAAGTTTCAGTTCCATTGTCTAAAGCACCTCCAGGAATCATTCTATTTTTGTCTTGATTCGCAAAATCTTCACTTGTTGTATTGACCCAATTTAATTTGCTTTTGAAGTTGGAGCTCAAAACCTGAAATTAAAAATGTGATTAAGTTGGATATGTAATTCTGTAGTTTCCAAACGAAGTAAACTCAGTGAATTGACTATCACTGAGAAGTAAGTGATAGTCCTTGACTTTTTCGTCGTCATTTTTTGCAACATTTTCATTGCCAGATAAAGTAGAAAAGATATACATAAATGTTACATCAGGTGACAAATGTCCAGTGTGACATACAGATGGCGCCACTTATCATTATCATCATCATGAAGAGCCTCTCCAAATTTCTTCCACTGTTTTGAGCGACTTGTGTCCATAATATTCCTTTCTTTTTCTTAATTAATTCCTGCCCTCTTGTTGCTGGACGACCACGGCTTCTTCTACCATCTCTTGGATACCATTTCTGCACCAATTTCGTCCATTTTTCAGTTGACATCCTTGCTACATGGCCAGCCCAAGTCTACTTTTTCTTGAACAGTTCTTTACCCACATATTTTATTTGAGTTTTTCTTTTGATATCTACATTTCTTATTCGGTCTTTTAATTTGATTCTTAATAAATTTCTTTCCATTCTTCTTTGACATATTTTTAACTTTTGTGTTTGTTTTTCTGTTAGGGGCCAAATTTCAGCGCCATGTGATAGAAAGTTGGTTATTTTCATGGAAGACTTGCTTCTTCTATCGGTTAGCTTCATGCTATTCATTAGAGTAAGTTTGGTTTCCCCCTACGCTCTGTATTGGTAGATTATGTGTTTAGTGGTCTCTATTGCCGATTCACATATCCAGTTTTCCCGACCGATCCTATGTAAGGGGGCATGGTAAATACCACTAGTGCAGTTACTTGCATGAGAGCATGCAAGTGACCTCCAAGCAGACTCCACAGACGTCTGAAAGCAATGGAGTTGAATCTACTCCTCTTCCAGTTTTGGCTAGAGTTTAAAAACCTACACCGTGACTGATACTAACGAAGCAGTATCCAACCGCTACTGACTCTGCAGGTCAGTAAGTACCAAAGTTATTTTGTACGCTACTCATACGCAAAAGGGGCGTCTTACATCCACCCACTTAATCGCAAATTCAATAAATAAGAAAAATGTCAAGAATCGGTGCTTCAATCGATCCTGGTACAAGCACTGTAAACAAATCGTACCGTCCAGACCCAAGAATTCTTGTGAAGTTTTTTAATCGATTTTGGTTCGAGCACCAACTATCTAAAACCGTATCACCAAGACCTAAAAACCCCATAAATGTCTCGTAAACAATCCTGGGTCAGGACGAGATCGCAAACAATCCTGGATCAAGTCTCGCTAAACTCCTGAAACACTTCTCGAGCAACCAGATAGATGAAATACTCTTCTAGTCTAGCATGCAGACTTTTAAATGCAAATTCTAGTTTCCTTTAACTATCTGGACAGACAGATTTGGGCACATCTCTCTGTTGCCAGAATTTTGAATTGAAGCGTTTTTCTAGGATTTCCCAAAGGCAGTGATTCTTTATACTCGGGACCACATATTCCTATGCTTGCTCCTTGCTCTCTTAAGGAGCCATAAGTGTACCAGATGAGATGGTTTTAGAGTTCAAGGTTTTAGAGGAGCATAAGTAATGATAGTTACCACGGTAGTATATTTCTGGATTTGGCCCCCAGATCTGGATAAATGAACGCCTATTTTGTGACCAAAGAAAAATAGTTCATCAAGATAGGCATTGAGATGTTATAAAACCGTTGGAATTACTTTATCGCTCTTGAAGGAGGTTGGGTTGACATATGAAGTCAGATTTGGTCAAAAAGCAGTGTTTTCTCCCTTAAACGAATGAACTGATTTTAAGCGTAATATCCTCTAATAAATATATAAAAGATTTTGTGACTTCACTAGTAAAATTAATTGGGGTAATGATAAATTATAAGCTTCTCTAAAGACAAAATTAAATATACTTACATGGAAGTAATTGCTTTCTATAGCAGTGTATGTACCTTCATTTATAAAAGCACTCTCTAGTCTTGATAAACCAACGTCAAATGTATTAAGAGATAGAAAAGCTTGTCCCACATATAATGGACCCCTATAATCTTTACCAGCCAGATACGCTTCTTCTTTCTTGATAACTGGGTTTGGCTTCCAGAAATATGCTGCAAATCGAATCATTGTGAATAGTTGTGCACTCATAATTTAAAGTACCCACCCATAGACGCAGCAAGCTTTTCGTCATTTTTTATCTTTCTACTATTGCTCTTGTCTTCATTGGTACACGTTACTGAACATGACCCAATAGTGAGTTGTTTGTAGAATTTTGGGATGATAGAATCTGAAATACGTAAAATTGAGTTAAGAAATGAACGTAGCTATATTCACTCTGAGTAGGAACACTAATATATTTATCATACACTAGCGCCATCTCGTGTTCCTATGCAGAGTGAATATATATATATATATATATATATATATATATATATATATATATATATACGTGGCTGATTTGTATTCACACTGAAGGTTGAAGCCAATAAGCTTCGAAACATACGTATGTCTACTATCGGGTGTTTTTTTAGAGTGATAGAACTTTATATTGAAATAAAACACATTTAAATCAAGACTGATGCCAATTTTTTTTTTATTTGAAAGATAATTTTAGGACATTTATTTTTTGAAAATAATTTCTGGCATATGTCCACCACGACTAGCTCTGAGAAACCGCATTCGACCAGACCAATTTTGGATCACTTTTTCGAGTAATTCAGTCCTTATTTAATCAATAACACGAGTTATGTTGGGTATCAAAGCGTCTATTGTTTCTGGTTTATCAGCATAAACCAATGACTTGACATAACCCCAAAGAAAATAATCCAGTAGAGTGATGTCGCATGATCTTGGATGCCAATTAATTGGACCATTTCTCAAAATAATGTTATCGCCCAATCTTTCAGATTGGGCGATTACAGTTTTTTGTCTTGTTGTTGTTGCATCGAGTAGAGAAAATGTTGTCCGAAATCTATCGATAGTTCGACGAATAAGCTGCTCTGATGAACGATTATGTAAACCATAAATTACACGAAGTGTTCTATAAGTTTGGCGAATAGAACACCGATTTTGAAAATAAATTCCAACAATTTCTAAACGTTGTTGCGGCGTGAGTCTTTCCATGATAATTTGTCAATGCTTACTGAACAGAAATTTCAAAACAACATGGTTTCTACCTTCTGCCAAATCACAGTTATTCATTTCGAAAGTTTTATCACTTTAAAAAAACACCCGATACCTATATTCCAGCGATCAATACTTGTTTGAGTTTAGAATTGTTATACAGATGTATATGTTGCAAAGATAGTCATATCACACTGAAGTATGACTATGTGAAGCTGTAAAAAATCCCTCATATTACAAGCGAAAAGCAACAAACTGTTCCTAGTTTGGTGCCAGCTTACCAGGGCGTTAAGGAAAATAAGAATGAAGACCCTTTCAAAAAGATAGCTAGAAAAGGATTACAGATGCTCTTCACTGATTTTCACCATTGAATGAATGATGAATGGATGAATTTTCAATAAAAACATAAGATAAATCAAATGAAATTTTGAATATTAAAACAAATTGAAATATGTTTGTCTTCTACAATTTTAATTTCAAAAAAATTTTTTATTCAAAAAACTTTTAGAAATAAATTAATGTCTAAAACGAGCACCGCTTACATTTAATAGACGTTTATAATCAAAACTCGAAAGTCATTATAATTAATAAATAAATATTTAAAGGAGACAAAATTTAGTTTCTGGTCTTACCTTTAAGAACACCAATTGCCTTTTAAAAACATGAACACACTTAAAGGACTTCTCAAAGAATATAATTTATTTGAAATATTTAATATATTTAAATATTCGAATAAGTTAATTCAGAAATCTCTGAAAAAATGCTATATCTTCAAAAAACAAATATAATTCTAAGCATTCTGATATTTGGAATATTATTGAGGACTGAAGACGGAATTGCTTAGAATTATATTTGTTTTTTGAAGATATAGTGCATTTTTTTAGAGATTTCTGAATTAACTTATTCGAATATTTAAATATATTAAATATTTCAAATAAATTATATTCTTCAGAAGTCCTTTAAGTGTGTTCATGTTTTTAAAAGGCAATTGGTGTTCTTAAAGGTAAGACCAGAAACAAAATTTTGTCTCCTTTAAATATTTATTTATTAATTTTAATGACTTTCGTATATCTGTTGGTTTATTTATTCCATTTGACATTATATATTGAGTTTTGATTATATACGTCTATTAAATATAAGCCGTGCTTGTTTTAGACATTAATTTAATTCTAAAAGTTTTTTGAATAAAAAATTGTTTTGAAATTAAAATTATAGAAGATAAACATATTTCAATTTGTTTTAATATTCAAATTTTGCTATATTTCTTCTATCAAGTAAAAGGCCTTTCTATTTTAAATCAAATGAGACAGTAAACCTAGTTGAAAGCGTTACGAAGCACCATATGGGTACTCCATAAAAGAAGGTTTTATGACGTGATGCATTCCAACAGAGCCAGTGTCTTTTAATCTCGAAAAATTTAGTAGATGCCTGTCATTTGCCAGTAGCTCTATTGGAATGCATCACATTCAACCTTTTTTATTGAGAATAGTGCGTTGCTGTGGGCTGCCTAACAGTCTAAGACATAGATAGATTGGATATGAAGTTTTATCCACATTTCAACCCTTAGAGTTAAATCCAGAAACATAATAACTTTAAATGTATATTAAATAAAGACCAACCAAACACGTATTTTAAGGCAACAACTTTGTTTTTACTGGAGTGTTGTAAATCTTGATTGTAACATATGATATTTATTACTCACTAGCTCGTATTCCATATTCATAGTAGTGACTGAAGAACTTCTTCTTGGTAGACGGTGCGCTAGTTTCAGGATTACTTGATGGGCTTTCCTTCTTATACATCAGCCACAAGTATTGATCAGTGATGCTGGATGATCCATCAATTAAAGCGTACTCTAAATTGGCACCCAAAGAACTAACTGCTCCAGCGTAAGTAATGTGACATTTGTTGGTTTTCACGATGAAGTGATTAAAAGGTTTCGTAGCTTTGTTGACGAACTCCGAATGAAGTCCACCCCGTACATTCTTGCGATCTGCCGACACTGTTTTGAAATTTTCCCGGGTTAGTTTAACCCAAGATAATTGTCCTGGTGATTTTGTACATAAAATCTGTTGGGAATATAGGGGAGGAATGATTGATTAATAAAAATTGAGCTTAGAGAAATATTTGAGGTGAACGTGAATTTTATTAACAGACTTTTATACTAGCTATATGTATACATTTTGTTGACTGATAAGTTTTTGGTCTGACACACTGATGGATGTACAGGGTGCGCCAAATTGGACACTTTTGAAGGGAAAGTCGTATTTCTATGCTAGATAGACGAAAACTGATGTCAGTGTCTGAGGGCCAATTTTCATGAGAAACCCATTGGTGAAAACTGCATGTCGATATCAAACACCGTTACAAGAAGTTTCTCGAAAAGGTTCATTTTCGAAATATTGCTGTAAATTTTCTTCTGTTGAAAATTTTCTAATAATGTAAAAACATGTTTGTAGCATCTTCTTACGTAAAATTCAATGACATTAATTGAATTTTCCGCAAACTGCTATTTTATGAGATAGCATTATGAAAATATTTTTTAAATGGAACACCCCGTATGTTTCTACATATTTCGATAGAGCTTGAAATTGCCATTCCAAAAATTCAGCTTACTGATATTTTTCTGAAGTCATGTTCGACATATTGAATTTTCAAACTTTATCTCTTGGATAATAAGTAGGCTGTGGATGATGAATAAAACCATAGAAATATTAGTTGTCAAACGTTTATAGAAACAGTAAAAGTTCTATTTAGTTCAACTTTCTGCAATGAAATACGATAATTATGAGAAGTGGGACATGTAAGTCTATTTTATACAAACCGGAATAAATGCAGAGGCAGCAAGTGATTGGTATGGTGAAAAATATCCAAAAAGACAAAACCGTTCAGAGATATTCACGCAAGAGTGCGTCACAACTTAATAAATGAAGGTCACTTTGAATAGAAAAGACAGAAGAGATGTCTTAACGATACATATTTAAAAGAAGTTGTCGTTTTAGGAGCTGTTGCAATCAATCCTAGAACATTAACTCGTATTATAGAAAAATTTAGAGGAGTTTCAAGAAAGAATGTCAAAAGGATTCTGAAACAACATGAATTCAAACTTTATAGAGCCAAAAGAGTTCATCACCTCATGCCTGGAGATTTCGATTGAGTTTTGTCAATGGTTCTTGGATAAATGTAAATATAATAAATTATTAATTAATCAAATAATTAATTTCGGACACCTGCTCTTACCTTCAGGTTTCCTTTAGGCAAACAACACTCAATTTTGTGTGAAAAATGTTACTAACCTGTATATGTTTGTCTATTTTTGCTGTTTCATTTTTAAGTACAGTATAAACGTACTCTAAACCATCATAAATGGTCGTTACAAAGGTTCCGTTCTTTGAAGGATCAAACGCCAGGCCAATATATGTTTGAGGAAATTGTGTTGACGGACCCAGAGGATAGGCATCTGGTGGTATTACGCCGTGGAAATCTCTCCAATAATAAGCTGGCAAATATAAAATTTAATAATTTATTGAATAAAAGGTGTGCAATTTAGAAATGCAATGAAATAAATAAAAAAATCAAAGAACTTATTATCAAAATGAAAGTTATATGGAAACTTCACTTTGGCTTTCCCATAATTTAGATATTTGCGTTGAAAATTGAATATTTCAAAATAAGACGACACGAGTCTTTGAGAAAGAGGTTCAAATATTCTTGGGGACTATAATATAGAATGCCCAAGTTATCCCTAACCAAATTTTATAGGGTGATTCTACAATAAAATAGAAATGCCTTTTACTTGATAGAAGAAATATAACAAAATTTGAATATTAAAACAAATTGAAATATGTTCATCTTCTACAATTTTAATTTCAAAAAAATTTTTTATTCAAAAAACTTTTAGAATTAAATTAATGTCTAAAACAAGCACCGCCTACATTTAATAGACGTATATAATCAAAACTCAATATATAATGTCAAATGGAATAAATAAACCAACAGATATACGAAGGGCATCAAAATAAATAAATAAATATTTAAAGGAGACAAAATTTTGTTTCTGGTCTTACCTTTAAGAACACCAATTGCCTTTTAAAAACATGAACACACTTAAAGGACTTCTCAAAGAATATAATTTATTTGAAATATTCAATATATTCAAATATTCGAATAAGTTAATTCAGAAATCTCTAAAAACATGCACTATATCTTCAAAAAACAAATATAATTCTAAGCAATTCCTTCTTCAGTCCTCAATAATATTCCAAATATCAAAATCAAAAAACTAACCTATATCCAAACACTCAACACGTGTAAAAGGACTATTGCTTCGAAACACAGATCAACTTTATAATTCAATATTGATCTATGTTCAAACAAAATCAAAGAACACTATGAGTTATTTTTAGGCTTATTTAAATTCATTGACATTCCATAATTGACATTATATATTGAGTTTTGATTATAAACGTCTATTAAATGTAAGCGGTGCTTGTTTTAGACATTAATTTAATTCTAAAAGTTTTTTGAATAAAAATTTTTTTTTAAATTAAAATTGTAGAAGATAAACATATTTCAATTTGTTTTAATATTCAAATTTTGGGTGATTCTACAATTAATTTGCAACATTAAGTTCCTATCGAATATGGTCCAATTATCTTTCGTTATTATGATACTCAAGATTCTACTATTTCGTAACGTTTCAAATTTTTTCACTAAAACATAGGATAACTTGAAAACTATCGTCTTAATCAAAATTAAATTTACACCATTGGAAAGAGGGAAAATTCCCCTTAAACTTAGGTGGTTCCATGGAGATTTTCGTGAAATACTTCCTTATTATAAGATAGTTAAGGAAAAGGCATGATTTTTGGTCAGAGTTTACTCTTAATTCCCATGGAAATTATGTGCAAAAACAGTCTTATTTATAAAGCTTTCCAATGACATGAAACACATCCAAGAAAATTTTTATTTTCATTGAGAAATTGACAAATTAATGGCAGGAACCATGAAAAATATTTTGATTTTAATTTAAATTTAGTTTAAATGGATATATTTGTAAAGTATTCGCGAATGTATGAGATGTTTGTCGGAGGTTTTTTACTATTTCGTAGAAAGCCTGACCTAATTTATTATTCCTCTTTAAAACAATTACGTGTCCGTTGCATCTAAGTGGACGCCTACCTTCACATTCATTTATCCCGATATTATTTTGCGTTCGTCAAAATTGTAAATATCAGTTGTATATTTGCATTTAATATGTATAACTCGTAACCTTACGAACAAGCTGATTGTCAGTAAATTAAAAATAAATGAAACTTTTCAATAATCTGTCCTCAATATTATATTGAACACATGTTAATTATATTTCAAAGAACTACAATCTCATTAGTCTTCTTGAAAATGTTTTTTAATGAAGAGAACCGTGATATTTTATTTATTTATGGTTTTGCGAATGGGAACGCTCTGTAAAGCTAGGCGAGAATATGCCGGATGATTCCTTAATAGAAGATCGCCAAATTAACAAACTTTTAGTGAAGTTTATGCAAGAGCTGCTAGCTAGCAGAACGGGAAATGTTAGAAGTAATACAAAACGTGAAAATCACCATTCCAATGAGGAGCCAACATCAGCTGTTCTGCAGCATTCTGAATAAATTCCAAGAACCAACACCAGAAAAGAAATCAGCTATTGCACCTTACCCCAGATTTGTTAGAACCAGAATATGAATGCAGAATTCAATTTTGTAGATTGTAGACAACTCAACTAGATACTTGGGGGCATGACCAAATATTCTGCACTGACGAGAAGACCTTTACATGCTCTAGAATGTCTAATTTCCACAATTCTCATGTTTGGCCCCATAATAATACATACGCAACTGCTTTGACTCATTACCAACACGAGTTCAGGGTTAACGTATGGCTAGCCATGACAAGATATGACATTTTTGGGTCGTTAATAATGCCAGAGCGTTTGAATTCTTTTCTTTCAGAAATCTTTTGAAAAATGCATATTTTGATCAATTGGAAGACATGCCTTTGAACTAACGGATCCAAATTTGGTTTCAAATGTACGGTTGTTCAGCACACAATAGTAGAACTTTTACAGGATGGATGGAGGTTCATTTTGAAGGAAGATTAGGACTGATCAGATAGCCTTCCGAAGTCCCGACCTTACACCTCTAGACTTCTTTCTTTGGGGTGTTTAAAAAGATATGGTGCATACTAGCCCAATTCATAGTGGTCACCAGAGTATCTAAAGAATATAAAACTGCTGCAATATGCTAAGGCAACGACGGGGGTACTTGCGGAAAGCGGTGGATTCTATCTTTTGCATTAGAGAAGGTGGCAGACATTTTTAGAATTTTTTGTGATAAGTTTTGTACTTGTATGAATAATAAATAATGATTTTCCTGAAATGCTATATATCTCACAGTTTCACATCTATTGTCTAATGAAAATGAATATTAATAGAATGTATTGTACGTCATTGAAAAGCAGTTTTGGCACAGAATTTCCATGGGAGAAAAATTTTAAAATAATTTTTTTCTTCAAGTTTTATAACAATCTCCATGAAACCACCCTAGTCTAAGGACATTTTTCCGCTCATGGTCTACACTGAATGTTGATTAAGATGATAGTTTTCAAGTTATGCTACGTTTTAATGAAAAAATCGTGAAACGTAACAAAAAAGTAGAATCTTAAATAACAACAAAACGAAAGATAATTGGATCATACTCTATAGGAACTTTTGTGTTGGAAATGGCCTGTAGAATCATTTTGTGAAATTTGGCCAGAGTTAACTTGGGCACTCTATACAGACATAAAATGAATGTTACCGTCGTGCAAAACTGACCACAATATGGGACATTTTTAAACTTATAGGCCCATATCTTCCAAACTAGGATATAGTTTTTATTTCACATTTGTGTTAAGAAAATTAATTAGGTTCGCATGAAACTAAATTTCTCGCAGTATATTGTGGATTTTGGAATGAAGACATTCACCAGAAGTTTTGTTCTACCATACCTTCAGGAGGTTCAGAGGTGCCTATTGGATTGGACTTATCCTCTGGATTTTTGCATGAGTTACTACATCGAAATCTGCAATATCTCAGTTTGATATCGAGTCCTGAAAAAATATTTATTAATATTAATTTAATAAAATATTATATCCGGATACCTTCTGTACATAAAAAGTAGGTTAAAATAAGTACAATATTCTGAATATACATGTTCTAACCGATTATTCCGAGTGACTTCTTTCCTAATATAATGGACAATAGTAATTTTCAGACCAATCTACGGTCACTCAGAATAATTTCGTATAATTGCACTATGTGTTGATAAAATTTGAAATATCTAATGACATATCCATTAGTTTTGTTAGATAAGAAAAAGTTCAAGTTGTAAATAGAAAAGAGAAAATTTTGTTAGCTTAGTCCTATGCACAAATATCATTTTTTCAAAATATATTCACAGTTTGTCTATAACTTTCATAAAGTGACAGATATGGGAAAAAACTTTTAACATGGACAGAATTTTTTAGTGTCCAAATATAATGCGGAATTTATTAGTGCTTTTCCATCACTTTCTATACATATTATCCATTGAATTGAGGAAACACTGAAAAAATTTAAGTTGTAACCTCAACCAATTGGTTTCGATATTTAAAATATTAAAAAAGCCTCTTCCAAGGAATAAACCCTTCCAAATTATTTTCATATTCTATAGAAAAAATTACAAAATTGTAAATATTATACAGGTTTATTCTGTTAACCTCCTACAAATCTCAATTTTAAAAAATTTTTATTCAAAAACTTTTAGAAATAAATTAAATGTCCAAGATTACACCGTGTCAATTAAGTAGACGTATATAATTGAACACCCAAGGTATTGTTCATTATTTTTGAAATATTTTTCAATTACGAAAATTCATTGTTCCCTTCACTTCAACTAACCCTAAACTATCAGCTGTCATGCAATTTTTTTTCTGTCAACACAAACGGCGGTAAATTCAATTTCTGCATGAATTCTTGGACATTACTTAATAGTTTCTTTGAAATTCGTTCAGTAGTTCATTAAGAAATTCAGAAGTTATACAACGGTTAAAATAATAAGGCTAAAATATCATTGTTAATTATTTTTATTGTTTAAATATGAAGTTGAGCTGATGAGTTACCGTTGTAATAATTCTAAATTGTTTTTTAAAGATGTTCTACATGTTTTAGAAATTTTTTTAAAGGAACTTATTTTGATCAAGTTGTTTTCGAAAAAGTTCTTGCGGTTATGTTTTTGCAATTTTGGAAAGGAATTTAGTTTTCATAAAACAAGGAACGAAACAAAATTATGTACTCTGCAATTATTAATCTAATAATTTTTAGTTGACAATTTTTATTTATTTGAATTTATTTCATTTCCTTTGGTACTTGCGTAATAAGCACTAATTATTTATACATATCGTCAAATCTTGCGATATTTTAATTGTTGAACTAGTAGGTGATATACGATTATCTTCTGCTAGTATTCTGAACCCCTTATATACTCACATTATTTAATCTCTATGTGTCTTTTTATTGTTTTATGAGATAAGTCGATCTGCCTACTTAGTGCCGGAAGTTCTTTCTATATAGCACGTGTTTGGTGATTTCTATGCTGGATTAAATGCCGATTTACGTGACTATATAAGTTCTCCAGAGTCTAATGCCTATCACCCACGCTGATTGCGACATTCGATCCAAGTTTCACATGTAGCTGGTATCGTACTTCAAAAGGTATTGATTGCCGTATTGAGCAAGTTATTCAGGTTAATATAACATGTGGGCATAAATTGATTTACGATGAAATGTGTTCGACTTCAAAATCCTTCTGGAATAGATATTTCTCATGAATTTAATTGAAAGAACAATCATTTATACATGAAGGATTCAGAGCAAAAGTGAACCAAATCCACATCTTACTCTTTTGAGAAAAAATAAATCGAAATTAAGGCCTTATATTTAATTCCCCTTAGAATATTTATCATTAATTTATTTTACATCTCAGAGGGAGAATTTCAACTTAACAACTAATTGAAGGTTCCATGGTGTAATTGTGGAATAAATTTAAGTAGTTCAAGCATGTTATTCTTTTTTTCTGCTCTTATTATCCTTCTAAATTTGGGAAATTAGCTAGTGATTGTATCGGATTCACCTTTCTCTTCTTCATGAAATATACCTCACTGAAAGTTACCATGTCATCTAGTGTCTCTTTGAATTTCATGGTCAAGGAATTAACGCTTTGAAAACGCATCCAACGGATTTTGAGCCAATTTACGGCTTGTCCCTCAGTTTTTTGTTTTTTGTTATTTTGCTCGAAATCGTTTTGATGTCTGTACTAAATGAATTAATCAATATGACCGATAAGAAGAAAAATCATTGAGTCTTCAAGAACCCATATATTAACTCAATCAGCTCATTTAATATTCGAAGGTAGTGCGCTCGTTTCAGACTTTCGTGATTTTAATCAGTTTGAAGTGGGTATTGCAATAATAGGGGATTGTTATTCAATACTCAATTCACGGGCTTTGAAAGCCAAGGGTGGTCTGTATTTGACATATCAAAGGATGTGCTAAGCCATATAAAGTATTAGTGACATCGCATGAACTTCAGTTTTGTTCCAGGGATGCAGAAACATGGACGGTTCAATCAGGGACTTGTACGCTATTGTTTACGCCTTGACGATGTGGGTTGCGTCTGTCAGCTCAGGTGAGTCTTTTTTTTAAGTATCAAAGTGAAACATAGTGGGGGAATTTCATTAGTCAAATTCTTGATATGTGTAAAAAAAACGAAAAATTCCATGATGGGCAGTATTGAAACCGAACAAACATTCTCTGGCACTTTCAGAAAGCTACAGTCACCTTCAAAAGTTTTGCATCTCATGATACTGTAAGTTATATCTTATTGATGTTTGATTGATTCGGTCTTCACTTGGTGGAAACTCATTTTAATTAAAAAATATATAAGAGACAGTATTTTAATTTCCACAAAAATGTTTAATACAACAATTGTTTCACCACGATGTGGCTTCTTCAGGTATCTACATTCTACTGACTGATGGTATCTAGTATAACAGAATTTAAATACAGTTAAGTACATGACAAAATGATGGTAGAAACAAGTCATAAAAACTTAAGTGTTTATTGGAACTTGCCGCTAAAAAATAATGAAACTTCATGAAAAAAATAATCCGATTAGGCAGTAGTTTCATTTATCACATCACCAAGCATAAAATTATCCAGAGTTTTAATTTCTATTATTCAAACTGAAACAAACTTTGTAGGTAAATACGATATTAAAAACAGAACCCAACTCATAGACAATATTCAACTCGTCCAATTACCTAAAAAGTGTAGATTAATTTCTCTTGATGTACAAAACTTATTCCCTACTATACCTCCAACAGAAATAATACAAATCGTTAAAAAACTATTGATTAAAAAAAACACCAACTCCATCAAAATGAATGATATTCCTAATTGCCTCGAAATATGTCTCGAACAAAATTATTTTCAATTTAACGGAAAAATCTATCTTACAAAGGTTTAATAATGGGAAAACCACTCAGTTCAATTTTAGCTGAAATTTTCATGGATTATTTAGAATCAAAAATTCACCTAAATCCAGATAGCAAATACTTCCTTTATTGGTATAGATAAGTATATTCTTTGTTGTTTCAAAGTCACCGAACTACATATCTTCACGAATTTTATTGATAAACTCCATCCAAAAATCAAATTCACAATAGGAGAAGAAAAGAACCAGAGCATTAATTTTGTTGACCTCACTATAACAAGACTAGATAATTCAAATGATTTCAGTATTTTTCACAAACCCACACTACAGATATTACAATACATAAAACTTCAAATCACCCTACCAACCAAAAGATGTCAGTATATAATAGTTTTATTCATAGACTATTGACTGTCCCTCTGAATTCAGATAATTTTTCCAAAGAATAAAATATCCTTAAAAAGATAGCTTCAAACAACGGTTACAACCCCTTTCTTATAAAAAAAAATGCTATCCAATAAACAAAATAACATGGCATTAAATCTCGTGTACCGAATCATAAAAGAGGACAATACACAGAGATACTTTTCGTTATCTTCTGTTAAATGGATTATCTGAATATATTGCTAAACATTGCAGCTTTTAAAATTTTTAATAACCTCAGTACTTGTATAAAAAACAATAGGGATCCAACAAAAAAGAAAATAAATCTGTATACAAGTTGACTTGCAACGATTGCTTTTTACTATATATTGGCCAGACAGGTAGATCATTCAAGAAAAGTATCCGAGAACACCAAAGAAGTTACATTTCGGATTTCGTACATTCGAAATGCGCTAATCATCTTAAGGAATTCAGGTATAATTTCAATAATAACTGAGAAATTATCCACGTTGAAAGCAAAAGTTCTAGATAAACACTTTGAGAATCTTTGGAAATCAAAAGATACAATGCCCATAAAATTATTTTGAATGAACAAACAGATGTTGACTGATCCCCATTACTAAATATCTTTCCCTAAAGGCGTTTTTTAGCGGCAAACTCCAATAAACACCCTAAGTTTTTATGACTTGTTCTTATCATCATTTTGTCACGTAGTTAACTGTATTTAAACTCTGTTATACTAGACTCCATCTTATGGACACTTGAAGAAGCCACATCGCATGTGTTAAACATTTTTGTAGAAATAAAAATACTGTCTCTTATATATTTCAGCTGAAGAATTATTTTAACACATTTTTTTAGAAAAAGGTTAGACGAAAGGATCAAATTAATAAAAGTTATTCACATTAGAAATCAGGGACACAATTAAAAACATGAGATTGTAAATTATAATTGAAAATAATGTAGCCGAAGACAGGGAGTAACAAACTGATAGGCTAGACAATACTAATGCAAATAAGAAAGAATTGCCTGCCAACATGTATCTTATTAGGAGTATAAATAAATTCGCGCGGTTTTTGTCGAAAATTGCTTTATTGTGAGAACTTTGTTTAACATTCAAAGTATTGTCCGTTGCTAACTACTGCTTTTTCCCATTTTTCTGGTAATTGACGGATCCCATAGCGAAAAGACCTGCTCTTCGGCTGCTATCCATGTTTTTGACGTCATCGTAAGAGATGGTAATCGGTAGAAGCAATGTCAGGGCTCTACTGCGGGTGTGTTAGGACGATTTGAGCGATTCTGAGTACATTTTAACGGGCGACGCAACATGTGTCATGCTGCAAAATAACTTTGTCGTATCTGTCGGCATACTGCAGCCGTTTTACTCGCAATCCTCGACTCAAACGCATCAATTGTCGTCCTTTTGTTCAATACGCCACACCCTGCTGGTCCCACCAAATATACAGCGTGATCTTTTTTCTCACTTTACGGTGCTGGCACTCTTCTAATCGGGAACGAAGCTTGGCTTTCACACGCTGACACATATCTCTCGATATTGCTGCCATTTCTGACCTGATGTTTTGCTTCAATTCTGTCAGGTTCGTCGAATTATTCTCGTACACCTTAGTTTTAAGGTATCCCTATGCAAAATAGTCAAGTGGACTAAGGTCGGGGCTTCTGGGAGGCCAGTTGATGTTACCCTTACTCGAATTGACCTCATTAGGGAATAATTCGTTAATAGCTTTCACTGCTTGATTTGGTGTATAGCAAGTGACCCCATCTTGTTGAAACCACGTTCTTGAGTTGAAACCTTGAAATTCCTGTAACCCTGGACCCAAAAAGTTTCGCAGCATATTGCAATAACGGTCACTATTTATATTGAGTGGTTGGCTTCGTAGATCTTTCTGAAAATAAGGACCGATTATGCCTCTAGCAGACATAGCGGCACAACGTTTGGCAGTGCAGGGGTTATTCGTGCTTTCGTCTCGGATTCCTCTCTGTCCAATAGGGACAATTATGTTTATTGACATGATCATTCAGATGAAAGTTTGTTTCATCATTCAAGAGTATTTATGATAGATTGGGCCGTTGCTTGGTAGAAATCAGTCGTAATTGTCATTATAAAATAAAACACTTGTTTACATTTTCTACTTTATACTACTTATACTTATACTAAATAAAGTAGAAAATGTAAACAAGTGTTTTATTTTATAATGACAATTCAAGAGTATGTTATCAAAATTGTTGAACCGCCGTAACATTTCCTTGGCAGAACGCAATCGATTATCATGGTCTGTATCTTTCAATTCTTGAACCAATTGAATTTTGTAGGCTTTTAAATGCTAATATTAACATCCTTAACATCAAATACAAAGATGTTTTTTTATGTTTGATGATTGGCCTCGCTTTCAGATGGATAAAGACGATTTTTGACGAACTGACCACTCCACTACTCGAATCGTTTCTTTGTCGCGGACTGAACGAGAGCGGCCAGAGTGTTGAATTTTTATTGTCGCACCTGTATCCTCGAACATCCAGATCCACTTTCTCATGCTGTCGCATGGCGTGTACGATATTCCGCACGATACGAACGTTGATAAGCCACTATTAAATCACCGTTGCGATAATACGATCGCACGCAAAAAGCGCGATGCGTTCCCGGGTACTGCTCCATCGTGACTAAAACTCCACAAAATGGCGGACAGCACGTCCCCTCCCCTCCCCACTTTCCTCCGTCGCTCAGTTTAAATGCAGCGCCAAAACAAATACCCGATAAGCTTTTTGGACACGCTGTATAACACAACGAGTAGCTACACTCTTATCCACAAACAAATGTAATGTACGATGCAAGTTCCGGAAACGATGTTCCATAAACAACACTTTTAATATGGGATCTTTTCCAGATCACGAGTATATGAAAAACAATCCAGAAAATGTGATATTACCTGTAGATTTCGAAACACGATTGATCTGCGAAATGAATATAGAGCCCGACAAATTCCTCTGGAAGTTCTACCCTTTTTCCGACAAGGATGTATATAATTCTAAAGCAGTTATTGATCTCAATACAGCATCTTATATTCTCATCAATCCTGATCATATAGAGGACAAGAAAAGTTTTCTGAATGTGAAAGTTCAGGTAAGTTTGAAAATAGATAATTAAGTCAAAAAGTATAAATAAGTTTCGAATGCTATGTAAAAGCAAATGATTTATTTGAGTTCAGTATGGTTATTAAAAGATGACATTGAGCATGGTGTTGATTATACAAATGTGTCGATTCATCATCGTGCTAATGAGTTACACTTGTATCCATATACTTCAAAGAAAATTTAAACGAAAATCTTAGTTTACATGCTTACAAGATTTAAACAACGATACAATTATTCGTCAAATGAAATCAATTTCAGAGGTATTACATCTGTTTCTTTATTTTATTCATTTAAGTAGTTCGCCTTTGATTAACACCTTTATTTAGAGACAGGGTGTACCGCCAGGAACTTTACATTAGCATATACCGGGTGTTAAAAACCCACGTTTCAATATTTTGGGAGCTGATTCTAGACCTCAATATAAGTAAAAACTTTCATATAAACATGGGTCCGCAAATGAGTAGTTTTGGAGATATGATCGATTCTCGGTTTTCAAAATATCGACTACTAGCGCTACCAAATATGATAAATTACAGAAGATATTCGATTTATTTTTGACTTCTAGTGTTTTACAGAAGATGTTCCATTTGACCACCGTCCATTTCAATGCAGGAAGTACATCGTCGCATGAAGGATTTACGTATTCTTTCGAAAAGACCTGGTTGTGTTCGGATCGTTTGACAGGATAGTTCAATCCGATGTTGCAACTCTTCGATTAACATTGCATACACTAAACTTTTCAAATAACCCCAAATACAAAAGTCCAAGGGGTTCAGATTGGGAGATCTAGCGGGCCATGGCACTGGGCCTCCTCATCCTCTACATCTTCTGGAAAATGTTTGATCTAAATTTTTTACTTATTTTGAGGCCCAAAATCAGCTCCCAAAATCTTGAAATTTTCGACTATCGCTATTTCTCAGCTGTGCTTGATAATCGAAGCTTACAAATATTTTCTTCCATCATATCTCAAAACTGTAGGTTAAGTGGTTCTAGTTCAGAATCCCCACATTTCAGTTTTGTTTTCTTCTTCCCTAATATCATATTAACATTATTTCAGGATACCCAGAAAAGGGTAGCAGGAGACTACCAGTGTCTTGCATACTACGGAGCATCTGTGATAGCATCAGTTCCTTCTAGAGTAACCATAGCCACCTTAGATAATTTCACGAAAGTAGGAGAGAGAAAATTGAATGTAGTTGCTGGAAATACCATACTTTGGAAATGTGAACTGCCATATTCCAACCAAGACCCCTATGTCGATTACTATAAAGATGGTCAATATTTAGAAGCAACGGAACTGTCGAGTAAAATCAAAGCTGTAGTACTTGAAAATGTGACAAATTCCAACACAGGGGTATATAGATGTGGTGCAAGTTTGCCGACGGTACCCAGGAGAATGTCTAAGGAATCTCTCAATTTAAGAATTTCAACCTTTGTGGAAGGACAATCACCTTACTTTTTGGTGAAACCTCCTAGCAACTATACAGTGATCAAAGGTAACTTTTTTATTATTATTATAATACATTTATTAGCAATCACAATACAAACATTCTATAAGCTAATTTTCTAGCTATGGAGCTTGAGGCTCTCAATTGACATTATAAGGCCTTTTCAAGTGAAAAAGCCCCTTCAACTACATCTCAAGTCAGCTGGCCTTTTCTTCTTAGTCTTCTATATTGTGGCAGTACTAATGGATGCAATAGTATGGCTTTCCAGTTTATGTTTCTCGCTCTTCTTTTTAAAGACATTCTTTACATAAGGGACTCGTAAATCTTCGTGTAGGGTTTGATTAGTGACGTACCATGGAGCACTTGCTATCATTCGAATTATATTTGATTGGCTTCTCTGAACTATTGATATCTTTAATTTGCTCCCCATAGCTCGATACCATATACCCATATAGGCTCACTGTTTTATAAATGAGTACCTTGAGTTCCAGTGCCAATTTAGATTTCCTACCTATAAACCAATTTAGTTCTCGTGTTTTTAAGTCTATTTGCTTCTTTTTCTTAATTATTATTATTAAGAAGAATTGAGTTTGCGGTTGGTTCTAGGTGAAACATTATAATATATATATTAAAAATAACACTCGGTTTATATTTCACAGTTTATTCAGAAATCTGACACGTGTTTCGGTATTTCAACCATCTTCAGAGGAGTACAAAAAGTAACTAGTTACTTTTTGTACTCCTCTGAAGATGGTTGAAATACCGAAACACGTGTCAGATTTCTGAATAAACTGTGAAATATAAACCGAGTGTTATTTTTAATATATATATTATTATTATTATGTTACTTCCATGTATGCATGCTGTCCAAATGCATGCCCAAGTATCTTGTATTTGATACTGGCCTCTCCGTAAGGTGAAATTCACTTGCACAGATTTGTTCTCATTTGTTTGGATTTGTAGACCCATTTTTGGATTTCATTCAAATGTTTCTGCAATTTATTAGTGCCATTTTGTGGAACTTCTCCAACAGCTAGAATGCATGCATCATCTGCGAAAGTTCCTAATATGGTATGAGGATTTGTAGGCAGATCAGCAGTGTACAGCACGTAGCAGTGGTCCAATGACACTTACCTGAGTAACTCCTGATTGTATTGGAAAGTAGTTCGATTCCTCACAACCAACTCTCACTCTGAATCGTCCTCCACTAATATAGGACTTCAATAATTTATAATAACAATCAGGCAGATATTTTTGGATTTTATACAGCAAACCCTGATACCGGAATTTATCAAAAGCCTGACTCGCGTCCAAGAATGCTGATTACAGTATTGCCTGTGTTCAAGTGCTTTACTTATTTCGTGGTTAATTCTATGAATTTACTGTATTATGGAATAGTTTGACTGGAATCCAAACTGATTATCTGCCATCCACTCCTCTGTATTTGGGTCGGAGTTTATTCTTTGAAGCAGTCTTTCTAAGATTTTTGACAGAACTGGGAGCAAGCTAATTGGTCGATAGGATATGGTGGTGTCTGCATCTTTACCTGATTTAGGGAAAAGTATAATTTCGGCTTCTTTCAGTTGTTCTGGCCAGTAGTTCAGTTTTAGGATGGCATTGAATATGTAATTAATTACTAACTGTCCTTTCATTGGCAATTCCCTGAATATTTTCGGTATTATTTTATTATTTCCCACAGCGTTTCTGATATTTGGGTAGATTATTTCATTTTGAACTTGCTTCATAGTGATTTAGGTAACTCAAAGAAGAAGAAATTTGTTACATGTTCATTCATAAATTATCTCAAAATAGTCCCGTTGAGACTGTATATAATTATTCACAAGATCCAAAAGCATAGTGTTTTATGTAGTCTCTTGAGATATATTTCGGATTGCTCCACATGGACATTAGATATTCCTGACATCAGCAAACACGATTTCCTGAATAGATAGAGATCATACGGTGCTAAAGAAGACTAGTACGGAACGTGATTACGAAAAATTAGTTATAATACTACTAGATAAAAAAGTCTCTCTCAAATCTCTGTAAAACCCTATAAATTCTTTTGTGCAATTCTGTAAAACATTTTCAAATTTTCACATACTTTTTATACGATAATTCCAAGATTTCAATTTTACAGGTTCTTCAGTATTCCTCGAATGCTCAGCTATTGGTAATCCGGTTCCTAGGGTCTTTTGGTACAAACACAACGGTCAGCTACCTCAACCTCGCACCGAATTGATGAATGGCGGGCTGAAAATCAACAATATAACAGCATCCGACGAAGGTGTTTATATCTGCAACTACACCAACAACTACGGAACCATATCGCACCGAATTACTCTCGTCTACTATGAAGAACCAAGTGTTGAATGTTTCCTGAACATTACAGATGTTAAACAAAACGACAAACTGGATTTGGAATGCACAATTAAAGGAGTTCCCGAACCTAAGATCGCGTGGTTCTTGAATGGTTATAGTGTAAGGAACGACAGCTCCATCGAAACAAAGGGTAACAAAATTGTCATTAACCCAGTGGAAAAAAGACACGCTGGAAATTTGCAGTGTTTCGCTTCGAATCCTGTTAAAACTGTGTATAGCGCGATAAGTTTAAGAGTGATACCGATTTCGAGTAGTTCAGATGTACCAACGCAACCCTCCAATCACCGCCACGGTGGGAAAAAGCCTCCAAGGAAGCCCACGAGACCTCTGAAGCCTCCAAAGATGATACCACCCAACAAACCGACAGTAACAAGACTAAATGACCAGGCTGTCGTTGTTAGATGGTCAGTCGGATCTAATACAGGTTTGCCAATTATGTTTTTCAAAGTTCAGTACAGAGAATTGGGACCCTTGCAACACAACGAGCACCATAGGAATAAAGGTTCTAGATGGAAGACATGCAATGAAGATATAGCACCCCATATTCGAAGTTATGACGTCACCAACTTGAAGCCAGATCACGTTTATAGGTTCAGAATAGCTGCAGTTTACAGTAACAATGACAATAAACTAAGTAATAACTCGGATAAGTTTTATTTAAGGAAGATGGATTTCGATTTGGATAATAAACCACCTGCACCATTGATCACTCAAACGGAGCCAATTAATACCACTGCCGTGAAAATTTATTGGAAGGTAAGTAATTCAATATATTTGACATATTTATTCATAAGGGACACTTTTCGTACAGAATGTTTATTGATTTTAATGAAAATCAGCTGATATTCTATTCATGTCTTTGGAATTTGAACCCTCAGTTCGTAAATTATGTGAATTCTCTAATATTGTAAGTAGGTCAAAACACTCTGAAACCATTGACATGTTGTTCAATAATCAAATACATAATTCTATACACGTTCTATTGCACAAACTCAGTAAGACTAATCCTATACATGTTATATGGAATTCCCGTTTAGGGAATTTTGCGTCCAGTTTAATCTAGTGATATTTCTTTGATCCAATGGCTTGCTTGATATTTCCAGGTGCCTGGTTTATCATCTATAAAGATGAATATACTGTATTTCAATGCGTAGGCTGATAATTATAGAATTAGTTATCGTTTATAGGTAGTATTCAGCTCTCATTGTATACGTATTGATTGAGTTCTTCGGTTGAACCTTATAACCTTATAATATTTCTATCACACAGCATTAGGGAGCATTCAGTAGTCTTTTAGAACTTTTTGGTTCCTTCCATACTCTTATTCCATACTCATTATATATCACTCACGAGACCAAACTGAGTCTCATCCGTAACAAGCATGTGTCTTCGTTATACCAATTTTGAAGCTCTCTCTCCCTACATAAATTAGTAGCTTGGTGACAAAGAGTTAGCAGGAACTCTAGGAGGTATTCTAAGTTGCAGTCCCGATAAAATTATATGTCTACATACTATAGTACTAGAAATAATCCCAAACTACGCAAGACTTCAGGTTCCTGCGTATTTGCTACTAGTTTAATTCACCTGATAAGACCATACATGATATATAGGTTCACGTCCAAGGAATTTTTCGGCCAGTTCAATCCATTAGTAATATTTTCTTCAATGCGTAGGCTGATAATTATAGGATTAGTTATGGTTTAGAGGTAGTATTCAGCTCTCATTGTACATGACTTAATTGAGTTCTTCGTTTGAACCTTATAACTTCAAAACATTTCTATCACACAGCAGTAGGGAGCATTTAGTAGTCTTCTAGAACTTTTTGGTTCCTTTCATACTCTTAGTCTCATCTATCTTTCTTCGTTATACCAACTTAGAAGCTCTCTCAAGCTTCACTTGGTGATAAAGAGTTATTCTAAGTCGTAGTCCTTATGAAATTATGTGTCTACATATTATAGTACTAGAAATAACCTGGTTAAACGCTCTATGAAACTGAGATCTAAGAGTGGGAATAGACACAAAACGATTTCAACTACCTCTAGATGTGTTAGCCGCTTCATATCGTTTACATTAAAGTCCTTATGCCAGTACTTTCGATAAATATACATAATACTAGAACACAACACAATCGTTTTTTAATATAATGTATTATAATAACAATTTCAATTTTTTTTCAGTACACTCCATCCCCAAACAAAACAATTGATGGATTCTACATAAGTTTCATATCAGCAAGCTTAGCAGGAGATTATACAAGGGTAACTGTCGATGGTGATGACATCAATTCATACGTTTTAGGTTACCTTCAACCTGACACAGTATACGATATCAAATTGCAAAGTTTCAATTCCAAGTCGGCTAGTGAATACAGTCAAACTATGAAAGCTAGAACACTAGGTGAGTCGTAACATCAACAATCTTGTTCACAATATAATATTGAATTAATGAAAAAACCTACACTTATCCTCTGTTTCGGATATTTGAACAACTTGAGAAAGTTCGTTTGAGTTCAAGTGGATAGAATGAATGGAATGTAACAACGGATTAGTGAGTCAGAACACTAATTCAAATTTTTTTCGATATTTCAGAACATGATATAATAAAGACAATTACAAATCCTGTTGGTAAGTTTCTAATTGTGGAATTATTTCGTTTTGCTATTTTTCACGTAGGAACAAGCACTCAACTCATGCTACTTTTCCGCACTTACTCGAGACATTACGTTTGAGCTTTCTTCTTATTCTATTAAGTAAAATCATCACGCTGTTGGTATTCACATGGGAGACCGCAATATGTATATAATTAAGGCTATATCATTTCCTCACTGCACTAATTCGTTGCCATAATGAAAGTTTGTACAGGACTAGCCCTAAGTTGATTTATTTTCCAGCGGTACCAAGTACAGAATCACCAGCTGTCATTGGACCTACTGTTGCATCAACGGAGCCGGACCCTGGTGTTGGAAATTTGTATGTTCTAATAGCAGTTGGAGTTGTTGGTGGCGGCCTTGTGCTTGTTGGCATTGTTGTTCTAATTGGGTGTCGCAGATGGCAGAGGATGAACTCGGAAGGTAAGTTTAAAATCATTATTCCACCTCAAATATAATTTATTGTATTTTGACCGTAGAACTAATGTGCTGGAACGCACCTTCGAGTATTTACTTATAATGGGTTTTGCAATAGGAATGATACAATTCAAAATGGTTATAATGACAACACTGAATATTATTTTTGACATTTACCATGTCACTTGTGTTCAATCGGTTATACCAACTAATTATGGAAATATACACTCTTCAACAACGTTTAGAAGTTAAATTATTTCATCAAAGTCAGTACTCACCTTTGATGAAGACGAGCCTTCATACCACCTTGTAGGGGGTTTTCTTGGTGGTCGGGATGTATTTGTCTTTTTCTTTTGCAATCTTTGCCAACCGGTCCTCTGATATTCTCTCCACGTGGTCTCTCCATTTCAGTCGCCGGTTTCTTACTCATCTTACCACATTCTAGATGTCAAATATCTCCCTTATTCCATTATTTTGCTTGTGTTCAAATTATGTATGTCCTGCTATGGTGTTTCCTGCTCTGATCTATATCGCGTATGTCATCACTGGTCTTACGCAGGTCTTATATATTCTGACTTTGCTCTAGTATTCATAAATTTATTCCGCCAAATTATATCTTTCAAGTACCCCAATTTTAATTCCTTTGTTGTTTGACCTTTCATTTAATTCTTTAAATTCCTAGTACTTGTTATGTTCACTCGTAGATATTTGAGTGACACCACGTGTTCTACACTCTGAGCGAGTTTACATCGCTGATCTAGCAATCACTCACACATTCTCACAGTAGCATTGGATACCCGAAGCTGTCTCTATACGATACGTCGTCCTATACCAAGCCTACTCAGCGATTTACCCTAAAGAACACCACTGGTTCACAAGGAATAAAATCTCTCAAAGTAAGCGAGCACACATATATGGCAAATATGTAACACAAACTGGCTAGGGCATTACAACATGTATACAGTACTCCATCACCTAGGCGTGTTAATGAACGTTAAAATAAAAGCAAAACAAAGCAAACAAAGAAATAGGTAACCGGGGATCACATAAGAGTACATGCAAATCAGTTACATATCAGGCTCTGCGGATACCATGGACAGTACAAATAAAGAACCACTATTAATAAACGCAACAAACAGCAACAAGGCACTGAGAGAAAGTATACAATACAAATAGATAATTTGTGAGGGTCGTGCCGCTTTAGTTATATACAAAGGCAATGTATTTTGGTTAAAACATTCCGGTCAGATTAAACAACACTGAAGTCAAAATACAAAAATGAAAATCGATGAGTGGAAGTACAATGGACGAGTGTGCAATCACTAATTCTGCATTAAACGAAGGTGGTATTCAAAGCGTAAAGCATGCAATTAATTAGAAGCATTTAAAAGAAGTTTACTCACTAAGAGTTACCAATAGGGACTGTTATAAGTACTGTTATCTCGAGTATGGATTTAAGTCACTCAGGAGGTTTATTTCTAAGAACCTTCCTCTCTGCCGCTTCAAAATACAATGGGAACGCCATAAAGACCTTGTTCTCTTTGTGATTGTCACCTATCACATACGTTTGAAGTTACAGTGCCACAAAATAATTGACACATAAATAACGCGCGTAAATACCGTGATGTAATGATGTAATTTATATAATCTGTGAGGGTTTCTGTCACTCGTATGATCCTTAGAGAATACAGATCTCTTCAACGGATATTTGCATATTAAAAGCTTTTGCTATTTCTTGAAACTTACACAAGAGCCTTTGCAAGTTATCTTTGTCTTCTTAGATGATCTCTGCGTCATCACCATAACATAATATTTCTATTTCTTTGTTTTCCATTCGGTATCCTTATCCAGCTTTCTTTAATTTGTTTATTATCCCATCCATTATGTTGCTGAGCATGATCGGGCTGAGGATGTTTCCTTGTCTGATACCGGTTATCACAGGTATTCACATATGTGCAATTATCGGTGTTCAGGCTTTTATTATATTGGGGTGAATCTTCCTTTTCTTCAGTACAGTTGTTACATCTTTAGATCGTACCCTATCAAATGCAGATCAATGAATACTATAAAGGTCGTCTTACAAATAAAGCATCTATAGCAGACCTGTTTTGTCTGAATCCCTGCTGTTCCTAGTGAAAAGTTTTTGTATTGCACTCGTCAAGCTGATACCTCGATAATTTCTGGGATCGTTTTTCTCTGCTTTTTTGAAAATTGATATCAAAATACTTTTTTTCCATTCTGAGGGTATGCTCAGTATTTTATTGAAAAAGTCTGTAGTTCTTCGTGTAACGTGTTACCTTCGTTAATGCCAAGAGCTTTTCTGTTTTTCAGTTTAGTCTCCATTTGTTGTATAAGGTTGTTCAGAAAGTAACTTCGTTTCTTCCCGACATAGTATTTTTTCGAACCTAACTTCACACTTAAGCCGCATAATCATGTTTTGAGAGCTGATATAGCAAGGTTTCTGTGTGAAAAAGTTCAATTAATTCTACACAGTAGTTTTTGGTTGATGCCCTTTTAAATATGGAAAGCAACAATCAGCATGTACTGGTTTTGATAAAATAATTGAACTACTTCTAATCGTTGCTGAAGCCTGAATCTTTCCATCATTAAATGGCATAACCTACTGAACACAAATAACTTGAGAAATGTCAAAAATAATATACAGTGTTGCCATTATAACCATTTTGAATTGTATTATTCCTGTTGGAAAACGCGTTATATTGTAGATATGTACATGACGGACTGTGCTTATAAAGTGTCGGTTCTTTAGACAATATCTGGATCAATTCTTCGAAACCTCTACAAATTTAATCTGAAAAATCTCTCAAAATTTTTTGAAGTTACACCGAATAGAATGTTTCACTTTATATACATAAAGAATTACTCAATGAAGAATAAAACAAAACATAAAAAATAACAAATTACATCACAAAAAATACTCCACTTAGAATTTAAAAAGTTCTCCTTTATTTCCTTTCTTTGAAAAATACACATTCTCCAGAAAAAGCATTTGAAATTCTCATCCATATTCTCATATGCTGAATAAAAATAATCAATAAAAATAAGCATACCTTCAAATTCAGCTGAACACGTTTATTTGAGTTCGCTTCTGAACAGGATATTTGGTGAATCAAAAAAATGTAGATAGATGGAATCTAATGATTGTCTGAATTGGCAGCACAGTCATTTTAACTCGTGACTATGCTTGGACCTATGTCTTGTTGCCATTACATTTTTCCTATAATAATTAATAAGGAGTATGAGCTATGGTGACAGAAAGTTCTTCAAATCGGAAGTTTCTAAACTCAAACAGGCTCGACTTAGTTTTGCTGATCGCTGGAACATAAGCATCAGACATGCGCATGTTTCGAAGCTTATTGGCTTCAATCGTCAGTGCGTTGTGTATGTTGCACTATTCCTTATTGATCATATTTGATACAGATTGTCAGCTGAATTATTTAATGCACATTCTTGAAGTTGTCATTGAACTTTTTTCAGCCGATCGTCAGAAGCCAACTGCAGAGGAACAGCATCATATTCAGGCGGATGGTAATGAGTACGTCGTCAGCCCTCGTACCCTTTCCAGAACTAACGGGTGTGTGTTGCCTACTAATAGGATAACAATAACTCCTAATCCTCTGGCAGATACTGAAAATAAGGTGAGGTCTTTTCAAGTGTAATAGCTACCAGTCCTATATGATGTAAAATTTTCGTCAAATATATACAATATTTTACTTCAAGATTATTTGGAATCAAATTTGATCCACCCAATAGAATTTGTGTTCTGAGGAACAAAAAACGTTTTTGTTCAAACACTTTTTACTTATAAATTAATAATAATTTGCAATATAAAGGAGTGGCCATCTAGAGTTTGCATTTTGTTATTTCGAGTCTGGCACCACTTAGGTCATTCGTGATATAATAATATATATTTGATATTTGACATAAACGCAATGGGTAGATTTACGCTTGAACAGAACTGGGAAATATTGCAAACTTATTTTTAAAGTGGTGAATTTTCTATCCAAACTGTAAGAAGTTTAGGTGGAATATTCAATAGAAATTAAATGCCCTCACAACAACTTGTGGATCAATTTGTTAGTGGAAACTGGATTGTTACTCGATAAAACAATCCGTTCACTTTCTCGTCGAGTGAGCACACCTTAAAACAGTGCAGCTGTAGCCCAATATATGGCTGAATATCCATCAACATCAACTTGGTATTGGGCTCATGAACTGAACATTCTTCACAGTTCTCTGAGGAGAATTTTGCATAAAGACCTCGGTATCAACGCTTACAAAGTTCAACTAGCAAAAGGAATGAAGCCTCATGATCATTCTTTTCCACTTCGCTCAATGGGTAATGATAGAATAGCCGAAGATCGGCATTTTGTCCGAAAAGTCATCTTTATCGATGAAGCTTATTTTTTATTTTGGATTCATCGGATGGGGTTCTGTAGCCAGACGAAGCCGTCACTTGATTGATATTGTTTCTCATTCTTGAATGCCAAGGTTCAACCTCTCTAGTAAACAACTAACTTAGAAAAAATAATCATTAGTTTTTTATTTATAGCCGATCAAAAATGAAAATTTTTAATGGCCCACCTGATAGTTATACCTACATAAATTGTTATTTATTGTTTGAAAATATTATGGAAAAGACAATTTGTTAGAGAACCTCCTCAAGAATATTCTTCGGAAGTTTATTATAGAGTCTTAAAAATTTGATATCCAAATGGTATCAAAAACAAGCTTCAAAGTAAGATTTAACATTTTATATTTTCCCTGTTTCAAAAGGAAGTTGAGCTTTAATCTGTAAAAATAAAATTCTCAAATTCCGTCATTGCAAATAAGTGTTCCCAAAAATGAAACAAATTTTCAAACTTATGTGATGCAAGAAATCTTTGCCAAATTGAACCATGCACTCACATCTGAAGTATTTTCTTCGCTTTCACCATTTGTGAAACATATTTGCTCAAATAAAATCAGACAGGATTCCTTTCATCACAATGAAAAATTGATATATTTGACGAATATTATCTTCTCATGAATTCAGCTATGTAATACCTGCTTTATTGCATCTCACATATAATATTATAGGAAAGGTAACTCGCAGGTAAATTTTGACTGATTTTACCATGGAGACCTTAATATGTTCGAAGAGAAACGTAGTCGGCAAATATAATTTGAATATTCGGACAGTTCCGCAGTTGAGATTATAGTACTCTACTTGTCCGTTGGGCCTGGTCACTGCCCCAATAGGCGTGGGATATGGGTACGCCCGATCAGGTCAAAACGAAACAAAAGAGCCCCCTTGGATTCCAGTACAGAGATAACTTCGAAGGACTATCCTACTTCTACTGGCTGTGCATTGTCAGTGCCCTAGTTGTTTGGGACGCAACTCATACGCCCAAGGGGCTTCTTGCTCCCACCGTGCAGGCTTTCAACCGCTGCCCTCACGAGTTCAACACCAAATTGGGTGTCAAGGAGTACGAATACCCAACCATCCCGTGGTAGCTTTGTTTCCAAAAGGAGTCATTGAAGGCGAACGGTGCCAAGAAGAGTTCAATTCGATGCCAGAATTCACGAACTCGAAGAAACTAATACGTCATAGTAAACCTCACCTTAAAGCTAGCACAGATATCTGATATATTCACCCTTATGGACAGGGTACCTACAATCGGCTAGAAGGACGCGACTTTTCACGCGGTTCATTGTCTTGGTGAAAACACTTTTTATGGGGCCGTTTCTTCGAAATTTCTGCCTTCACTCGTTGAGCCATGTTGCGATAGCTACGCCTCCCAAAGTATCTTTTTGATTTAGACGACTAATGGATCCAGTTTCATTCATTTCCACATATTGACACAAAGAATACTGTATATTTCGCTCGAAATCAGCAACTCGCTGTTATTCTTGTTTGAAAATCGCAGCACCCACTTCTAAAAACCAACTACATCATAGGCAAATATTCATGCAAAATAAAGCCTATTCATTGCTGCGATATCCTTAAAGTGCATCGTCTCCTGGATCGTCTTGCAAACTTCAGGGTTTGCAAAAACGATTTTTTGGCTTTTTTTAATGTTTTTGATGTCAGTGCCTTTTTTGACGACCTGAATATGGTACATTTTTAGTGTTCTTACGACAATCTATATTCTTGGTGCAGAGTCCAGATAACAATTATTTTATTTTTTATATTATCCTGATAACCTAGATCTTCTGTGAAGATCTCTCAGAAGTTTTTTCAGCTTGTGCGAGTAGGGTAGCTTGTGATCTTGGTAGGATTTGTTACTGCAAATTCACGCCACTTTAGCTCATTAAGACAAAATTTGTTTCAACAGTGATTTTTTCCCATCTAAGGGTTTATTAACCCACGAAATTCTTTTCACAAAAGTTGGTTCACTACCTTAATCATGTATATAACTGACGTAATACATGGTGAGAATCGCCTTAGGGGAAGTTAAAGGGTAAAAACTTAAGCCAAGCGTTTCGAAATTATTCACATGCATTTTATCGAGCAACAAAATCACGTGGATTCAGTTCCTGTACAGATGAAATTTCAGTTCTTCATGGAGGATCTGCCTCACATAATGAGCAGAAATCCATTAGAGCAGCAGAATGTTTTGGAATAGAACTCCTAGGAGATGGCAAAACAGGTTTCTTCTTTTTCACATTACCAGTTTTCCCGAAACAATCGATCAATAACCAGGAACATTTCCACATGGCAAATATTGAAATGAACACGAAATGTACTTTGAGTGACGATCAGTGAGCGACCGATACTAAAATTCGCCTCGACAGCGAACGCGCGTTGCACCTCCGTTCGCTCCATGATGCTAAAAGGATCAAACTTTGTTAACTTTAATCGATGATTAGACCGACTTCAATATCTTTATTTAGTACATAATCAGATTTATGTTAGGTAGATCCCATTATTCTGTAAAATTTTTGCCGATTACACTTCATTACGTACTTAGTGTTAGAGGGGACTTGATGCAAACAAAAGAAAAATTACTTTTAATTTTATTTCTCATATAGAATATACACTAAAATTCAAGTTTAAAATATTCGAAAATTGTGCTTTTCTTCGCTTTGTGCAAAAAACTTTCGCACTGTGCCTGCTTAACTAACTACTAATATTTTTATTTTGTGCTTTTTTATTTCCTGCTACCTACTCACAACTAAACTTAGGTTAATTTCATTTATTTCCAGAAATTTCTAGCTCGGATTTTTTCCAGAGTCAAAACATAATTGAGCTCACCTGTCTTACATCGCAAAACAATAATACAAGTGCTCCAGACAGTGGCGTAGAGGGAGATTCATCCTGTAACTCCACCGAGAGGAAAAATCATAAAAATAGAAATAGAAAACAAAAAGTTAAAGAATATTCTACGTCTGGTGAGAACTGTGTTTAATTGAATTGTGTATTGAAGTTATTCGTGAGACTGACAAACATTTTTTTATTAATTGTGATATGCCCTATAAAAGAACGAATTAAGCAACGGAATGAATCAATTATGTTCTTGTATAATTCTAAATTATTTCCCAATATACACGGTGGGCTTCAGAAAAGTTGGACGAATCCTCAATTAAATGGTATGATTCTCACTATGATTTAACATTAGAATTTTTCCAATCAGTTTTTGAATCTCACCGTTTTAAATTTTGGACCATTCAGAATTTCAAAAAACGAGAGAACTATAATATAATTTGATATTAATCTTTTTTAATACGTAATTTGTAAATATATGATGTATATAAAATCATTTGTAAAATTTTAAATCGATCAAACTGAATATCTGAAAATGTCCTAAGACTAGTGAATGGAAACTTTATTTATTTATTGATGTATTGATTTACTAGAGTATTTGGTATTAATTTATTTCGAATAGGTAGCTTTTTACATGCAACCTTTTTATTAGTTATTACATTCCATACGATATTTCTCTATTGGAAAAGTCGATTCTCAACACATTATATTATAACAAAACAATATATTTCGTAAACTTTTCAGGAGTTTGTTGAAAGAGAAAACACGACCGGTTTCAGTTTAAAGTGTATTACTTTTTAATAAGCTAGTGAAAATTATATAAAGTATATTGTTTCGTTCCATTATTTACAATGGATTGTCTTAAAATGAAAAAAGTGATCAATATTGCCTAACAGCATTATTTTTTTCCATCTTACAGAACGATTTTCATTACAGAAATTGTTTATTTCTATATGAATTGTCTACAAACTGAACATCCAATCCTTTTTCCTCATATTATTCATAAGTTATCCAGGAACTCGTATAAATTGTAAAATATTATTATAATTGTATTTAGGTGAAGGTAAAATGTTGTAATTTTGGAGAAACATATCTTAATTATTGAACGTCGTGATTGAATTATATGACAACCGGACTAAAAAACTATGAAATCAATTAGATGAACAATTTGGTGAGGGTAGAGAAAAAAGAATGTTTAGATATATAAATGTTAGTGAATCTGGAAATGTGTCTTTAAGAAAGTTTGGTTCCTTCTGTGCTATCATAAGACATCGAAAATTTAGCCATAATGCTATTCTCGACTACAGAATTACTTCAATTTTAGTATAAGCATTTAAGGCAATAAATGTCCCAGAATTTTCATAAAATTTTCAGCTGGTTCGTTGTTGAAATTATGCACAAATTTATAGAAAAATAGACATGTTTGAATTTACAATCTGGATCGAATCGAAATTCTAAACGACAGTCATAAAATTCGTACAACTAGTGGTAGGTACTGGAGTTTTAAATAATATATCAAGACAATGTTCTATTGATAGAATATTTGTGAGTTTTTCTCACAACCCACTCACGTTAACACACTGGATTTTCCTGGATCAAGGCAACATTCCTAACTATAAGGATGTTTTTGGACATACTGTTCCGTTCTTGTATTGTTGTATGTTTATACTTTTGTTGAATAAACATGCAAACACTATAAATATAGCACTTTGCTTAAGGAAATATAGCTTTTGATTCTATTTTATTAATGAAACTAAAATCAAATTTTTAGGTTAACTCTGAGTTATTCAAGAATCACAGAAAATGATGCTTTTATAATCTCTATGCATATGGCAACTATATACATTTTTCTCCTGATTTTGACGAGTAGATTTCTGACACAGAGTACTGGCCTTTTACGACCTTAAGTAGCTAAATTTTTCGCAATTTTCATATCGGATGGATAAAAGTCTCATCATAATAGCCAACTTTAAAATTAACGATCTACTCCCTTTTTGACAATGATGAAACTTACTGTTAAGTTGCTACACTAACAAGGACGTGCTGAAAATAATTAAAGCATACAGATACAGAAGATTACTGGACTTCAGCTTCCAAATTCATTAACATAGAAATGAATATTGTTTTTCATGATATGAAATTGCCTGATATACCATAACAAAATTTCACTTCTTTGACTAACAGATAAACCTGTAATAATGTTATACGTGATTTTAATTTTTGATCCAGAAAAATCGATAATAATTGAAAGTCTTTAATGAACTTTGACGCAATAGAGAAATATCGGACCCGAATGAAATTGTTTTCGGAGAATCAAAGATGACTCCAACCCATCATTGAATATGTACTTCATCAGATTTTGTATATAGATATTTATATATCAACATAGAGCTTGCCATCTAATGTACAACTTTTTGTATGATAATAATTATTTATCATTTGTAATACATACTGAATTTTCGATTTTATTTTTGCTGCAATAGTTCTAATTCCGCCCAAAATGTAATCTCAATTCATTAAAACATTTTTGAATCACCCTTGTTGTTGTTGTTTACCCGATATTATAGAATTTTGGAATACATTTTGATATTTGACAATAAGTAAGTTGAGTAAGTAGATAACAGGTAATGACGCTGGTTTTCGGAACTGAAATCTTTTCTTGATTTCTTAAGGGAAGTGTTTAATCCAGAACTGTCTCAGGTATTATCATTTTTATGTGAAGTGGCTTGACTTTCTGTCAGTAACTAAACTGTCGCAGTTCGAACGTGAGTATGCTTGCTCATAAATGATTCTAAGATCATTCAAATGACAGTTGGCGATGTGATTCATGAAAAAAATGCAGGTGATACTGCTTTCTAGACTTTCAATATTCTAACTGGTGATCAGCCAATACCTGGTTTTTATAGCTCTCCAAGCCAAAATTTCAATGAAAAATAAGCTTGTAGGAGGCCTGGAACATGCATAAAAATGCGCTGAGAAGTTTTGGAGATTAGACAGAGGACAGACAAAAATTTCAATATCGACTGTTAATCTAAATTACCATTCAGAATTTCTTGAGTTTATGTTGGGCGTTTCTAGAATAGAATTTGTTATTCATAAGATCGGTATGAAACAGCTGTATCGGCTGAATTTTGCTAGGTAATTTCGGTCAATATTCTATATGTTCTTAAGATTCTTTTATCTCTTTTTGATGCTGTGCAATGTTTGATAATTCTATATTTCCACTAAAAGGAAACAGTGTTTCTAAGACATTTTAATTAATTAAATTTTTTCAAAATTTATTGAAATTGAAATAAGTAGCATGCAATGGAACCTGCAGAACTTCTTCAGGATTGTTTTCACTCCATATACGGCAATTTTGCTTGTTTATATAGCCGTTCAACCAGAAATGAGCTTTATCACTAAACAATTTTACGATAATAAAGTGGATCAACTTCAAGCTGTTCTAGGGCCCAATCAGCAAACAAACGACGCTTATTATGGTCAAGTGGCTTTAGTTCTTGAACCAGTTGAATCTTGTATGGGTGTAGACCAAGATCTTTAGGCAAAATAAGATGGATGCACAGAGTCCAACTTGTAGTGAACGCCGACGAGTAGACAAATCTGGATCATGATTAACACTATGACTTACAGCAGCGATATTTTCTTCTGAACGTATAGTTCTTTGTCTTGTTGTTGTTGTTGCATCGAATAGAGAAAATGTTGTCCGAAATCTATCGATAGTTTGACGAATAAGCTGCTCTGATGGACGATAGTGTAAACCATAAATTTCACGAAGTGCTCTATAAGTTTGGCGAATAGAACACTGATTTTGAAAATGAATTTCAACAATTTGTAAACTTTTTTGCGGCGTGAGTCTTTCCATGATAATTTGCCAATGCTTACTGAACAGAAATGTTTAAACAACATGGCTTCTACCTTCTGTCAAATCATAGTTATCCCTATCGAAAGTTCTATCACTCTAAAAAAACACCCGATATTTAAGCAGTATTTTATAAGAAATAAGAATAATTCTGCAATATTTAGATAAGATAGTGAATCCTTTATACATTGCAATGTTCAAATAACTGATTAAGGTCCAAATTAATTCTGGCCGGACATTCGTAAACACTCTAACTTTAGGAAGGAGAGACCTGGAGACTTCAAACTTTCAGGATGGATTTGTGGCCTAAATATCTCGGTTGAGTTCTTTTATCGACAGAATCGGTAATTGTTCCTCAGTTATTCACGGAATTTTCTTCAATTTTTCCCAGTAGTTTCGAAACCACGAGTCCGATCAATCCGAAATTCAGTACATAGAAGTTAAATGATGACATGCATATTAGCACAGAATTTCGTGAGGATCGTATGTTGACAAGATCTTTAAAGAAAGTGTTGATCACAGCAGCGTTTAACGCTACCGAAATCAAGTTAAAATTTAGCTTCTGGACGCAAACGTTAATACAAAATTTCGTGAGGATCGTATAATTACAAGATTAAAAGAAAATTTTTGCGCACAAAACAGGGTTGAGTTCCATCGAAACAATGGAACAGTTCTACGATTGAGTTTAAATTTACGATTTAGACAGAAATAGCGACAATAATAGATACTGAACTGTTTCAGCCGTTACTGTTAGGTAGTAGATCATAATTGAAACAAGTTGTAGAAATTACTATATTTAACTACCAATAAATTGATATTGTACACATTTAATTGTGACTCGAGTTTCGGGAATTAACTATACCATTTTTAGACAACTGAAGACTCAACAAGCAGGACGGGGTTATTATGCATATACAGGCAGAAGAGTTGATGAAAACAGGTTAAAAAAAAGGGCAGCTAACAAATATTAGAATGTCGACACGCCAAGAAAGATTGGTAAACAGATGTTACTTTTTTAAATATCTCAAATATTTTGAATCTGCATAGATCCGTACAGTCATTTATTATTCGTACATTATTTTATTGTGAACTAATTTGACAATTTCCACAGATTCTGAATAATCAAGTTTCTCTCCTTTTGATTCTACATGTAAAATTTTAAGATCATCTTTTGTCGGAAAAGAATGATCGTGTTCTATACAATGAGTGGCAAAATTAGAAGTTTGTTCATTTTGTATGAAATTCATTTTATGTTCGTTGAACCTCGTCTTGAAGGAACGTCCTATATATCTATAACTCATAAACTCCAGATTTGTGTATGTTTAGAGTTGGGTCCTTTGCGTTAAATAATACGAATGATAATTTGTTTTTTGTATTTTGAAAGCAACATTAACATCTAATTTCGAAAAACAACTATCGGCCACTTTTTGACTTATGCTACCTAAGTACGATAGAGAAACGAATTTTTTGTTTTTTTATAGCTATAAATCAAATTTATCTGATCATAAAAACTAATAAAAACAAAAAATTCATTTCTCTTTCGTACTTCGGTAGCATAAGTCAAAAAGTAGCCAACAGTTTTTCAACTTAGATGTTAATATTGCTTTCAAAACATAAAACAAATTATCATCCTTATTATTTAACGCGAAGGACCCAAATCTAAAGATACACAAATCGCGAGTTTATGAGTTATCTTTTTCGCCCTGTAGTAATAAATATTTAGGACAGACGGGATGTTCCTAATATTTGTTAGCCGTCCTCTCTTTTTAACCTGTTTTTATCACCTCTTGCCTGTAGATGCATAAATATCCTGTCCTGTTTGTTAAGTCTTCAGTTGTCTGAAGATGGGATAGTTGATTCCCGAAACTCGAGTCACAATTAAACGTGTAAAATATCCATTTATTGGTAGTAAAACATAGTAATTTCTACTACTTTTTTGACAATAAAAGAAGCATTTCAAGGAATCGACTTCAGTATTCAATGCTTGTTTTTATACCATTTGTGCTATTGTGTCTTCACATATATTTTTTGAAACGTTTTTTTGTCTTGGTGTTATTTTGAAACAATATTACGTATACACATCTCCTATAATAGATACTTCATATAATCGTAACTTAAATACTATCTCTTCAGTAATATTGACCGTGTAAAGCCGCACTGGGGTTTTCATATTTAGCTGGAAAAAAGAATATATATTGTACATTAATTTGAAGGGTACCTCACTGTCACATGGATACAAAGTAAAATTAGAATATATTTTAAATTTCTTAACATTTCTATTAGAACGAGAAATAATGCACATTTTAATTAGGAGTAATTTGTGAATCATTGGAAAACATTCAGTGATGAAATTTTTAGCCTTGACTCACCAATAGAAGGGGTTTTTCTTGCAAGTCGAGGAATTGACACTCATTTGTGTGAAAGCAGTGGGTTGGTACTACAAGAACTGAAGAAGCAACTGTACAAGTGTCTTTGGAAATATCAGACATGGAGAAAAATGTGAGTATTCAATATCAGATAATAATATTTTCATCGTAATGTTCAATTACGTGTTTCCCTCGTAATTTCTGGGTCATTTATCTTACGTTTGGGTGTTATGTAATGAAACTATTAGACGAATATATTCAATTCTTAGTGAAAGTTGCAGCCGAGTGTCGAATTATTTGTTTTAATGTACGGGCAAACTAAATTGTTCGTTAACAACAACATACATACATTTTTCTTATCATTGAAAATTGAAAGTAGTAATTCGAATGTAATAGCTTAATCGATTTCATCCCGTAAATTATTGAATAGTTGGATAGGTGGATTGTACGTTATTCGAAATTAAATTTATTGATTGTGGTTGAGAATTCTCTCTCAGAAAATATTACGCACGTTTTATGCTGGTAGGTTTCAAGAAGATACCTTAATTTCTTAGTTACAAGCGAGGAATTTATTTGTAATAAATTTATTTTTAGGAATTTATTTGCGATAATGAATGACGCAGATAATTTCATCTCTGAAAATCAGTATTTGGGTTCTTTTTCTGCCATAACTGGTTTGAAAATGAAATAAATCCTACAAAAATAAAAAAATCTAAAGGAAAAAAAACGAATTCTAAACAGACACTCAGCGCAAGTCGAAGGCTCACAAATTTAAATTAAGTTATTATTATTTTTTTATTAATATTATCCTGATACTCCTAGATCTTCTTTGAAGATCCCTCAGAAGCTTTTACTCCGATCTTGCGCCACTTTAGGTCACAGCACTGTTAATTTTTGACCCAAGAGTGAAATGGTGTCCGACACCCGTCCAGCTAGAAAATTTCATTTCCTCCTGAACAGGATTCGAATCCGGACCTTCCGGTCACGAGCACAATGTTCTACCAGTGAGCTCTCCGCACACATATATATAGTGTTCAAATAGTCCACCATGTTGTGTCAAACAGTAGCCAAATCTTTTATAAAGAGATAATCTCATACCTGTGAGCAGATTAGGCATAGTGGCTATTTTAGCACAAAGTTGAATTATTTTTAACCTCAAATTGTCAAAGTTTTTAAGAGTCCAGTAACATTGATTCTTACGTGTTATAACTGTTGAATTCCCCCTATTTCTTCAAATTATATCTGTAATTTTCAATTGTGCCTGAAAACTTTGAATGACAAAAATATATGTCAAATTTTGATACAGAAGACTGAATGACCTCTTTTTAATTATCGAGTTATCATTAATTTCTGTATTTTTTAGGTCATACTGCTCTGTTCAGCCTTGCTCTTGGTGCAATGTGCATCAACATTTGCTCAATCTGAAGGATCCACTGAGGAACCAGCGAATGCACCTCTGAGTGATCTAGAGGCTTCATTTGGAGGATCAACCACCAAATCTACAACAGCTGTCCCCGAAACAACGACAGCTAGAAGAACAGGATTCTATTATTTATTTGACTGGAATACTTTCTTGGACGTTGATGACGTGAAAGGAACACGTGTGAATCTCAGATTCCAACCGAAAATTGGTGATCCAAAACGATTTTATAATATACAACTTAAATAAAGAAAACTAATATAGTTTACATAGACATTATTCATTTTCGTCAAATTTCTAGACTCGGGTATGTTTTCGTTTAATTTATTTTTGTATTATATGTAACATAATTAAATTTTTCAAAGAATTTATCGTTATTTCTGTTACCTGTATATATATTATAGGTACATTATATATATATATATATATATATATATATATAATGTACCTATAATTATATATATATATATATATATATATATATATATATATATATATTGACTCTTTAGAGAGTAATAAGATCAAAATCATTTAAATAAGGTCAATTTTCACAGAACTATTTTTAATTTAACACATGATAACACTAAAATTTCGAAGAAACTTCGGAAGTACACATCAACAAGCCGATTGAAAATCCTTGAAATGTTAGTAAAAAAACAAGGAATCTTTTCAAAAATTTAAATGAAACTGAAAGAGAGAATTTACTTTACCATTATTCATTCTGAAACTATCAAAGGAAATGATTGAAAAATTTGTTATTAACATGAAACTTATGTTACTTTCAGTGAAAATATTGACAATTGCAAGCAAAATCACATGAAACTTATCAAAGCAACGCAATTTTGCTAGAAAACAATCAAAATTCAATGAATATAAGGAGGATGGTCACTACCTACAATACTGTTGAAAAATTGTATACAAGAAATATAATCTGAGGAGCATTTGGCATGAATAAATTTTTAGTAAGATATAGACAGATAAACTGAAGAAATATTATTATTTTCATAGGTAATTCTCAGTAATTATTAAATTAGAAAGAAGCATTTGAATTTAAAAATTTTGAAATTTATGACATGATGAATATTGTAAGTGAAATTGAACCAAATCAAGGGAAACTGGTACCAAAATTTAGATAATAATTCTGGCTAATTTTCTGGTGTAGTTTCAGGACAGAAAATTCTGTAATTTTCATGTAAATTGCATAAGCATAATTTTTGAAGAATTTTGATAAATTCAAGCGCTTTGGAAAATTCGATATTTTCTTGAAGCTATAATAGAAGCGGTATAGCCAACGTCAGGCAGTATCATAATCACCAGCATCAAGACCAACTCCATCTTTTTTTAAATATTCTTCCAAAGTATTTCTCATAACCTAAAATTTAGATAATATTATTTCAGTGAATTAGTGTCAAGAAATACGTTACCTGAACTTATGAGGGAAAAACTTTAAATTTAAAGCAAGTATAAGTCAAGAGAAAGAATAAAGTGAATTAACATGGTTACCAAGATACAATTGAAAACGTTCTAGAAGAAAACAGTTGAACTGGTGACGAATCGGAGAACCCAAAGAAACCGAGCTCTATAGAAATTGAAATATGCTTCATTATTTTATTTAATTAAAACGAATCCTCGTCAAGTAAAAACCGATTCAATTAAATTAGTCACTTTTGTTCAAACATTTAAGAGTATGGAATTGGCAGTTTTCAAATATTGGTCTGTGATCGCATCTTTTTCTCAACATTTTTCTGTGGAAGAGTTTAGTTTCATAAATGGTGCTCAGTTAGCTGAATACGTTGATTTAGGTTAGCTTCTTAACAGGATATTTGGTGAATGTGGGTATGAAGATATATATTTTATTGATTGTTCTTATTTAGCAAACAAATAACTTACGAGTACATGGGTAAGAATTTCAAATGCTTTTTTTGAAGAATGTGATATATATTTTTTTGAAAAGCAACCTTCTCAAAATGTGGAACATCATTTGGTAATGAAATTTCTTATTTTTGTGTACAAATGGAAACAGGCAGTCTTAGATGATGTTTGCGGAACGATAACGGTCAATATTTTATTTTCTTTAATACATATAGGTTGGCTTTCTGGAGCCGGAGAAATTTGAATTGAAATAAACACGAAAAACTAGTTTTCAATGTTCATGAAATGGCAAAATTTCATGAATAAATTTTCGGCAGTAATGCCTGTTCATGGCGATTCAATAATCACAAAATTTTCGCAATAAATCAGGCTGTATTCCCCCAATAACTCGTCGAATGTTGGCACAATTGTGCTAAATTATTTCTGGCTCGTTTAAGCAGATATAGGACTCTACATAGTCCCAAAGGATATAATCCAGATGTCCTTTGGTGTCACTCACCCCGGACTATAAGCTTTTGACCATTATCATTTAGAAAACACGTGGATCAACGATGCCAGGGGCTCATAAAACGTATTAAACTTTTTCAAGAGTTGAAAATAATTCCGGACCAAATATTCCTACATCGTAATCGATTCCGACTTCTCTGATAAATCTAAACAGGACGTGATCAATCATTTTTCAGTTTCACGTATTGATAATTACTTTAATAATAAGTAATAATTACTAATTAATTTTTGACTAACATAGGTTTCTCATAATTTTGCTAGAGTTCATTTAGCTTTTAAATCATTAATTAGATATCATTACATATAATGAATAAGCTTTTACCCGAGGCACGGACGCCTACCCAACAGATTCTTATTTCGCAGATACTGTAAATGATATTCTCCATTTGAGATTAATATATCGGGTTTTTCTTAGAGAAAAATAAAACACATTTAGATTGAGACTGAAGCCGAATTTTTTTTTTATTTGAAAGATAATTTCATGAAATTTATATATAATTTTCGACTTATGTCCACCACGACTAGCTCTGAAGAACCGCATTCGACCAGACCAATTTTGCATCACTTTTTCGACTAATTCAGGTCTTATTTCATCAATAACATGAGTTATGTTGGCTTTCAAAGCGTCTATTGTTTCCGGTTTATCAGCATAAACTAATGGGTTGACATAACCCCAAAGAAAATAATCCAGTGGAGTTAAGTCGGATGATATTGGAGGCCAATTAATTGGACAATTTCTCGAAATACTGTTATCGCCAAATATTTCTTTCAATAAATCAATTGTTACGCTAGCAGCATGAGGCGTAGCACCATCTTGTTGAAACCAAAACACTCCTGGGTAGATACCATTCAAATTTTGAAACAAATCTTCATTGATTATCGATCTGAAACGAGCACCATTTACTGTAACATTAGCATCATCGTTTTTAAAGAAATATGGACCGATAAAGCCTCCAACGTGTAAAGCACACCATACAGTGCATTTTTCAGGATGCAATGGAACCTGCAGAACTTCTTGAGGATTGTTTTCACTCCATATACACTAATTTTTTTTTGTTTACATAGCCGTTCAAATAGAAATGAGCTTCATCACTAAACATAATTTCACGATAAAAAAGTGGATCAACTTCAAGCTGTTCTAGGGTCCAATCAGCAAACAAACGGCGCTTATATTGGTCAAGTGGCTTTAGTTTTTGAACCATTTGGATCTTGTATGGGTGTAGACCAAGATCTTTACGCGAAATTTTCCATGTGGTGGATGCACAGAGTCCAACTTGTTGTGAACGTCGACGAATAGATAAATCTGGATCACCATTAACACTATGACTTACAGCAGCGATATTTACTTCTTTACGTACAGTTCTTTGTCTTGTTGTTATTGTTGCATCGAGTAGAGAAAATCTTGTCTGAAATCTATCGAGAGTTCGACGAATAAGCTGCTCTGATGGACGATTATGTAAACCATAAATTTCACGTGCCATAAGTTTGGCGAATAGATCACTGATTCTGAAAATATATTCCAACAATTTGCAAACGTTGTTGCGGCATGAGTCTCTCCATGATAATTTGTCAATGCTTACTGAATAAAAATGTCAAAACAACATGGCTTCTTCCTTGTGTCCAATCACAGTTATCCCTATCCAAAGTTCTATCACCCTGAAAAAAACACCCGATACATCTATTCTTAATATAGCCTATTCTGAACATTTTGGTATTCTTATGTTGACGCTGAATGATCAACCTACTCCTTCTTTTTCAGAAGATTTTCGATTGGTAAATATTAAACATTTTTCTGACTATTCAATCAAGAAAAAACTAGTCCAGGTGATTTTTGACTCCTTTATCCGAAGTAAAGGTTTTACCCTCCAAAAAATGTTGCAATGACCGGAACAAATAATAATCACGTTCAAGCTGTAAAAGCTTTTGGCGAGTGACCAAAATTGTATGAAGTCTCGCATTATCTAGGTGCAACACCACAACTTTTCTGTTGATTAATTCTGGCCTTTTCTGTTTAAGTGCATCATTCAGTCTGTTCAGCTGATGACAGTAGACTTCCAAATTCATTGTTGTGTTATGCGGTAAAAGCTCAAAAAACAAGATTCCTGGATATTAGCTTTCGAAATGCTTTGAGCCGGTTCATCCTTTTTGCTTGATCTCTTGCGTTTAACATTGTTATATACAACCCTTTTTTCGTCTTTAGTAAAAATGGATCATTTTCGTGACGTTTGAGAAGCAAATCACAGACACTAACGCGAAGACACGAATTTCTCTTCTTGAGGACATGGGGAACCCATATATCAAGTTTCGAGATTAAATTCAGGCCTTCTAAGTGGTCCTTAACAGTTGAATTCGTTAAATTTTTACCTCTTACCGATTTCACATGTATCGTGTCTTTATCAGATTCAACCGGCCTTCTGGAACGTGGTGCATCTTCGACATCAAAATTGACGGATTGAAATTTTGTAAAGCGAAAAAATCGAAAAACTACAATTAAATCATCTTTCGGGAAAAAACGAAATTACTTTCCGAATAACCTTATAGTTAAATTTTGATACTTCCTGAGTATCGGGTGTTTTTTTAGAGTGATAGAATTTTCGATAGGGATAACTATGATTTGACAAAAGGTAGAAGCCATGTTGTTTTGACATTTCTGTTCAGTAAGCATTGACAAATTATCATGGAAAGACTCACGCCGCAACAACGTTTACAAATTGTTGAAATTTATTTTCAAAATCAGTGTTCTATTCGCCAAACTTATAGAGCACTTTGTGAAATTTATGGTTTACATAATCGTCCATCAGAACAGCTTATTCATCGAACTATCGATAGATTTCGGACATTTTCTCTACTTGATGCAACAACAACAACAACAAGACGAAGAATTGTACGTAAATAAGGAAATATCGCTGCTGTAAATCATAGTGTTAATGATGATCCAGATTTGTCTATTTGTCGAAGTTCACAACAAGTTGAACTCTGTGCATCTACTACATGGAAAATTTTGTGTAAAGATTTTCGTCTACACCCATACAAGATCCAACTGGTTCAAGAACTAAAGCCACTTGACCATAATAAGCGTCATTTGTTTGCCGATTGGACCCAAGAATAGCTTGAACTTGTTTGACTTTCTTATCGTAAAATTGTGTTTAGTGATGAAGCTCATTTCTGGTTGAACGGCTATGTTAACAAGCAAAATTGCTGTATATGGAGTGAAAATAATCCTCAGGGAGTTCTGCAGGTTCCATTGCATCCTGAAAAATGCACTATATAGTGTGCTTTCCACGCTGGAGGCATCATCGGTTCTTACTTCTTCAAAAACGATGCTAGAGCTAATGTTACAGTGAATGGTGCTCTTTACAGATCGATGATCAATGATTATTTGTTTCAAATTTTGAATGGTATTGACCCAGAAGTGTTCAGGTTCTAACAAGATGGGGCTAAACCTCATGCTGCTACCGTAACAATTGACTTATTGAAAGAAACATTTAGCGATAATGTTATTTCGAGAAATGGTCTAATTAATCAGTCTCCAAGATCATGCGACCAAACTCCACTGGATTATTTTCTTAGGGATTATGTCAAGTCATTGGTTTATGCTGATGAACCAGAAACAATAGACGCTTTGGAAGCCCACATAACTCGTGTTATTGATGAAATAAGGCCTGCATTACTGGAAAAAGTAGTCTGGTCGAGTGTGGTTCCTCAGAAAAACATAAATGTCGTAAAATTATCTTTCAAATAAAAAAAAATTTGGCTTCAATCTTAATTTAAATGAAATTTGAATATTAAAACAAATTGAAATATGTTTATCTACTACAATTTTAATTCCAGAAAAATTTTTTTATTCAAAAAACTTTTAGAAATAAATTTATGTCTACAGAAGCACCGCTTACATTTAATAGACGTATATAATCAAAACTCAATATATAATGTCAAATGGAATAAATTACCCAACAGATATACGAAAATAATTAAAATTAATAAATAAATATTTAAAGGAGACAAAATTTTGTTTCTGGTTTTACCTTTAAAAACACCAATTGCCTTTTAAAAACATGAACACACTTAAAGGACTTCTCAAAGAATATAATTTATTTGAAATATTTACTATATTTAAATATTCGAATAAATTATTTCAAAAATCTCTAAAAATGTGCACTATATCTTCAAAAAACAAATATAATTCTAGACAATCCCGTCTTCAGTCCTCCTTTAATATTCCAAATATCAAAATCAAAAACTTAACCTATATCTATCACGTGTTAAAAGACTTGAGCTTCGAAATACAGATCAACTATATAATTCAAGATTGATCTATGTTCTAACAAAATCAAAGAACAGTGTGAGTTATTTTAAGGTTTATTTAAATTCATTGACATTCTATAATGAGATTTATTGAAGCCAAAATATAATTATATATTATATATAAAATAAAATAGAAAGGCCTTCTACTTGATAGAAGAAATATAACAAAATTTGAATATTAAAACAAATTGAAATATGTTTATCTTCTACAATTTTAATTTCAAAAAAATTTTTTTATTCAAAAAACTTAAAAACTTAAATTTATTTCTAAAAGTTTTTTGAATAAAAATTTTTTTCTGAAATTAAAATTGTAGAAGATTAACATATTTCAATTTGTTTTAATATTCAAATTTTGTTATATTCCTTCTATCAAGTAAAAGGCCTTTCTATTTTAATTTAAATGTGTTTTATTTCAATTTGAAGTTCTGTCACTCTAAAAAAACACTCGATATTATAATAGATAAAGTTTCCAAAAATAATTCGGAATTGAAATTTATTTAAATAATTCTGTCAATTATTGACTTAAATTCTCTAATAACTCTTGCATCATCGTGCAATGAACAAATGTGCTCAAATAAAAACTTTTACTGAAATTGATCATACCTTACGTTTACTCACCCGTTTAAATTATTCCATAATACAACATTGAAAGAAACAATGTTCACTTCACTTCCTTCCTGTTGAAGTTTGAGGTGATTAACACCACACCCCCCTGCAGCATCCCAATTTGGATCGACCACCTCCAAAGTGTTTCACGTTTATTACGTTGATATTTATTGAACAGAAGAGAGATTGTGAAAGTCAGTCATATCGAAGAACACGAGGTCTTTGCTTCCTCAAGCCGCGAAGAACTCGAAGAATCACTTACGATCACCGCTTTGACCCTTTTTCGCCGGTATGCGTGATTGAATTGTTTCATAGCTTCGTAGTGAACTTTATTTGTAAAATTATTGGATACCTTCAATCATGGTGAGAATATTCAATAGCTCCAAATTAGATAAAAGGTTGCAAATTAAATCAGTACAGTCGATAATTAAAATAAAATGAATAATATTTGACTGGGGTCACTCTTTATTTGAAGAAAAATAATTTCAAATTATATTTTGTAGGAATATAACAATAGCTTCGTCAGATTATATTTATACAAGAAATATTCTGGTGAAATTTTTGGATTGGGGCAGTTCATTCATACCTAATAGTGGTAGTTCATTTTAAAAAATGGAACAAAATAAGAGATTATTTCGTTTTCTATCACTTTCACAAATCTTCTTCACATAGTTTGCTATACCATTGATTAACCCCAATTAACCCCTTTTCTGGATAACCTATGTATATATAAAATTTGAATATCAAAACAGATTTAATCTGTTGTCTTCTACAATTTTAATTTCAAAAAATTTTGTGAAGAAACTTTAAGAATTAAATTAATGTCTTTATAAGCACTGCTCATATTTAATAGACGTATAAAATCAAAATTCATCATACAATATTAAATGGAATTAAGAAAAACCAACGAATATAAATTGTCAATTGAAATTAAAATATAAATAAGCAAACATTTCTTGTTTCGTTCCAGGCATGCGTACTGAACTCTTCAGACAAACGTACGAAGCCCTGTTTGTTACGAAATGTATTGTTTTCTGATCTTATATTAATGAAAAATAACTCTTTCTCGAAAATATAAAACATAATTTCAAGAACTCCTCAAAAACTAATTTATTTGAAATATTCAATATATTTAAATAAATTACTTCAAAATATCTCAAAACATGTAGCACATCCTCAAGAAATAATTAAAGTTACGATAAGATCAGTTCAACTTTATATATAAAAAAAATAATAATAAAATCAATTAAGTTGAACTGATCTTATCGTAACTTTAATTATTTCTTGAGGATGTGCTACATGTTTTGAGATTTTTTGAAGTAATTTATTTAAATATATTGAATATTCCAAATAAATTAGTTTTTGAGAAGTTCTTGAAATTATGTTTTATATTTTTGAGAAAGAGTTATTATTCATTAATATAAGATCAGAAAATAATACATTTTGTAACAAACAGGGCTTCGTACGTTTGTCTGAAGAATTCAGTAATGCCTGGAACGAAACAAAAAATGTTTGCTTATTCATATTTTAATTTCAATTGACAATTTATATTCGTTGGTTTTTCTTAATTCCATTTGATATCGTATGATGAATTTTGATTTTATACGTCTATCAAATATGAGCAGTGCTTATATAGACATTAATTTAATTCTTAAAGTTTCTTCAAGAAATTTTTTGAAATTAAAATTGTAGAAGACAACAGATTAAATCTGTTTTGATATTCAAATTTTGTAATAATCCTTCTATCAAGTAAAAAACCGTTCCTTCTTATTTTATGTATATATAAGATCGTAGGTAAGTTGTCACGCTTTATGAGTGCATATTTAGAATCTGGTGAAGCCACAGTGTAATAAAACAATTATTGGTCATTAATGAGAAGTGTGTGGAAATTGCAATTAATTTACTTTTTATTGAAAATGAGTTTTCATCAACTAAAGAGCGATTCCATCAAATATTCCAGAACTTCTTCCTAAAACACTGTTCAGTATATTCATTGAAGGTTATTTCAGGTTTGTGATAAAATCAAGTCTACATTTCTTTATAATTAAATGTTACGCCTCGTATCATTTTGGATAAATATTCATACATTTACCTGAAATTCAAATAAAGAATCATATTCGAAATAAAGGTCATATTTCATCATGTAGGTGAAGATCTTGGATCATGTATCGAAATTATAATATTAAATAATAAGAAGCCGTTTTTTATTTGATAGAAGGATTATTTACAAACTTAGAATATTAAAACAGATTTAATCTGTTAGTCTTCTGAAATTTTGATTTCAAAATTTTTTTTTTAAACTTTTAGAATTAAATTAATGTCTTATATTTAGCAGACGTATAAAATCAAATTTCATTATACAGTATCAATTGGAATAGAAAGCCCAACAAATATAAATTGTTAATTAATATTATTAAGTAATATTGAATGTTTCGTTCCAAGTGTGCGCACCTGAACTCGTCAGACAGGCGTGGTACGCATATTTTGCCTGTGACAAAATGTTTTGTTTCTGATCTTGTATTTATGAAAATTGAATCTCTTTCAAAAATTCATAACATAGTTTAAAGAGCTTCTACAAAACTAATTTATTTGAGATATTTAGTTTGTTCAAATATCTAAATAAGTTACTTCAAAAACATGTAGCACATCCTCAAAAACAATTAGAATTTAGATAAGGTCAGTTCAACTTTACATTTAAAAGATAAAAACAAATAAAAATAAATAAACTTGTAAACTTACCATACAATTTCTGGAATCTATGTTTAATTGCAAATTCAAACTAGGTACATCTAATATCCAAGGTACTCTATGTTCTATGGAAATCACAAAAATCACACAAAGTTTGTAAGGCATTTTATAGCCTTCCTTAAACCACTGGAAACTGTATAATAAATTTCTTTATTCAAAAACCTAATGTAATTATATATTATATATAAAATAAAATAATAAGAAGCGGTTTTTTACTGGATAGAAGGATTATTAGAAACTTTGAATATCAAAACAGATTTAATCTGTTAGTCTTCAACAATTTTAATTTCAAAAAAATTTTTTTAGAAACTTTTAGAATTAAATTAATGACTCATAAGCACGTAAAAAAACAAAATTCATTATACAATATCAAATGGCTGGTTATTGCATTCAATATTGTATAATTAATGTTGATTTTATACATCTATTAAATATAAGCATTTGAAATAAATTCTTCAATGCATTATTTTTAAAAAACACTGTTTTCCAGACACATTGAAGTTTGTGATGCAAACGGTTATTTCTGTGCTTTATTATCAATAATAATATATATTCGGGTCACGTACAGCTACAAATAATTATAAGCTCAATCAGAGGCGAAGAAAATGATTTTGATACAGTTAAGAGGTCAAAAACCTGCACAGCGAGCCTATAGAATATTTCATCTAAAAAAAATTTAGTGTTCCTTTTTATCGTTCCATTCTAAAGAATTATTATTTGACGAAATAATTCATGTTTCTTGAAGAGATAAATCTAATAATATTCTTGTTCATCAAAATATGACAATATTGAGCTATCACAAGTAAGCCGGCTTTCTCTTCGAGCATTTTCCTTCAGCGAGGATGATCGTTTCAACAATTTGTCGAGGAGAAAATTGGACAATTTGGTAATATCCTGAAGAATGTCTCAACACAAACCGCTGCATAATGGTCCATAAATGAACAACGGTATGTTGTTATGTATCGACTTCAGTTTAAAAAATCAGCGTTCATCAGTACCTGCAAGACTAAGGTCAAGAAACTCATCTCTAGGTGAACCTAAGTCTCGTTTATAGCTTACCGCAATAATCACCAAGTTGTGTAGAAAGTTTTTTTTTATAATAATAAGGAAATCAGAATTGGAATTTTAAATATTTCAGTTAGGAGTATCATTGTATCTATTTATTTTGTTATTGTAATATATGACAACATACATTTTTATCCTTAGGTATATGAAGAATTCAAAATAAGAACGCTGCAAATTTAATCTCACTGTATGTTATTGTATTGACAAAAATTCATCTTGAATTCGAAAATCAAACGATTTTCAATATTCGTTAATGTTTATTAATTACAACAATTATTTCGTCATACCATAACTTCATCGAGCGAGTTTTATTACTGACTACAATTAAAATAACTTTGAATTCAGAATTATATCATCTACAACATATATTGAACATCATATACAAAAACTATCAAAATGATAGCCTTATATACATTCTGTCAAGAAAGTACCCGGAATTATCGATTTAAATCTGGCGGGGCAATGAGGCAGGTAAAAATTTTTTTTCCTAGGTTGGTACCACTGTCCTTAATTACTATGCCAAGCTTGAGCGGGATCTGTCAACTAGTGTGTTTGTAACAGCTGATTAAGTCAGTCGATGTCAGAGTGCGTGCCGATTTTTACTATGGGTGATTACGTTGAGCAAAGAATTTGTTTGAAGTTTTGTGTTGCAAATGAATTTTCGTGTGCCGATGCATTGAAAATGTTGCAAAAGGCCTTTGGTGATAATGCTCTATCGAAAACTCGTGCATATCAGTGGTACAGAACCTTCAAGACGGTCGTGAAGTGGTCGCCCATCGACGGCTTCGATCGAAGATAACGTCGATAAAATTAAGGAAAGGGTGCTGGAAAACCGTCGTACCAGCTTGAGAGAGATAGCACATGATCTTAAGATATCCCACGAGTCCGCACGTATGATTTTGATTGATATTTTAAAGTACTATAGAATTGAGAAATGTGTTGTAAACCATTTACTATTAACATGATAAAAAAAAATAAGTAGCTTTTCAAAAATAATATAATATAATAAAATAATAATTTAATGCATAATTTAAAAAATAATTAAAATTTGAGACAATACTATTAATAGATAGAAGTAATTAAAATAACTTTGAATTCATAATTATATGTTCTAACTTCTACAATTTATATATTGAAAATTATATACAAAAACTATCGAAATGATATCCTTATTATTAATAAAACTTTTAGAGATTCCTTCATATTTTTGAGACTCGTGTGATGTTGGAGAATTCTATATGTATACTTAAATAGAAACAGTGTTCCTAAGATATTTTCTTTTAATTTTTAGAAATTTTTCCAGAAATATTTTCATAATTGAATTTTGTGTAGGTTTTACAGAATAATCCTGCTTAATATTTAAAAACCCTCTTCCAAGGAATTAACGGTTTAATCTATTTTCATTTGGAAGAAACAAATTGTTACGAGGTCATATAAATAATATTTTCATGAAATGAAATTAGTAAAATATTCTTATCTTCAACAGTCACAAAGACTAACTAAGCGTAATGTTATTACATAATAAATGATATTATTTATGACCTACTGAATTGAATACCATTACACTCGTTTCCATATGGATGTATAAAACTTATTTTCATTCACAGTATTTAACGGGATTTTTTTTCACATATGAAACCAACAGACTGTATGATTTTCTAAGATATGGTGGCCGTGATTTCATCAACCATATAATTATCGAGCAGTTCTGTGCAAAATGTTGATAGATGTGGAAATAGATTTCAAAAACTAAGAATATAAAATGAAAATATTTTCCATTCTTCACGTTACAGCAATAATTTCGAACCAAAATTTATTATGCGTTCTTGAAATAATATATTGGCAGAATATTTTTCTATTTATTTATTTATTAAATAAGTGTTCATATTCCTACTTTATTTTAATGGTGCTCACCTACGTTTCATCTATTTTAAAGGTCTTCGTCAGTACGTAATTACCATTAAAATAAATTATTGAGAGTACACATTAATTCGGTCCCTTTTCAAAAGTTGTCTCTTAAAACATTAAATTTTTAAATAAAAATTGATTACCGCGGTTTTAGACTGATTGGACATCTACCGTTAACATCTAGTTTGAATTATTTTGTAGTTTCATACAAAAGGTTACTGGCCAATAAGTAATGCAGTTACTAATATACCATTAAAATAAAGTTGAAATAAAAACATGTATCATTAATAAATCAATCATAAATAATTTTTACCACGTATCGATCAAATCAATCCAAGCATATTTTCGCACAAAAATTTAACAGAGATTATTACTTCAACAAAAGTTAAGAATTTTAAGGAACAAAATTACTTTGAAGGAATTTAAAATATTTGGAAAATTAAAGAAAAAACAGCCGTTTTATAACAAAAGTTAACAATTTTAAGTAGCAAACTTACTTCGAAGAAATATAAAATATTTGGAATATAAAAAAACAGCATTTTATTTATTCAATTTATTTAATTATTTATTTATGAGAATGGTTTTCCATACCCATAGAAGAATTCAACTTTCTATATGAATCATTTTTTATGAGTCTTGTTTAAAAAAATTATTCGAATAATCCAATTGAATTTGGAGTGTTTTACGAAAATAATGTTTATCATACCTATTAGTGCTTTCTTGATTTTCATTCAAGTATCTGCGTAGAAAAAAGCAAGTAAACGGTATCATTTTCACTTTCTTTTCAGCGTATAATCAATCAGATGTTTCGTCCACATGAGCCATGAATCAGAATTGTCCTATAAACCTTGTGTCGTGGTAGACCAGCGTGACCTTGAAGTCGAGAAAGTGATATTAAATGAAAGTCTGACCAAGTTGTGCATCATTGAAGAAAACGGAATGAATCTTATGAATGATGATTATCTCTAAAACGATGAATTATAAGAATCCGTTGACTCATCCTACAAAGATCCACTAAGATCAACATGAGGACAAACAACGTCACACTATTGTTCGAAATAACGTACATTTAATGTATTTCCTTATTTGTCTTTACTTGACGAAAATTTATATCGAATTGAAAATTTAGAAATTGTACACAATTTACGGCATTCTCAATTTCTCAACAATTTCCACCCCCCACTTCTATTTTAACTCATTTTGAATGAGGTCTTGTGAGGGGAAGCTAACAGACTTCCTAATTGTGGGAAGTAGATGTTTCTTCCCATCGGACTCTTAAAATTGGCTATTGGGGTGCAAGTCTCTTTCTTTATTCCATGGTGAGCAAAGGTGTCGAAAGCTGTAAACAACTTCCTCAAACCAAAGAGAACGTAGTACTGACCGACATGAAGAAGAGGACGCGACCTCTGTGTGGAATACCGGGAAGCTGCGGCACAGAAAGCAGATTTCTGGGAGATCCTGAAGGAGTTCAGCCATGTGTCGCCATATGGTCAGTTGATAGGGATCGCGATAGGTAACGATGTCTTGAGAAGTCGAGAAGGGCTTTTCAATATTGTGCGTCCGACGTTTGAGCTGGGATGCAGTGTCATCTCCAGCTAAGGATATTTTTGGCGTACACTTGAGGCAAAGCCAGAATTTGGTTGAGACATCAAATAAACGGGAATGAAGGATGATATTATCTCAGAAGTTTGGCATGTGAATCACCAATGAAGCTCTTTGCGAAGCGTTGTTGCGAAGGAGCCTAAAGACCTCTGAATAGCGAGAGTTAGACGTTTCGTCCCAGCTTGCACCTATAAGACTCATTTATTGGCTATTAAGTGCTAGTTTGCCAATTATACTTGTTCCCTAGTTCCATTGTGAACGAAGGTGTCGAAAACCATATACTGCTACTTCTTTAAACCAGGGGCTGGTATGCCCCTGAGCGACATGAAGGAGCGGTTGCGCCATCTGTTTAGAATGCCGGGAGGCTGCGGTTTAGCAAAGCAGATTTATGAGTATTCAGGAGTTCAGCATGTGTCGCCACAATATATACCAAATAAGTCGAAGTAAGAATTAAAAACATATAACAAATGTTCAAATGTATTCTGTACCACTTCTTCCATTTCAAAACCAATATCTGAGTATATCCTCATCGTGAATTTCATATCCAAAACTAGAGTTTTCAGCCGAAGAAATGAGTTCCCATTCAACACACACTGACATAGACACACTGTATAGAAACGTTATAACATATTTGAAGAGATTAATTGGTAGGAAGCGAATAAACACCATAAAAGACGATAATGTTTTGAACATTACCTTACCTACTGAAACATAAGTGTGTTAATTGAATTTGATCGTTAATTACGTGATCAGTCATCTCTAACTGTAAAAATATGTAGATACCTACTTTCTATGCGATTTCTCAACCTGTATTTGGTTATTGGAAATACAAATTCAAGCAAAACACAGTAGTTTTAAAATAAGACTTGTTAATTGTCAATTAAAGTTCTGTGAAAGACAGGAAAAGTTTCTTCAGGAAACAAACTCTTAGATAGATTCATCCAGTTCTTATTCGATGGATTGCAGTTTGTTTCACGTGACTGTACTCGTAAGAACTTTCAGGTCTTTTGCGAGAAGCGAAAATTTCATTGAAACTTGTGTCTGGGAAAATGGGTTTGAATATATATTTTGTCACGCATATTTGGAAATGCCCTAACGTGGTTTTGAAAATAACTGCAATATTCCTTTGAGTTTATTGATTAGTTTTAAAAGAGTATTGAATGAATTATTCCTGTGGCATCTGATGAAGAGTGCTTTCAGAAGAATATTCAAAACGATAATTCATAGAAATTAACAGTATGTTAAAAACGAAAGACTCTATAGCTTGGAAATGTTTCGATACTAACTCAGTCTTTTTTCAGAAATCCTTCGTGTTTTGTATCCTCATCGCACTCCTTCATTCAGCTACAACCCTGCCACAAAAAGACTCCTTCAAGATGCCCACTATTGATTTCTCCACTGCGCAAGAAGTCAACAGCTTAGAACCAAGTGCTATACCTGAACTTGAAGGTAGATCTCACAGCAATAATGGTAACTTCTTAGAAGCAACACTTGAAGAAGTTCAGAACATCTTGAAAGCCAGTCCAGATTTACCACGCTTGACTAAAGGTGAAATACTGGATTTAATTGAGAATATAACCAAACAAGATATGGAAAAACTCCGTAGTTTAAATAAGAATAGAAACGGAAAATCTGTTCTTCTGGTCATGCCCTACTCGCCGAAGAAAAATGGGGAAAACATAGAAGATCTATTTACGAAGAAACCTGTCACCGAACTCATAGAAAATGAGAATACAGAAAGCGATGACAAAAAGCTGAATAAGAGAAAAAAACCGACGTTCAGTGTGAAGAAAGAAAGCAATAGAATATTCGGAAGAAATGTAACAAAAAGTAAATTTACTTTTCCAATGACAACTTCGACATCCTCTACATCAGAGATTCCCTACGACACTACATCTGCAATGACAACTGAAGCAACTACTGTAGAAGTAACAACATTCCGAAGAAGAGTCAGACCTCCAAGGACAAGGCCTCCAACGACTACTAGACCAACAAGAAGACGCAGGAGAAACACTACTACTCCAGCCACGTCAGAACCGAAAAAGGATCATGCTCAACTCGATAAATTTCTCCCAGAAGATGCTATTCGGGTAACTAAGCCTCCAGTTTATTACAGGTTTACAAGAAGAACGACAACTACTGAAGTACCAGATTTAAATACAGACGAAAGTCACCAAGATAATGTTTACGTGAATCCTCCATCATTAAATCAAGGTCCACTGTTCCAATCAATTGATGTGAAACCATACAATGAAGTTAGTTTCCAAGTTCAAGATGAACTCACTCGTACAGGGCCTGTTTTCAAACCGATTTCGAACCAGCTTCTCAAAGATGATGAAGAACCAGTGCAGTATCAAGGAGCATCCACATTCAGACCTCTTACTGGCGATTTCGTCATACCAGAAGGTTTCGAGAATATTCTCAGAGAACTGAAATTAGATTCCACTTTGAACAACGGCACGGTATTAGAAGAAGCCATCAAAAGCAATACAGTTTTTCCCAAAACAACCACCACTACTACTCCATATCCAATAACACCAATGCCACAGTTCGGCGAAGTAGCTGAAAATTTGAGCCCTGATATGAGGGAATTGCTAATGACGTTCGGCTTGATACCTAATCCAAAAAAAGAAAAAAAAATTGAGAAGGAGAAGAATGAATTCCGGTCCGAAGTCATCAAAGAAACTCCTGATTCTTATGTTGGATTCAAACCAATACCAGAAGATGGTGAACCAAACAAAGATTTGGATTCTTTGTTGGCATCCTTTGGGTTAGGTCGGAAAGCCAGGAAAAGTAAGAAGATCAGAAAAAGGGTAGACTCCACTGCAGGATTAGATCTGTCAGTTGTTCCAGAGTCTATGTTAGGTATCGTTAAAAATTTAGGTTTGAGAAATGAAATTCCAGTTGAGAACAAATCACCTCTCAAGTATTCTTCATTGAATAATTCTGTATCAACTTCGACTAATGATAGAATAGATAATTTCCAAGAAAACGAAACTATTTCAGCAGATGATATTGAAAACATAAACAGTCTCCAGAAAGAACCGGTTGAAATTGTGACCCCTTCGCAGATAATCAATTCCAACAAATCAGCTGAGGAAAATTCAACTTTATTTGAATTTTCGAATGAAGAAATCCTAACCACAGAAAAACCACTGATCAACAATCCTGAATTGTTGCAAATGGAGTTTGGAACCACCCCCGTCGAACCAGTAGCAGAAACTGGCACTGCAGAAATATGGATTGACAGCCAATCAGAAAATAACGACGAAAACATTATTGTTGCAGAGGCTGAAACTACCACAAAAGGAACGTTAACTAGCGTTGTTTTCAACCCAACAGACCAGAAAATAGTAGAGAAAGAAAAAGAACAGTTAGATAAGCTGGTTGAGCTCATCAAGGCACTCAAACGCATCAATGGATCAGCTACTGAAGAAGATTTCAAAAGTTTCGATCTAGATACCCTGAGAGAATTCACAAAAGTATTGAATGATTCCCAGAAATTAACCTTAGGGGAACAGATTGATAACGAAATCAATCCACTAAACAGTAACGAGAATTTTCCTAAATTCAATCCTAAGAGGCAAGAAGCCACCACTGAAATAGTGACTGTTACTCCAGAAACATCTGCAGTTACCGATTCGAAAGAAGAGACTTTTTCCCTAGAAGAATCATTCGGGCAATTGCCCGAGGAAGAAATTGAAACAACTACAACAAAACAATATTCTAGTGGAGTATATTACATGATAGACTGGAACACTTTCTTGGAAGTTGATAATACAAAAGGTACGCACGTTAATTTGAGATTCCAGCCGAAAGTGGGTGATCCAGGACGTTTTTATTCAATAAACAGCAACTGAGCAAGAACACCAAATTGGAGGAGATTTTATTCGAAACATGTATCGCCTAAGTATGCGGTATGAATCGCTAAAGTGCTGTGAGATTTCAGGAACAATAAATTTTATTTCAGTAGGATAGTTTCGAAAGACTGATGGAGTTTTCGGGAGATATTCTTCATTGACATTTTAATCTTGCTAGACATATTTGTATATACTATTTTATTTTATGATAACATAACTGATGAGTTGAAATACCCAAAGCATAGAGATTCCCTTTCATAAAGATCAATCAGGTTATGAGATATACTTTTCCATTTCAATATTATGAATAAGAATTATTTTAAGGTTGATGTGTGTAGCTGAGAAAATGATTTATTTGTTATTTATTGTGATTTTTCATTATACCATAAAATCTGTATACATTTTTCTTTATTTCTGCTTACCACTGAGTATGAAAATTTGAATATAAAAAGGAAATAGCACTGATCTAACTAACTATTATCCACAATTTCTGGGGTTCCTTTTCGAACATTTTTTGAAGTAAGGTGAAAATAAGCTATTGAAATTATTTTGACCAGAACGGTATACTGGACGAATAAGATACGGTTCTATAAATTCAGAATCAACCATAACATTGCTTCTAGAGTTTATGGGAAACATCTTTACACCAATGGAGTAACAGAAATTATATGTGATGATCTATCTGAACCGTTTGATAGTGTAAATCATGAATTGCCGATAAAGAAACTCTTTTTAATGGTATTGAGAGTCCATCTCTACCGGTGATACCATAATTTCTTTGTCAGATGTCGAAAGTGCAATGGCAGAATAAAATATCAAGAAAGAAGTTTGGGGGTCCCCAAGGTTCGAAGTTATGTTCCATATCATTTATTATTTTCATCAATGATCTGGACATTACGATTGATGATAGAAACGCAATGAGTCCAACAATTGATTTGAATGTAACTCTGCCAATAAATGAGTCGTACAGAGAATTATGAAGAGTAACAAAGATATGACCATCAAATTGTTAACTGTAACATTAGACGGATCACTATCCCGGGAAATTCACCTTGAAAAAGTTTCAAAACTAGCAACGGCCATTTATTCAATATTCATTAATAACAATGAATGTATCAACTAGACAAGGCCTTAACAGCTCTGTTTACCAACTTTTGCTCACTTGCTACTTATGGTATTCTTGTTTGAGGTATATCTTCCGATACTCCCAACGAAGAATATTCTGAAGTTGCTCACTCCAATCTGAACACATTGCCAAGAAATGCCGCTTGCCATTGTTTCGGCAGGAAAAATAGAGGTTATCTCGCCATCTTACCCCACAGACGAAAACTCCCCCAATATGGTGTTGAATCTTCAAAGGTTATAGGTTACCTTCAAGCTCGACAGTGCTCCCAGAAAAAAATTTGAAATTCCAGGTGCAATAGGCGAAGAAAGAAAATATAGAAGAAAAAGTTCTCGGGATGAAGTTTAACTTATGAAAAATAGCAATATTTACCCTGAGAAGATGATCTCTGGTCTTCAGCAAGACCTGAATGGTGCGGATTATTCAAGACTTCATGAAGCAGACATTTTTTAGTGTAGCTTAAGAGTTAAGACTTTAAAATGATGAACTTAAAGCTGAGTTTACCAAAAAGAAAGCTCATTGGACTGTATAGATAACAGAACTGTAGTTTTTTTTTATCTGATGAGATACATTTTTTGGCACAGAAGCTTTGATCAGAGCTGGAGTTCACTTCTTATGAAGATGTTATGCTGCCATTTTTCTTATATGAGAAGAGAAAAATTTTCATCCACAGGAACCATGATGGGCACTGAAAATAATTATGCAATGTTAAGAACAACATTGACCAGAGGACTTGAAATGATCCTTATAATCTTTGAATTTGTAATTCAGATGTGAGTGATTTGGTTTCATCCTGATGGATCTTCTCAGAAGATCCATCAAGCTTGTGCGTTAGGAGATCAACTGCTCCGAAGAAGATTCTCTTCCAAGTCGGGTATTTAAACCAACACACCGGCTCTCACATGAAGAGAGAAAAATAAATGTCAAAAATTGAGTGCTTGTGGTAAAATGGGTCATTTTCAGAGCTATGTTGTTCACACCTCAGCGAAACGACAGATACTGAAAATGAAGCCTAATAATCACACTTCAAACAGAAGGTGTAGCCAGATGAAACAATGGAATAATAAACTAGCAGCGACACATGTTATCAAAATCGTACCCCTAATATTTGAGCAGATTAGTTTTGGATTTATTGAAGCATTTATAATATTTAAAGTTGTTGTTAAATAATTAAATAACCTAATTCCTTTACAAAATGTTGGTATAATATGTTTCGATGCTTTGTTTCATATTTGTGTACATCACTGACATACTGTATATTCTCACTTAAATCAGTTGGTAACATTTAATGTTTAATTTAAAATGAAAATTCCATAGGTTTATGATGAATACGTCATTCATCATTCATTATATCTTGAAAAATATATAAAAGACAGTATTTTTATTTCCACAAAAATGTTTCTAATAGAACAATTGTTCACCACAATGTGGCTTCTTCAGGTATCTACATTCTACTGGCTGATGGTGTCCAGTGTAACCGAGTTTAAATACAGTGTAAGGTAGGTGACAAAATAATGGAAGAACAAGTCATAAAAACTCAAAGTACTTATTGGAGTTTGTCGCTAAAAAATGCCATTAGGAAAAGATATTCAGTAATTAAGACTTGTTAACATCTGTTTCTTCATTCAAAAGGATTTCACGGGCATTGTACCTGTTGATTTCAAGAAATTCTAAAAGTGTTAATCTAGAATTTTTGCTTTCAAACTGGATAAATTTCATAATTATTGTTGAAATTGTGCCTGAATTTCTTGAGATGATTAGCTTATGTGGAATACGGAATCAGATATATAACTCCTTTGGTGTTCTTGGATTCTATTCTTGAATGATCTACCTGTCTGGCCAATGAATACTAAAGGCAATCGTTGCAAGTCAACTTGTAGACTCCAGATTTATTTTATTCATTTGCTCGATTCTTATTGTTTGAAATATTCAGCAATATTTTCAGATAATCCATTAACATAACTAAAACACTGTCTCTTATATAACGGGTGTTTCTCTTATAGTGATAGAAATTTTAAATTGAAATAAAACACATTCAAATTAAGATTGAAGCCTTTTTTTTTATTTGAAAGATGATTTTATGACATTCAAGTTTTAAAAATAATTTCCGGTATATGTCCACCATGCCTAGCTCTGAGAAACCGCATTGGACCAGACCAATTTTGGACCACTTTTTCGAGTAATTCAGGCCTTATTTCATCAATAACCTAAGTTATGTTGGCTTCCAAATCGTCTACTATTTCTGGTTTATCAGCATAAACCAATAACTTGACATAACCACAAAGAAAATAATCCAGTGGAGTTATGTCGCCTGATTTTGGAGGCCAATTAATCGGACCATTTCACGCAATAATGTTATCGCCAAATTTTTCTTCCAATAAATCAATTGTTACGGTAGTAGCATGAGGTGTAGCACCATCTTGTTGGAAATGAAACACTTCTGGGTCGATACCATTCAAATTTTGAAACAAATAATCCTTGATCATCGATATGTAACAACCACCATTTACTGTAACATTTGCTGCAGCATCGTTTTTAAAGAAATATGGACCGATGATGCCTCCAGCATGTAAAGTACACCATACTTCAGGATGCAATGGAACCTGCAGAACTTCTTGAGTATTGTTTCCACTCAATATACGGCAATTTTGCTTGTTTACATAGCCGTTCAACCAGAAATGAATTTCATTACTAAACACAATTTTACGATAAAAAAGTGGATCAACTTCAAGCTGTTCTAGGGCCCAATCAGCAAACAAACGACGCTTTTTATGGTTAAATGGCTTTAGTTCTTGAACCAGTTGAATCTTGTATGGGTGTAGACTAAGATCTTTACGCAACATTTTCCATGTGGTTGATGCACAGAGTCCAACTTGTTATGAACGTCGACGAATAGACAAATCTGGATCATTATTAACACTATGACTTACAGCAGCGATATTTTCCTCTGTACGTACAGTTCTTTGTCTTGTTGTTGTTTTTGCATCGAGTAGAGAAAATGTTGTCCGATATCTATCGATAGTTCGACGAATAAGCTGCTCTGATTGACGATTATGTAAACCATAAATTTCACGAAGTGCTCTATAAGTTTGATGAATAGAACACTGATAATAAATAAAATAATAAATATAATAATAAATTTCAAAAATTTACAAACTTTGTTGCTGCGTGAGTCTTTCCATGATAATTTGTTAGTGCTTACTGAACAGAAATGTCAAAACAACATGGCTTCTACTTTCTGTCAAATCACAGTTTTCCCTATCGAAATTTCTAAAAAAAAACCAGCCTATATTTTTTAATTAAAATGAGTTTCTACCAAGTAAAGACCGAAACAATCGAACATTCATTAGATCTAGCGTTTCAAGTATTAGTTTATGTATCTATCCAAAGCCATTCCATCCATTTTAATTGCACAATCTTGAGTATTCACTCGTCTCATAATACTATTTATTGAACCTAATAACATATATTTATTTTGGATGATGTCTAATACAGAATATAATTACAATAAGCTTATACTTAAGAAAAGGTATTGTTTCTATCTTAAATATTTTGGTTTCGATTTTTCTGTATAAATTATCGTATTTTATACTTCTTAAGAATTATTCGAATATATTTATATTTCCGAAGTAGTTACTTTGTCCCCTTAGCATGTCCAACAGATGTTTCGTCCAAACCTGATATTTTTGCCATCTGTTATCATATAATATTTTTCATACAATTCTTAAAATTTATTGGTGAGTGGATTAAAAACTAAGAACATCGCCATCTAAAACAACAGTTGTTTCTTCCAGAAGAAATGTTATAGTCTATCAAATGTAACATTAGTGAAAAATGTTCGAAACGCAATTTTTACTGAGGGCAATTTTGCTGGTCGTCATTCTCGAGGCTTCATCATGTCAAAAATTTTGGCATTCAAACTTCATGGGCATCTCGAAAAGGCCTAGAAATGGTAAGATTTCATTGACATTGTAGCTATTCAGAATTAAAAACACATTTTTTTTCAGAGCTTATTTTGAAGAATGTTTCGATCGATGAGAAATTCTCAATCAATTCAACTATTGATTATTGGAGATCAATAAACTCAAGATATTCTTCTTACGCAGTAGGAATCTCTAATGGATCAATCATAGTTTTGAGTGTCTCAAAAACTGATATTCCAACAGATTTCGAGATCAACTATCGATCAAAGGGTAAGTTCTTGATGGTCTAGATTTAGAATGGTTTGAAAAACTGTTCATTGGTGTTTGCAGAGGTGAATGGAAGATTCAAAGATGCGATTCTTGTTGAGGTCCCTTATAAAAACAGAAGGGGTGGTGGAATATTTATTGTTTGCATCTCGCCAGAAGAAAAAATATTTTGGTATGATCTTAACACTTTGGTGAGTATATTTAATAGTTAATGAATTTTCCATCTAATCCAAATCAAATTGAATTCGTGTAGATATTGAGAATCCTAATATTATTCATTTCACTAGAACCATAATTTATATAGGATGTCCCAGCCCTACGTGACCCTTTCTCAGGTATTAATAAACTATATAAAGATGAGTCAGGAATGCTATAATTTTTTTTACGACGCCCCCTGCGAAGATATGTGCCTCTAGATGGTATTCCCAATATTCAGTTTCTTTGTGTTAACTTCCGAACGACTCAAACGATTCTGGTGATTTTTTGAATTCAAATCAATACAAATATCAGAAATAATTTGTTTCCAAAATTTGAACATCAAAACAAATTGAAATATGTTTATCTTCTACAATTTTAATTTCCAAAAGAAGCTTAAGTCTTTTAACACGTGAGTGATGTAGGTTATGTTTTTGATTTTGATATTTGTAATATTGAATAAGGGCTGATGACGGGATTATCTAGAATTATATTTGTTTTTTGAAGATATAGTGCACATTTTTTAGAGATTTTTGAAATAATTTGTTCGAATATTTAAATATATTAAATATTTCAAATAAATTATATTCTTTGGGAAGTCCTTTAAGTGTGTTCATGTTTTTATAAGGCAAGTAGTATTTTTTAAAGATAAAACCAGAAACAAAATTTTGTCTCCTTTGAATATATATTTATTAATTTTAATTACTTTCGTATATCTATTGGGTTATTTATTTCATTTGACATTGTATATTGAGTTTTGATTATAAACGTCTATTAAATGTGAGCGGTGCTTGTTTTAGACATTAATTTAATTCTAAAAGTTTTTTGAATAAAAAAATTCTTTTGGAAATTAAAATTGTAGAAGATAAACATATTTCAATTTGTTTTGATGTTCAAATTTTGTTATATTTCTTCTATCAAGTAAAAAGCCTTTCTATTTTAATTTGTTTCCAACACCTTCCTCAAAAGTCTTCAAGACCGCCAGGGATGGGCTGACCTAGAGCTTAATGGTCAGAAGACGATCGACTCTCATTATTTTTCATCTTGAAATTCTTTTTCTCAGGAGCTGATCTGGACTTGGAATTTAGGATACAATGCTGATCGTCTTAAACTTGGTTACAATAATGTACTAGATAGAAATCAAATTTTTCTATCTTCCCTAGGTACCATTTACATTTATGATTTCGATGTGACAGAAAAAAAATTATGGTAAGATTTTAGAAATGTTTCATTCAACTTTTCAATATGACTAGTCAGTTTCTCGTAGGTTGACAGAAACTCTGAAATTATCTGATCCAATAGGAGAATTCGATATGATTTCCTTTCGCAATCGCTTTTACTTGCTACTGCCAGTTAAAACTATTGGAAAACTGCTGATATACAGATATACAGACAATCATTTCCAAACTTACAAGAATATAAGTGTAGCAGGAATTGAACAAGTTGTGGCTTTCCAATTAAATTTCAAATCATTCTTTGCGGTTAATGGATTAGAGGCTGGTGAGTACAAAATCAGTAAAAGTTTACCAATTCATCATTTTTGGAAACTTATGTATTTTTAAAATTAATTAATCCGGCTGATCTGTACCAAAAATCATCAATAAGGAGTATAAGCTATGGTAATAGAAAGTTCTAGAAATCGAGATAGTATAACATACATCTGTATTACAATTCTAAACTTCAACAAACCCAACAAGGTTTTGTTGATTACTGGGACATAATTGCAGACAAGCGCACGTTTCCAATTCATTGATTCTCGTCAGTGCCATGCAAAACCAGCGACCACAAATCTGTCAAGTAACTATATGCATGTCCAGTGATCAAAAAAACCTTTTCGGTTTTTTTTGAGTTCAGAATTGTTATACAGATGTGTGTTACAATGTCTCGATTTGTAAAACTTCCTATCACCATAGCTCACGCTGTTTATTAATGATATTGGGTACAAATAAGTCGAATTAATTTATTTGAATATGACTATGCTAATGATGAGCATTACGCTATATTGTGGTCTGACTTGAGCATGACGAAAGTTTTTTCTGCGTTCGTAACGTGAACATGTCGGGAATACATTTCTTCACTCGAATGTATGTTTATTTACATGCTCATCTTGAAGGTATATACAAATTTGGCCAACGGAATCGAATTCAATTGGAACAGATCATAAATTCCCACCTTGAAGGCTTGAAATATTGGATGCCAGTAAGAATAAACAATTTAAGGAAAAACTTCATTCTCTTCGGACAAAGGGTTGTTGAGCATGGTTCACACAAATCACTGGAAGCAGAATCCTTTATATACAATGGCGAAAATTTCGAAGAACACGAGGATATACCGTGCCAAATTTTTGGAGAAAAGTTCAATTCGCTGCAGTGTTTAGCAACTTCGCAGGATTCTGTTGGTATTGATGGAGCTGCAGCAATTTCAGTTGGTAATAACTTGGGCTTCTTACTGGCGAAAAGAAGTCCGAATAATCTATTTAAAGTCAATTTCCAAATCAAGGATATTGCGAATCCGATACGAGAGCAGATGAAACAATTGAATGAGACCAGAATTGAATTACAGGTAATTCTTTTTTCTATATGTAAATTGAAAAGTATCAATTTCAAAATATGTTTGGGAAATAATTTGCTGTGTTTGAAAAATATGGAGCATTTTTTTTTTTGGTTATCATACAAAGAAATTTATGTGAAGGATGGGTCATCTAGAGTTTGCATTTTGAAAGAGTGGTTAATTCGAATCGAGCACCACTTCTGTATACAAAAAGTTAGTCAATTATTTGACATTAACGAAATGCGTCGATTTACGCTTGAATAATACGGAAATATCAAAAACTCAATTCCAAATTGGTGGATTTTCTATCAGACCTGTTAGAAATTTACGTGAAAAATTCAATATAAATGAAAAATCTGGAATGGTGGAGGTCCTCACTTGATGGAAATCCATTTTCATTTAATTTAAAAGGGATTAAATAAAAACATATTTAATAAAATTTCCACATTTATTGTGTTTCAACAATATTGTAACACTACATTTGCAACAATTGTTTCGCCAAATTCTTGGCTTCTTCAGGCGAGTTCGATGTTAAACTACTCTAAAAATTTTTATTTTTTCTCCTTATATATTTCTCAAGATGGAAGAGGGGGGAACGGTATTCTAAATGCTTCTGGGAATTTTTATGGCATGTTTATCAATGGTGATCTGTTGACATCGGTTTGGTCATTAAGTAATATATTCTGCCTGTTATATCTGTTAATTTCCATTGCTTCTAGAATATTAAGTCTTCTACTTTTGTTTTCTATGTGTAGAATTTTGTAGTTTGAATCAAACATATGTCCCTCGTCTAAAAGATGGTTCGCATAAGTTGAGTTCTGTTTTTTATTCAGGAAACTACTCAAATGTTCTTTAATCCTCTTCTTGAAGTTCCTTCCTGTTTGTCCAATATATACTTTCTGGCATGAACCACAATTCAACTTATATACTCCCGATTTTTTGTTTTTATCTAATTTGTCTTTATTATTTTTGATTAAATTACTTAAAGTATTATTGGTTTTGAATGCTATATTGAAATTCCGTTCGTTTTTCAAAAAATTTGCTACTTCTATTGATTTTTTACCTGTGTAATTTAGTGTTATATATCTATTCCGTTCTATTTTTTCGCTTTTGGGGTATATTAATGTTAGAGCTTGCTTTAATAAGAATTTATTCAATATTTGGTCCACAATGTCAGGTTTGAAACCATTATTAACAGAGATTTGTTTTATAGTATTGAGCTCACAGTCAAAATTCTGTTTTCTCATAGGTGTTTTGATTAGTCTATGTACCATGCTATTGAATGCTGCTAGTTTTTGTGAATATGGATGATGTGACTTTGAATGGATCGTTATGTCGGTGTAGGTTGGTTTGCGATAAATTGCAAAATCGTGTTTACTATTGATTTTTGATACTGTTAAATCTAAAAAATTTATTTTACCATTTTTTTCCTCTTCATACGTGAAATTTATATGAGGTGAAAGTTTATTGATGAAATCTAAAAATAGGGTCAACTGTCTAATTGTTCCTATGAACAAACATAAAATGTCATCTACATAGCGATACCAATATATGAAATGTTTAAAATATTTACTTTTTTCTATTGCTTGTTCCAGGTAGTTCATAAAAAATTCGGCTAGTAACGGACTAAGGGGGATTACCCATTGCTAAATTTTCTGTATTCATATAAAACGTGTTGTTAAATGTGAAATAATTTTGCTTAATGGCACGTATTCAGGCATTGTGAAATTTCATCTTTCAAAACCGGGTTCGTTTTATTTCGGTCTAATGACTCTTCTACTATTTTTATTGCTTCCTTCACTGGGACGCTAGGAAACAGATTTTTTACATCAAAGGATATGAATTTTGCATTACCTGGAATTTGCACGTTTTGAATTTTATCTATGAGGTCATATGAATTCTTGATTGCGAATTTTGGTTTGAATTTAGTTTCTTGTATTATGATATTTATCAATTCTTTTGATAGTTTGAATGCTGGAGCTGTGATGAAAGATAATACAGGTCTAATGGGGTGATTTTCTTTATGTAATTTGATGAAGGCGTACATTCGTGGTATCTGAGGATTCATTGATATCAACTTAAAAGTTCTGTTGGGGTCAAAAAGGCCTGGGGAGTTTGAAATTATTGTTTTTATTTCAGATTGGAAATTATCCGTGGGATCTTTTTTCAGAATTGTATATTTTTCTGATTCTAGAAATGAAATTGTTTTTTCAATATATTCTCTTTTGTCTATTACTATCACAGTATTACCTTTGTCCGCTCTGGTGACTATTAAATTATTAGTTGAAATTTTATTTTGTATACTTTTAATTGTTTTCTCCAATTGATTATTCTGTTTATTCACGGTTGTTTTGGTAATTATTTCCTTTATGCTATATTTATCTTTGACAGAATCTTGACATGAGCTCAAGGCTATTTCCGCATCTACTGCCAAATATTCTGAAGATGTTTTGTCATTACGTGGAAGATTGAATTTAAGACCTTTCTTGAATAGTTCTATTTCATCATTGTCAAATACTGTGTTTGAAAGATTTTGAAATCTGGGATAGAAAACGTGATCATTGTAAAGTTTCTGATGCGACTTTGGATTTCTACGTGATTTTCGAATTAAATGAGATAATTTATTTTTCTGTGTTACAAACTTTTCATGCATGAAAAAATTTTATATCTTCCCTAATTTTCCTATCTATTTCATCAAACAAAAAATGATGGAGTCTAAAAGTTAATTCTGTGTGAATTACCTTCAAGTATATATTGAAAATGTCTCTCTTGTGATATTGGTGTTTCTTGTCTGATCTTAACCAAGCTTTCATTCCTGTTGTCTTTCCATACTCTGCTGCTTTGCTTCTATTTTTGGTCTTGAGATTTATATAATTCGGGATGACATCGTGTTTCAAACATTTGTATCTGTATTATCTTTCATCACAGCTCCAGCATTCAAACTATCAAAAGAATTGATAAATATCATAATACAAGAAACTAAATTCAAACCAAAATTCGCAATCAAGAATTCATATGACCTCATAGATAAAATTCAAAACGTGCAAATTCCAGGTAATGCAAAATTCATATCCTTTGATGTAAAAAATCTGTTTCCTAGCGTCCCAGTGAAGGAAGCAATAAAAATAGTAGAAGAGTCATTAGACCGAAATAAAACGAACCCGGTTTTGAAAGATGAAATTTTACAATGCCTGAATACGTGCCTTAAGCAAAATTATTTCACATTTAACAACACGTTTTATATGAATACAGAAAATTTAGCAATGGGTAATCCCCTTAGTCCGTTACTAGCCGAATTTTTTATGAACTACCTGGAACAAGCAATAGAAAAAAGTAAATATTTTAAACATTTCATATATTGGTATCGCTATGTAGATGACATTTTATGTTTGTTCATAGGAACAATTAGACAGTTGACCCTATTTTTAGATTTCATCAATAAACTTTCACCTCATATAAATTTCACGTATGAAGAGGAAAAAAATGGTAAAATAAATTTTTTAGATTTAACAGTATCAAAAATCAATAGTAAACACGATTTTGCAATTTATCGCAAACCAACCTACACCGACATAACGATCCATTCAAAGTCACATCATCCATATTCACAAAAACTAGCAGCATTCAATAGCATGGTACATAGACTAATCAAAACACCTATGAGAAAACAGAATTTTGACTGTGAGCTCAATACTATAAAACAAATCTCTGTTAATAATGGTTTCAAACCTGACATTGTGGACCAAATATTGAATAAATTCTTATTAAAGCAAGCTCTAACATTAATATACCCCAAAAGCGAAAAAATAGAACGGAATAGATATATAACACTAAATTACACAGGTAAAAAATCAATAGAAGTAGCAAATTTTTTGAAAAACGAACGGAATTTCAATATAGCATTCAAAACCAATAATACTTTAAGTAATTTAATCAAAAATAATAAAGACAAATTAGATAAAAACAAAAAATCGGGAGTATATAAGTTGAATTGTGGTTCATGCCAGAAAGTATATATTGGACAAACAGGAAGGAACTTCAAGAAGAGGATTAAAGAACATTTGAGTAGTTTCCTGAATAAAAAACAGAACTCAACTTATGCGAACCATCTTTTAGACGAGGGACATATGTTTGATTCAAACTACAAAATTCTACACATAGAAAACAAAAGTAGAAGACTTAATATTCTAGAAGCAATGGAAATTAACAGATATAACAGGCAGAATATATTACTTAATGACCAAACCGATGTCAACAGATCACCATTGATAAACATGCCATAAAAATTCCCAGAAGCATTTAGAATACCGTTCCCCCCTCTTCCATCTTGAGAAATATATAAGGAGAAAAAATAAAAATTTTTAGAGTAGTTTAACATCGAACTCGCCTGAAGAAGCCAAGAATTTGGCGAAACAATTGTTGCAAATGTAGTGTTACAATATTGTTGAAACACAATAAATGTGGAAATTTTATTAAATATGTTTTTATTTAATCCCTTTTAAATTAAATAAATGAAAAACCTAGTTGTGGACTAATGTTTCGTAAAAACTGAATCGATTGATAAAACAACCCGTTCGTATTCTCTTCCAGTGATGACACCTGAAAATATTGCGGCTGTAGCCCAAATCTCTGACGACTTTTCTAATTTTTTCGAATTAACGCATAACATTGAAAAAATATTCATCAGTTTTCATTTGCAGCCGATCAAAAATTCAAATTTTAAATGATCAATCCCTTAGTTTTGATTATGTTGACGTCATTTTCCAATTAAATATCATTCATTGGCATACTCTATGTATCGGGTGTTTTTTTTAGGGTGATAGAAATTTCGATAGGGATAACTGTGATTTGACAGAAGGTAGAAGCTATGTTGTTTTTAAATTTCTGTTCAGTAAGCATTAATAAATTATCATGGAAAGACTCACGCCGCAACAACGTTTACAAATTGTTGAAATCTACTTTCAAAACCAGTGTTTTATCCTCCAAACTTATTGAGCACTCTGTGAAATTTATGGTTCACATTTTTCTCTACTCGATGCAACAACAATAAGACGAAGAACTGTACGTAAAGAAGAAAATATCGCTGCTGTAAGTCATAATGTTAATGATGATCCAGAGTGGTCTATTCTTCGACTTTCACAACAAGTTGGACATGGAAAATTTTGCGTAAAGATCTTGGTCTACACCAATACAAGATCCAACTGGTTCAAGAACTGAAGCCACTTGACCATAATAAGCGTCGTTTGTTTACTGATTGGGCACTAGAACAGTTTGAAGTTGATCCACTTTTTTATCGTAAAATTGTGTTTAGTGATGAAGCTCATTTCTGGTTGAACGGCTATGTAAACAAGCAAAATTGCCGTATATGGGGTGAAAACAATACTCACGAAGTTCTGCATGTTCCATTGCATCTTGAAAAATTTACTATATGGTGTGCTTTACACGCTGGAGGCATCATCGGTCCATATTTCTTTAAGAACGATGCTGGAGCTAATGTTGGAGTGAATGGTGCTCGTTACAGATCGATGTTTATTTGTTTCAAAATTTTAATGGTATCGACCCAGAAGTGTTTTGGTTCCAACAAGATGGTGCTACTCCTCATCCTGCTACCGTAACAACTGATTTATTGAACGAAAGATTTGGCGATAATATTATTTCTAAAAATGGTCCAATTAATTGGCCTCCAAGGTCATGCGACATAACTCCACTGGATTATTTTTTTTTGGGTTATGTCTAGTGATTGGTTTGCTGATAAACCAGAAACAATAGATGCTTTGGAAGCCAAAATAACCCGTGCTATTGATGAAATAAGGCCTGAATTACTCAAAAAAGTGATACAAAATTGATCTGGTCGAATGCGGTTCCTCAGAGCTAGTCGTGGTGGACATACACGAAGAATTAGTTTTAAAACATAAATTTCATAAAATTATCTTTCAAATAAAAGAAATTGGCTTCAATCTTAATTTAGGTGTGTTTTATACCAATTTAAAGTTCTATCACTTTAAAAAAACACTCGATATGAAGTTATCATAGGCTGAGATCAAGTAAATGTGTTTTCCAACAATTTACTTAGTATCTTCTTCAGAAATTTATTGTTCATGATGTGAATTTTTATGCAATATTTTATATTGAGTTTTTATTGAGCTATAGAAACTTTTGGATGAAAGGTTGAAGAAATATAGCCCGGATCCAGTGGTATCTAAACCACTCTATAACAAACCACATCAAGGCGAGAATATTGAAGGAAGTGCATCATATAATACGGAAAAACCCTTCTCAGTTGAAGATTCAGAAAAACCACCAACAGTTGGGGCAAGAAATAATGCAGACCTGAACGAAAAACTGGATAAATTACTCGAACGTCTTGCTCAGTTGAAGGAGAAAATGGATAGAGTCGAAGCGATGGAAAGAACAAAGAATTTCAAGAAAATTATTATCAATGGAAAAACAGTGATAGACAGTGCATCAGTAGAAAAAGTTTCGAGTGAATCTGTGAATGAACAGAATACAGACAACATATTAGAGGACTCTGTTAGGTGAGTTGAATTTTCATTCACTTTAATGGTTGAAATTCAGAGTTTGAATTTACAGAAGGCTATTACTCAAAAGCTTTTTAAAGGATTATTACTTCTGGTGGTCTTTCTGTGAAAGACATAAAAGCAAATATTAGCTCTATATCATTATTTGGTCTGCTATCGGTTAGGCATTTGGGTTACAGAAAGGGTGAGAGCACAACCAAGGCGGTAGAAGACTTTGTGGAATTTGTTATGGATTGTTTTGGAATGGGAGAGCACTGTCTTGCTCTATTTATTGACTTGTCGAAGGCTTTCGATTGCGTTCCACCCAGCATATTGCTAAAGAAACTGAGGGTGTACGGAATAGAGACTTTTCCATCCTTAGGTAAAAATCAAACAGTGATTGTAGATGGTATTTATTCTGAACTGAGACCAATAGAATTCACTTTTTCTAATATACAAGGTTTTTTTTCATTTAACTTTATTAAACAGAAGAAATTAAACTAAACAACAACGAATTATAATAACATAAGCATTTGGTAATAATATATTTAAGGGGTTTCGAAGTGGCTTCTTTTAGCGGCGATACATAGCTTCAGACGCTTCTTGAATTTTTCGGCAATAGGTCGCAGATCTTCAGGCGTTAATCGGTCCCATTCCCGGTGCATTTAAAAAATCTTGCTTGTGGACGGATCATCTGATAAGGGTGAATTATGCCGCATCTCTGATGAGGCTAGGATGGCCGCCTTCGACTGGTTCAGTGCAAATAATCTGCTTATGAACTATGAGAAGACGCAGTAATTATTTCTGAGCTTGAGGAAGCGAAACCAAGAAAATATTTCACCTAGGTTTCCTATGCGGATGAATTGATGTTTAACCTTAGCAGGAATATTTTTGCACTGAGAGTTCTATCGCAATCTCTCTCTGGTGTAATTTTTAAGACTGTTCACCACGCATTAATCGAGTCTAGGTTAAAATATGTTTTGGTAGAGGAGAATTGAACCAGATATTATGACATCTTCATAATGATGCTATAAAGAGTGTTGTAGTCTTTATATATCTATTTTTATTCTCGAAAATTCAATGTATGTTCGAGATAGCATCGAAAGATCAGATATTCACTGGTATAATGCAGGAAACAATTCGATATACTTCATGATTTGACTCGTGTGAGCAATTTGTATTGCACTAGCACCAATAAACTCTCTCTCCCTCTCTATCTGTATCTCCCTCTCTCTTTCTCTCTCACGAACATAGACAAAAGATCATACATTACCCATCGCTCATACCCTCAATTTCTTATTCAGATTCAATTTTATTGAGAGTAGTCAAATGGCTATCGAGCAAAGTCTCCTGAATTCATAATTAATGTTAAATGAGGTTTATTGTAAGAAAATTTACTCTGAAGATAACAGGTATTCAAAAATTGATAGCGCTATTTGTTTGGTCTTTGGTGTGTTTTTTATGTCATAATGTGCTTCCAGACAAATTTTTGCTCAGTTCTTTGGAGGATTAGGCAACGAGTTGTTAGTGTGTCTAATTTTGGTAATATTTCTTAAACTTCTTCTTTCGGTTACTTCTGAATTGTAGAGCTTTGATTTAGAAGAGTGCAGAAAAATTGTGTCGGGTGTTTTTTTAGAGTGATAGAACATTAAATTGAACTAAAACACATTTAAATTAAGATTGAAGCCAAATTTCTTGCATTTGAACGATAATTTTATGACATTTATATTTTAAAAATAATTTCCGGCATATGTCCACCACGACTAGTTCTGAGAAACCGCATTCAACCAGACCAGTTTTGGACCACTTTTTCGAGTAATTCAGGCCTTATTTCATCAATAACACGAGTTATGTTGGCTTCCAAAGCGTCTATTGTTTCTGGTTTATCAGCATAAACCAATAACTTGACATAACCCCAAAGAAAATAATCCAGTGGAGTTATGTCGCATGATCTTGGAGGCCAATTAATTGGACCATTTCTCGAAAAAATGTTATCGCCAAATCTTTCTTTCAATGAATCAGTTGTTACGGTAGCAGCATAAGGTGTAGCACCATCTTGTTGGAACCAAAATACTTCTGGGTCGATACCATTCAGATTTGGAATTAAATAATCATTGATCATAGATCTGAAACGAGCACCATTCATTGTAACATTAGCTCCAGCATCGTTTTTAAAGAAATATGGTTCGATGATGCCTCCAGCGTGTAAAGCACACCATACAGTGCATTTTTCAGGTACAATGGAACCTGCAGAACTTCTCAAAGATTGTTTTTACTCCATATACGGCAATTTTGCTTGTTTACATAGCCGTTAAACCAGAAATGAGCTTCATCACTAAACACAATTTGACGATAAGAAAGTGGATCAACTTCAAGCTGTTCTAGGGCCCAATCAGAAACAAACGACGCTTATTATGCTCGAGTGGCTTTAGTTCTTGAACCAGTTGGATCTTGTATGGATGTAGACCAAGATCTGTACGCAAAATTCTCCATGTGGTGGATGCACAGAGTCCAACTTTTTGTGAACGTCGACGAATAGACAAATCTTATCATCATTAATACTATGACTTACAGCAGCGATATTTTCTTCTGTACGTACAGTTCTTTGTCTTGTTGTTGTTGCATCGAGTAGAGAAAATGTTGTCCGAAATCTATCGATAGTTCGACGGATAAGCTGCTGTTATGGACGATTATATAAACCATAAATTTCAGGAAGTGTTCTTTAAGTTTGGCGAATAGAGCACTGATTTTGAAAATAAATTTCAACAATTTGTAAAAGTTGTTGCGACTTGAGTCTTTTCATGATAATTTGACAATGCTTTCTGAACAGAAATGTCAAAACAACATGGCTTCTTCCTTTTCTCAAATTACAGTTATCCTTATCGAAAGTTTTATCACTCAAAAAAAACACCCGATACGCGCAGATGATCGTAGAGCTTATTGTGTTGTTGTTCACTTCAATACACGGAGAATTTGTATGGATTTTGCCATTGAATAGGACAAGCTTGATTTTGCTGGGTTCTCCAACGTCTCATTATAAATCATTGTGTCAATATTCAGCGTTTTCCCCATTTAAAATGTATAGTTGGAGAGCATCATACTGACTAATTTCTTTTTCACAGGAAGGACAAAAACCAAACTGTGGGAGGGACAAAAACATTCACAGATCTTGATGTGAATAACCTATATTTCGATTCCCTCAATGGCATCAAGAGCGAAAATATACTGTTTCATGATTCTGATACGGTTGTTATAAACGGCAGTGTAGTCTTCGAAAAACCTGTTGCAGTCATGAGGAACATAAAGGCAGATACGATTAATGGAATTTCTTCCTTATCGATTCCTATTGTTGAGGCGTATATCGGAGGTAATTATATATTAATGAATGAATATTTTGGGGTGCAATAGATTGGAAGGTACGGTCTGGTAAGATGGCCACCAAGGAGCCCCGACCTTACGCCTTTCGATTATTGTGTCTGGAACTCCTTGAAAAAAAAGTATATCAAATTCGCGTTCAGACTTGAGAAGATCTGTGCGAAAGAATAAAATTGTGTTGTGCAGAAATGCGTCAGAAACATTGTGAACTTCGCAGTTTTGTAGATTCAGTGCGATAACAATGTTTGAAATGTATTGAACCAGGCGGTGGACATTTCGAACAATTATTATAAGTAGTAGTAGTCTGTTTTCTTCACATTTTTTCAGAAAATCTGTATTAATAAAATTTAGTTTATTCGTTTGAATTATTTTGATTCGAGATCAATTTTTTATTTCCATGAGAATTACTCTATTATTCAATCATAAAGAGCTTCAAGATTTGGTTTTGGAATATTTCAACTTTTCGTTGTTATCTTCTTAGCCATGATATTATGACAGGGGACAAGCAGCTACTACAAAAGTTGATATGTCATTCGGAAGCACACTAAATGAGGTATTTTTTGCTGAAAAGAAACATGTCCATAATTAATAATTTTTCGATTTTTTGATAAAACTATTGGAGAGATACGATTGATTTTGTTCACTCCAGAGTGGTTATACTCATCTCCTTACCACGCCCGCAATAAAAATTTTTTGGACAAAGAACTTCGTATCTTGTAGCAAATTTAATGCCGTTTCCAGATATATGGTCAAATTTAATGTAGCTAAAAGAATAATTGATACTTGATTTTATGGAAAAACTTGAAATATCCTATATAGAAATTAATATTCTTCTTTATTTTCAGACACACTTTATTTCGAAACATTAAAAGTCGAAAACATTCACACACGCGAATTTGATAAATTACCAGTTCCTGAAGATTGGTCAAAGACTGGAAAATTGGACTACATCACAGGTCAAGGATCTGTCGTTTTTGTTCCACATAATGTCACAGTCAAAAGAATTAATGGCGACAATTTGGAAGATTTATTGAGGCAAATCTGCTTCGTCAATATTCCTAATCATATACCAGGTACTTTGGTAGTCAACGGGGTGAGACAGATATGATGAATTAGATCCACCATAAAGGCTACAATTTTTTTTATTTTAGAACGTCACCATTGATGAACCATCTGAAGTTGAATACCTTAATGATCTCAAATTCCCAGAATCCTTCATTTTAATGAAAAAGAGAGGAAATGTCGCTATCTCAGGTCGTATTACAAATTTTATATCAAAATATATTTCAGTAATTATTTTTATTCAATTACCTACCACCATTAATGAAACACTTTTAACAGAATTTAACTTTCAGGTAGAAAAGTATTCAGGAAAAATGTGACAGTTGACGTTCTGAAAACAAAAGGAAACTACATTAACGAATTCAAATCTGAGGATTATTTCACACTGTCCACTCCGCAGGAGATAACTGTCAAGTCAACTTTTTCGAACTTGGAAATAACGGAAAATTTTGTGGTAAGATTTCTTTGATAACTAGAGCTGAATGTACAGGAAGTATTCTCTTATGTTTGACCGGTCGCGGAATGGAAAACCTATGTCAGCTAGTTGTTGTCCCGAGCGAAAAGTTGTGTCCTGTTTACACGTCTGAAACTGTCGAAGATTTTCCACTGAAGTAACGACATTAGTTGAAAATGTGTGCCAGAACACGCCAGTTCAGTGGAAGAAGGACTTCTGGTAAACAGAAATTCTTGGAGTTGTTAATTCAACTGCATAAGGATGATCCTCGAGTTACTCCAGCGTTCACGTGGAGACCACCATCCACTTCCACATTAATGCTTCTGTTGGTGAGGAAACTCTTGATCTAATCGCATAGTCTCCGGAGAAAATCACACGAAGGTAGCTTCAGAAGAGCCTCATGCCAGACACGAATAAAAGCTTTGGATATGTCCGGAGCAACTGACCTAATTTCTCCATAGCGCTCAATAGTTCTTGTCCACACTTGCGTCACATAGCTAAGGAGACCACCATGATCGGTGTTTGCGAAAACCATATTGTTTGTCAATGATGCGACCTTCGTTCTCTAAGTATTTAAACCATTCTGTATAGGCACTCTTCCATGAATCAGGGAGAATTCCTTCCCTGTATGACATATTGAGCATCTTACAGAGAATAGGTGTACGCTCTGGTGAACACTTTTTGAATACAATGGTGGGAATCCTGTCTGGTCCAATTCCTTTCTAGGAATTAAGTCCACCAAGTTCTAGACGAATGATCCATGGTCTGAAGTATATAACCGTCATCCTAGATGAAACAGTTGGAATTGTTGGAGGTTTTCGACCAAATGTTTCGATAGTCGAGTTAGTAGTGAATGTCCGCGCTTTAACTTTTGGTGAAGTTGCAAGTGAATCATCCTTTTCTATCAGAGAGGAAAAACTTGAATGAAGAAGTCCTTGCCATCGACTAAAACTGGCACGATTCACTGGGGCAATCTGTGAAGTTTTTCAATGGTTAATATTTTTGCGCTCTTGTTCTAGGAAACAGCCTGTTATCGTTTGGCCCAAATGTTTATAATTTTCAAATTTGAGCCCAAAGTGATCTCAAATGACTAGGTTGGGCTCAATGATGAAGCAAAGTACCTGGGAATTGACAAAACTGTCAATTGGAATGCACACCTAGACAAAGTGTGTCGTAAAGCCAGGATGGGACTCTTGAACTGCAGGCGAACCTGCGATAAAACCTGGGTTTTAAAGCCCAGGCAGATGTATTGGCTATAGAGGGTATAAAACTAATTTAGGGTATAAAACAGTAGTATTTTATTGTTGGCAGGAGATTTGATACGTGATTACATTCAACACTAAACACAAGAGAGAAAGAATTTAAACAATGGGCCGTTCACATATGAGAAATAATTGATATAATATGCTTGAGTGTGAACCATAGACTTATTATCCTAATTTAATACGTCTATGATGTCAACCTAATCGCAGTATATTCTTGAGCGGGTTCCAGGTCCGTATGCAATTCCTTTTCTCAGAATTTTATATGAACGAATATTCAAGAAATAAATTATTTCGAAAACTCACCTTTAATGGACTCAGTAATTTATTTTTTGTTTCGAAAACTCAAAGAATCGATGAAAATCATTTCCAATAAGATAACGTGCCACGCAGCTAGCATTACCATTGGCCAATCTCAGAAGACTTGGTCATCTTGAAGTAAACATTCATACTATCATAGCAATAGTTTTCATTTGAACAAAATGCTGTGTAAAGCAGAAAAGGCATAAAATTTTACATCTAAGAAAATCTATCTATTTTATTTCAACTTTGAACTCGGCTGCACCGATTGGAAACCCTATACAAGGTTGATATTATTATTAGTTCATTTATTAAAGTTGCTTTATTTCAGCATAACGGCAAAACCATTGGTGATCGGTTGAACAACTTTTTACCTAATCCGACGCTGGCTAACACAACTAATGTTACGTCTAACGTCAATTTTGAAGCTCTTGAGGTAACTGGATCTGTAATTGTTGAATATATGGATAATCTCAATTACGGGAAGATATTGGAGGATATTATTTACAAGGTAAGTAAACCCGCATGGAAAACCATTGCTATAGTTTCAAAAATATTTTTTATGAGGTTCTTTCGAGAAAAAAGACAATATTGAAATTTTATTATTCAAATATCAGTACAAGAAAATGATCTCGAGAATTAGAACATGATGCAAATCACACATAAATCTTTATTATTTTTCTATTCACTAAACAACATCTGTATTCGCTATCTACTTGCTATAACACATAATTAGCCCAATTTCAGGAAATTCAAACACTGATAGGACATTGAAAAAATTTGAATATCAAAACAGATTGAATTTAGTCTCCTATAATTTTAATTAAAAAAAAAATATTCAAAAATTTTTAGAATTAAATTAATGTCTTATAAGCACAGCTTATATTTAATAGACATATAAAATCAGAACTCATTATATAATATAAAATGGAATAAAAAACCCAAAAAATATAAATTTTCAATCAAAATTAATAAATAAATATTTGAAGGAGATAAAATTTTCTTTCTGATCTTATGATAATGAAACCTAAATCCTTTTCAAAAATACAAAATACAATTTTGAGATCTTCTCAAAAAAATTATTTGTTTGAAATATTTAATATATTTGAATAAGTTACTTCAAAATCTCTCAAAACATGTATCATATCCTGAAAAAGCAATTAGAATTCAGATAAGATCTTCATCGGTCCAACTTCACATTTAAAAAATAAAATCAATTAACGATAAATAACTTACCTCTAAGACCTTGTAATATCCTCGTTTGAACACACGTATTTTGAAATCAAAGGTATTCTATGTTCATCACACAAAACTTGTAAGGTATTTTATGGTCTTGGTTATACCACATGATATTTATATAGTGGAATTGAATGGAATAAAACCTAAAAATAATTATATATAGTATATAAGATAAAATAATGAGAATAGGTTTTTTACTTGATAAAAGGATTATCACAAAATTTGAATATCAAAACAGATTCAATCTGTTAGTCTCCTATAATTTTAATTTCAAAAAAATTTTTTTTTTATTAAAAAACTGTTAGAATTTTATTTTATTTTTTAAATGTGAACTTAGACCGACGAAGGCCTTATCTGAATTTCAATTGTTTTTTAGGATATGATACATGTTTTGAGAGATTTTTGTAGTAACTTATTTATATATTTAAATATATTAAATATTTCAAATAACTTATATTTTTGAGAAGACCTTAAAATTATGTATTTATGTATCTTTGAAAAGGATTCATTTTTCATAATTATAAGAATCAGAAACAAAATTTTGTCTCCTTCAAATATATAAATCTGATCAACAGTTTCTGGGAAATATTTAATTTCAATCAATTTTCCATCTGGGACTCATTTCTTTCTATTTTAACATTTAGAAACATTCCTGGCTTATTCCGAAGTTTATGTCCTTCATTATTTATCACTCTTTAATTATATTAAACCTTTTGCTTTGTTTAATCGGCCTTTACCAAATGGAAATCCGCTAAAAATGATATTTTGAATAAGCTTACTCTAATTTTCACATATTTATTAAAAATATTACAATTTTTTTACTATCACGTTAGCAGTAAAAACTTTATTTTCAATTTTCAAATGATTGACTACCCACCAACCAAGTTTTAAAATCAGATTAAAACTGTAGTTCATCATGTATCCAGAATTTTTCAGAATATCCCTAGAAATAATTTGATTTTTTGGAATCCCTAGTCCCCGAAAATGTATCCTCTGATAAAACTGCATAAAAAGATCCAGGACATAGTTCCGGAAAAATTATATCTCTTATTAATTATTGTATTAATTATTGCAAGTCATTTCTCTAGCGTTTTCAATTCACATTAGACATGTGTGGGTTGATTCATTTCCAAGTTTAATTTTTTGGAAAGTCAATAAACTCTCCTTGTGATTCATTTTAATTTGAATTAAGTACATATCTGAATTTGAATATCAAAATAGATTTAATCTGTTAGTCTTCTACAATTTTAATTTCAAAAAAATTTTTCATTCAAAAAACTTTTAGAATTAAATTAATGTCTACAATAAGCACCGCTTATATTTAATAGACGTATATAATCAAAACTCAATATATAATGTCAAATGGAATAAATAAACGAACCAATATAAAAAAAGGCAATTAAAATTAATAAATAAATATTTGAAGGAGACAAAATTTTGTTTCTGATCTCACCATAATGAAACGAATTCCTTTTTAAAAACATAAAACAACTTAAGGATTTCACAAAAATATAATTTATTTGTAATATTTAATATATTTAAATATTCAAATAAGTTAATTAAAAAATCTCTCAAAACATGCACTATATCTTCAAAAAACAATTAGAATACGGATAATCTCTTCATCGGCCCTAGATAATATTTAAAATATCCAAATCAACTAACAATCAGTATATCATACCTTAGAGTGTAACACGGAACTTGTTTGAAACAGACTAACTTTAAAAATCCAGGTAGTCAGTTCGTCACAAAATCACAGAAAACTGTAAGGTATTATAAGGTTTTCTTTAAACCATTGACATTCCAGAATGAGATTTATTCAAGCCTAAATATTATATATTATGTATAAAATAAAATAGAAAAAGGCTTTTTACTTGATAGAAGAAATATAACAAAATTTGAATATCACAATCTGTTAGTCTAACAGATTAAATCTGTTTTGATATTTAAATTTTGTTATATTTCTTCTATCAAGTAAAAAGCTTTTTTCTATTTTATTAAGTACATATCTGTTGAGCCTCGTTTTTTAAGTTACAAACAATTGTCAAACCATGTTCTGGTTTAACTATTTTCTTATTCTATTCGTCAAAATTTATTGGGTCGCCTTCAAAATAGGCTCCATTTGCTCCAATACATCTATGCCAACGGCACTTCCAATTATCGAAACATTTTTTATAGGCGCTTTCCGGGATGGACTTTAGCTCTCGCGCCGAATTTTGTTTTATGGCTTCAATCGACTCAAAACAGGTGCCACGAAGGGGCAATTTTAGTTTTGGGAAGAAGAAAAAGTCGCAGGGAGCCAAATCCGGCGAATACGGTGGTTGCTGAAGCACGTTTGTTGAGTTTTTGGCGAGAAAGTCAGTCACAATCGTAGCTCGGTGAGAAGGCGCGTTATCGTCATGCAAAATCCATGAGTTGTTCGCCCACAAATTTGGCCGCTTCTTACGGATACGCTCACGCAAACGTTTCATAACGCCTAGGTTAATACTCCTTGTTTACCGTCTGACCCTCTGGAACGAATTCGTAGTACACCACGCCACGGATTTCGAAGAAAACAATGAGCATCACCTTCATTTTCGAGCGGCTTTGGCCTTCATTTTCGACCGTCCTTGAAGGCTCTGTACCACTGATATGCACGAGTTTTCGATAAAGCATTATCACCAAAGGCCTTTTGCAAGATTTTCAATGCATCGGCACACGAAAATTCATTTGCAACACAAAACTTTAAACAAATTCTTTGTTCAACGTAATCACCCATAGTAAAAATCGGCACGCACTCTGACATCGACTGACTTAATCAGCTGTTGCAAACACACTACTTGACAGATCCCGCCCAAGCTTGGCCTAGTAATTAAGGACAGTGGTACCAACCTAGGAAAAAAAAATTTTACCTGCCTCATTGCCCCGCCAGATTTAAATCGATAATTCCTGGTACTTTCTTGACAGAATGTATATTATGATAATTTCTTAATACCTTAATATATAATTTTTGATACATATCGTAGAAATTTTCAGATATTATTCTCAATTAAAATTTATTGGAACAAGCGTTGGCATAAGTGTGTTGTTTCAGAAGAGGATAAGATGAATTTTGTTCTACTTACAATTTCCCGGTACTTTTTGATTGTAGTGCGAGTTTGGTTATTCAAAATGTAAAAAATCTGACTATGCTGCCATGATAGCGAAACAATTTTCATTCTTATAATATGTGGAATTAGAATAAATTTATGCAAAATATCATTCTACCTTTTTTTCAATTTCACGAAGTTTCTATTTTCCATTCTTATGTAATGTCGATTAAAATTTGCTCTTTCAGGATGATAATATTTCGAAGATAAACTCAATAAAAGAATTTGCTGAAGGTCTCACTGTCAGGAATAACTTAGAAATAACATCAAATTCTATAAATCTGACACCACTTGACCAAATAGTTGCAAAAGATACAGCTCAAGTCCTAAATTTGCCTCAACTTAATGGAAACGTAAGTGTTGATACCATGGAGGCAAACCAACTCATTGGAGGAATAAACGTAACAAAACTTGATCAGGAAGCAGTAAAAACTTTCGGGGAGCAGTTCATCTCTTCCATCCTCATATTCGAGGACCTTGAGGCTGAGAACCTAGAAGTTACGGAAAAATTGAACGAAATACCCGTTGAAAATTTCTATACCACAACCGGTGATAGGATCATCGACAACAAACCTATATTTAATGAGTTACAAGCTGAAAATTTGAGTGTTATGAAGAACGTCGATGGGTTTTTCCTTGAAATGAACTTGAGGAATTTTACCAAGACTCGTCTAAGTTACAGTGATCCTCAAAACCTAGAGGAGAATATCACAATAGAAAACGCAAGAACTAAAAACATAAATTGTAAGGCTGATGTAGCATTGTGTCAAGTTGTGTTCAATGAGGAAAAAACTGAAAATGCAATGATGGAGAAGATTTCTACTGGAAATATTCGTGTTAAAGGTAAAATATTCTTGAATGCACCTATTTATTTTGACCAGTAAGTCGATAAACAAATATATCACAATATTTCCTTCTTCTATTTTATCGGTTGGATAGTAACCCAAATACATACTGTAATCCACAAAATTTGAAGCTATACAGTATAGTTTTATTTTGAAAATTATATACTTAATTAATGTTATTTCAGAGCTTTTTGTGAAAGAAGACCTGAAAGTGGAACAAATGGATGGAATTCCTCTGAAGCAAATACATGAACTTCCGAAGAAGTCGGTAGTAATCGAAGTAACTATCTATAAAAAAGATAACTTATTCAGAGAAGCATACATAAAAATCGTTTTTAGGGTAATGTTTACTTTTCGAATTTAGAAGTAGAGAAGCTGAGTGGGGTACCTCTTGAAGAAGTACTAGAAGATGCTGTGTACAAGAACGAAACTGCTGTTGAAATCAAGGGTTTGAAGGTCTTTCAGAAAGGTTTCGTTGTTGAAAAACTGATTGAGGCCGATATGTTGAACAACGTGGCCGTTGAAAATCTGTTGACCAAACAAGGAAATCAATCAATTGAAGCACCCATGCAAATTTTTGGAAATGTCACCTTCAAGACTAACATAAACATATCAGAGAAGATAAATGATGTGCCAGTACAGGAAATTGAAAATTATTTCGAGTATCGTGATAACATATTCCTTATAAAAGGTGTGTTTTTCAACTTGTGAAATTTTTTGCTTATTAGAAGATCGACTCTTTATTCGTGACAGCCTTATCGAATAAATATCTTCTATACGCGAAAAAATAAAATATTCGGTTGTTCGGAAAGTAATTCAGTTTTTTTGGGGAAAATTAAAGACAATTTTCGTATAATGAAAAAATTTCTCATTAAATTATATATTGCCCATTCTGGATCAACACCTTTTAATTTGAACTAAGGGTTTTACCGTCTAAAAAAATTTGCAATGGCCGGAACAAATAATAATCCGAAGGCGCCATGTCTGGAGAATATGGTGGGAGTGGCAGTGTATCCCATTCAAGCTGTAAAAGCTTTTGGCGAGTGACCAAACTTGTATGAGGTCTCGCATTATATTGGTGTATCACTACACCTTTTCTGTTGATTAATTCTTGCCTTTCTTGTTGAAGTATATCATTCAGTTTGTCCAGCTGATAACAGTAGACTTCCGAATTAATTGTTGAGTTATTCCTTTTAAATCCCACCAAACAGACAGCATCCCATTTTTTTGTTTATTGGCTTTAGAAATGTTTTGAGGCGATTCATCTTTTTTGCTTCAGGATCACTTGCATTTGAACATGGGAAACCTTTATATCGAGCTTCGAGGTTAAATAAATTTAACCTCTCACTTATCTCACGTGTTGTTATTCGCCGATTTGCATCAACTAATGCCTTTATCGTGTCTTTCTCAGCTTCAACCCGCCTTCAGGTACGTGGTGCATCTTCGACATTAAAATTGCCGAATCGAAATTTTGCAAACCAGTTCTGGCACTGGCGTACTGTCAACACATATTCTCCATACAAATCAGTTAATTTCTCTCTGGCTTGAACAGCATTTTTACCTTTTCGGCAGTGAAAGAGTAAAATATGATGAAAATGCTGCTTATTGCTCTCCATCTTTAAAAGGGCAATAACCGGAAACTACTGCGTAAAATTAATTGAACTTTTTCACATACAAGTCTTGCTATATAAGCTCTCAAAACATATAATAATTATGCGGCTTAAGTGTGCAGTTGGGTTCGAAAAAATACAATTAAATCTTTACCTACTGCTTTTCATCAGAAAATTAATTCAAATTTTGTCTTCAATTTCGATTAATTTCAACAGCTTTAACCAACCAATAAATTTTGACTGGTTCAATGGTGGAATTTATTTCATGCTTTGCAGGTGATATTACGTTCGATCGTCTAACATACATAGAGGATTTAGATGTTTCGGGAAACATCAATAACAAGGATTCCTATGATGTCATAGATAATATCGCTCTTTTGAACAAAAAGCTCGTTTTCTCAGATGATATGGAATTCACGGGACAAGTAAGTGAACTGAGTTTTACAAATCTATGTTATTAAGTTAAGTTAAGAGTTATTAAGTGCCTGTTGGGCTTTTTCTAGATTTATCTAAGGCATTCCATAGCGTGAATCATGATTGCCTTTTGAAGAAACTTTATTTATGCAGTGTTCGCGATTGGCAACTGGAGTTGCTCAAGAGCTACTTGTCTGATCGAGTTCAGAGGGTTTGTATTGATAGTGAGGGACTAGTTTTTATGTCACAGGATAAATATGTCAACATAGGAGTACCCCAAGGAAGTAATCTGGGACCCTTTTTATTTCTGATATACATCAATGAACTCGAGTGCTTTGGTGCGTAGCAGGAATCTCAATTTGAGTATTGAACAAACTAGACTAGCCTTTCCTTCATTACAGCATTGGTGCACTTAAAATGAGTTACTTTTCAATGTCAGTAAGACTGAGTGTGCGATTTTTAGAACGATTCAGTCTAAAAATATGTATCCTCGGACAATTACTCTGGATAACACCAGGTCAGATTTTTGTCGGCGACAGAATTTCTTGGAGTTTCGTTTGATTGTCACATGAAATGGAATGAATGTGAATCAGGTCATCAAAAAACTCTATAAAGTTTTGTACATGAGCAGGTTATTGTCACGGAGAGTGGACATGGAACTTGTAAAAACAGTTTATTATGCAAATTTTGTTTCACTTCTGAGGTACCGGCTTGTTATATGGGTTGGAAGCAGTGATATAAATAGATTATTCAATCTGCAGAAATACGCCTTGAGGGCAATAATAGGATTGAAATATAAATAATCATGCAGAAGTTATTTTAGAAATAATTTCATACTCACACTTCCGATACTATATGTTTTGGAATGTCTGCTATTTGTGAGAAAACATCTCCAATATTTTAATGATCTGTTGAATAAAAACAACAAAAGACATACTGTTCCATACCACTTTCCGAGGCATTCCTTGACACTTGCAAGAAACACAAAATATAATTGTATAAGATTCTTCAATGTACTACCTAAGGAGTTTATTAATGTATGTATTATAAGAAAATTCAAAATCGAAATAACTAAGATTATTGTTGATATAGAACCATATTCGGTTAGGAAATTTATGGAATATTCCTTCAGATCTTGTTGAGATTGTGAAATTTTTTGACGATTTCCCCTTTTCATTTGTATGATTACATTGATTATGAGAATAAAGTTTATGTTATGATATAGAATCCGAATTCATTGGGATTTAGATCTGCAGGTTGAGTAAATATGCGAAAATAAATTGTGATAGGTTACAGCTTTTCTAGAATGGGAATTTGAAGGAATTTTTAGCCAGATGCTAGTCGACAATGACGGATGATATATGTATGTTTGTTTATATCAATCGCCTAGCTGTTGATTGATTTTCAAATGACTACCACTTCTTCTTTATTCTCGCTTCCACAAATGAAAACCTTATTAACTTTATACAGGTACACTTCAATCTAAACAGCCTGTAAACACAAAATAATTGTGACCAAATCAATTGAATCCACATCTGACAGTCAGATATGAACTGAACGATACTTGAATGTTTATATCTTTTTTCCAAAAATTGATATTTCCAAAGGAGTTGCAGTTATACAAAGCATTTCGAATGTTTGTTTTCAGCAATTATACGAAAATTTTGTTCCTTTGTCTATATACAGATTTGATCTATTCTAAAAATATTGACCTTTAGAAACACGGATGCTTTTATAAATGGGCGTTTCTCAATGTTTGTTTATTTTGAGAACGTACGTTATCATCTCTTTCAGTATTTAAATTTTAGAAAATATTTATTTCTATGTTGGAATACGCAAAAATTTAATCTTTCATGCCTAGGTGAATGTAGATGGTCACATGAAGATCGCAGAATATCTCAACGGTGTAAGCATTTCGGATAGAAATGACAATATCGTATATTTGAACAAAATAAAGGACAATACTATTGACAGTTCAGTTACATTCACGGGGGAAAATGTTTTTGCACACAATCTTATAATTGAAACGAATTTACTAACAAAATGGATGCGAGGACTGGACCTGGAGGATTTCAAAGAAAATGCAATTTTTCTGAACGAAGGCTTGCTCAAAGGTAATATTATTACTATTGTCATATTTTTATAATCATATACAAAGTGATTTCAAACATTTAGACTTTTTTTTAACAGACATGAAACTCATCAAAATGAATCAATTAATTAAAAATCGCTTATATACAATATTTAAGGGGGCAAAGTTTTCCAAACTATTAAGTAAAATTCGAAATCTTCTAATACCACTGAACTCAATCAGTGAAATGGAATCGTATAGGAAACTCTGACCAACTTTCTTTCA